>CM077820.1:21509199-22032994 GCA_039720395.1 Liquidambar formosana
CGAGGAGGCGAATATTTAACTGGTGTCTTTCAGATCAACTTGTTCAAATAGGCATTCTATTCTAATGGACACCTCTTAGAACATCATAACTAAATGGTGTGTCAAAAGGAGGAAGAGGACCTTATTTGATATGGTCCGGTCCATGATAAGTTACAACGACCTAATATTATCCTTGTTAGGATATGCCCTAGAAATTGCCACGTACCTGTGAAACAGAGTTCAAACCAAGGCTGTCCCTTAGGACCTATATGAGATATGGAAAGGGAAGCACCAAACCTTAAGCATGTTAAGGTATGGGGATGCACTACATATGTAGAGACATATAATGCAACCAAATTGGAAATCAAGATAACTTAAATGTAGGTTTGTGGATTACCCTAAAGAAAGTTTAGGATATCATATCTATTATCCTGATGAACAAAAGGTGTTTTGTTTGTAAGTTTGCAATCTTTCTTGAAAAAGAGTTTATTCAAGAAGGAGATAACAACAGGAAAATAGAACTCAAAGAGGTGTCTAATGAGACACAAACCAACATTGATGCAACCCCTATCCCTGTTGAGATAGAACCCGTTATTGTACCACATGATTGTACAAAGGGTTAGTGGGAGTGCGATCACATTTATGGTCCGATAAGTGAATGACGTTCTACTTATTAGGAATAATGTAGAGACGTTGTCAAAAGTGAAAGATTGGGTTTTTCACAAAGTTTCTTCATAAAAGATTTGGAAGAAGCATCCTATATTCTAGGAATAGAGGTCTATAGAGATAGATCTAAAGGATGCTAAGTCTCTCCCAATCCAAAGTACATAGACAAGATTTTGAAAGCGTTCAAAATGCATGATTCCAAAAGGAGGTCTAATTCCTGTCAGACATGGAATCAAGTTGTCTATATCTAAAGACCAGATATCAGTTTTGCTGTAAATGTTACGAGCAGATATCAGGTAGACCCAGATAAGGTATACTTGGGAAGAAGTCAAAGCTATCCTTAAGTACTTGGAAGAACTAAGGACCCATGCTTTGTCTATGGAGAAAGAAACTTGAAATGGTTGGTAGAACGGATTCAGATTTTCAATCTGACGATGATGATAGGAGATCAACATCGAGGTATGTTCTCACCTTAAATGGTGGAGCTGTAAATTTGAGCTCATTGCTTCATGTTTGGATGAGTAAGTTTATTGCAGAACTAGGAGTGGTTCCTAACATTGAGAAGCCTTTACTATTGTTTTTGTGACAACAATAAGGCTAGTGCTCAAGACAAGGATCCACGGTCTCATCAAAAGTCCAAACTTTAAGCGGCGATTCCAAGTGATTAGAGAGATCATTGGAAGTGATGACATATACATATAGAAGTTCAATACAACAGAGAATAAAGAATACCCCTTCACTAAGGCTATAACCCAAGTGTGTTGGATCACCACCGACAGGATATGGGTATGAGATACATGGTGGATTGGCTATAGTGCAAGTGGGAGATTGTTAGGATTATGCCCTAGAGCCAATCATAGAGATGATTGTTTAGGGATTAGGAACAATCAATTGATTTCATTTATATATGTCACATTTATTATTGATTTAATAAAAGGGCTTATTCTATTATGTTTATATGCATCATTTATATTTACATAATATGTCCATGGAGTTAGAGTTGAGAATATGAAATTACAAAGGGTTGTAATTTTGAGACTGTAAATATATCTCTGTACTAAACTCCTAAATCATTCCTAGTTGAAGGTTCACTATGATGGACAGTAATGAACCATAGGACTAGCACTTGTTAGGTTGACTCTATAGGAGGATAGCTAGTCTCAAGCTATTTGTGTGGAGACACTACAACCAACAAGTGGGTGCCTATTATCAGAATAGGTACACTGAATGTGACCAAAGATATGAGATAAACTGAATGGAGTTTTAACCTGCCTGTCAATCAGTTTCTCATTGTTATAGTGGTACAAGTAATCCTTAGACCTGAGACACCATGGTTGTCTTATGCATGTAGCTTTAGAAGTTTGATAACACTAAGTGCAGATCCTATTCAGGGGTCTGTAAGGGTGTTCATTGGCCCTTCTGCTATATGTGTGAAGGCATGTGAGTGATCAACAAGGAATCCATCACTCTCAGGAAAAAGGGAGTGAATGTCTCATACAGCATTCATTGAATATAACTCATTAAATCCATGGGCCCATGGTAGAATGAATATGGAAAGGAGTTTCCATAAGTTCATCATTGAGTTGATATTAATGAATGAGTATAAAGTAATTGAACTAGGGACTTGACAGACTTCCATGTCCTATTAGTTCAATTAGAGACATTGTGTTGATGGAAGGATGGAATTGTAACCTGTAAACTATAACAGAAGGGTTCTTTGTAAATGACTATTCACCTCATTAAGGACCACACCATGAGCCATATGCTAGGTGTTACTCATGGTTAGTAGAAGCCCTAATTGATATAAATGAGTTATAATCAATTAGGGAATTGAAAGGAGTTTCAATTAGACCCTTAATGGAAAGTGTTCCATTGTGCACAACTTGTGCTGTTCCTACTACTTGATGATGTGAACCCAATGGGTCACAAACTGATCATGCTAAGAGAGCTTGATTGTCTATGAGAGAAAGGGTATAAGTGATTAAAGAAAAGTTCTTTAAGGGGCTAATTTGTATTTGATGCAAACTAGTGGGCTAATTGTGTAATTAAGAGTAATTACACAAATTAGATTAGGGTTTGGAATCCCCCCTTGGCCGGCCCTAGTTGGAGGCTATTTAAAGCCTCTTATGATGTGATGACATCATCACTTGAAGCCATTTTTTGAGGCTCCCTTGTGCTGGCCGAAAATTCCCTTGGAGGCTCTCTCTCTCTCTCTCCCTCTTCTCCACCTCTAGCAACCCTAAGGAAGAAGAAGGAAAGGACAACTTGCTCAAGCTAGGTGTGGATACTGTTGGAGGCAGTACACTTGGACTGCTCAATCAGAAGACAAAGCTTGGAGCATAAAGGAGAAGACTTGAATCAACTGTAAGTAATTCTACCCTCTTCTAGTTAGGGTTTATGGTTTTTGTATTAAGCATAATTAAGATTCATGGGTTTGGGAATCATAGGAAAAATTTTAAATTCCGCCTTTGTATTTTTCCTCTCTAGTTTGATTCCCAACACATAAGATATAAAGCCTCACACCACAAACACGGCATAGCATCATTACAAACAATTGTGGGTGCATAAAGGTGAGACCGTAGTGTCCTACAAGTCTGTCTATATGGACTAATGATAAGGGTAGGCTAGGGTCCTTCACTTGCTTGAGCAATCCTTATACCTAACCACATGTGGCATCAGGAACGCCGCGTGGGTCCAGCAGTACGTGATTAACTCATTTAATATACCCAAGGGCAAGCCCAAGGGTACTAGGCAAGAGAGGTTGATAGCTTTCGCCCCAACACATGGAATCAGGAAAACCAAGGTTGAGACTAGGCCGATCGTTGGCAAGGATACATCGAGGGACATCGATCCTAACATGCAAGAGTTTGCGCACACAATGCAATAAATGAAAGCACACAATCAAGCGGATGCAATGTGATTGATTTTAATTAAACATAAGAAATTAACCTAGCTCATTTAAACTTTATAGAGTCTAGCCCACAAATCCCCAGTGGAGTCGCCAAACTGTGAACCCCGGAAATTGGGCCCACAAGGGATTGAAAGAAAATGGGTTTGAAAAAGAAAAAGGAAAGGAGTCGCCACCTTATTTTTTAAAGGAAACAAGGAAAACCCTAAAAATCAGGTTGTTTTAGGAAAACAATTTGAATGACTCCATAAAAAAAGGAAAGGCAAAAACCAATCTTTTGAAAACCAAAGAAATCGGGGATTCGGAGGCTAAGTTATGACATGGGAAGGTTCTAGGCAAAGCCTATAGGCACCCATGTCACCCTTTCGGTCTCTCAGTTCATTTGGGCTAAATCAAGATCTTTCTATACAAAAATCAACAAGTATATCATCACAAGAATTGCATGCATATCATATATTTCATTCATCCATCCATGCATAATAAGCACATAAAAACAGAAAATAAAGAAGAACAAAACAAAACAAAAAGAAGCCTAGGATGCTTGGATCCTAGAACGGACTTGAGCCTCACGAAGAGCGCCTACGTACCATGCAACGAAATACATGGATCAAAGTCCACGTAGTTCGATTAGAACTAAGGTTAAATCCTAATACAAACCTATGGTAAAAACCCTAGGTTTCCTTATTTGATCAAAAGAGAATTGATAGAAAGTTTGATTTTAGGAAAGAAATCCACAAAATGGAAACCTTAATAAAAACCAGAATTTTGTTTATGAAGGAAACCTCTAATTAAACCATAGGATCATATTAAAAATTAACCCTAGATAGGGAGAAGAGAATGAGTTAAGAAGAAAGGTGAATTGGGGCACCTTCACACCCACTTACCTGAGCGCAATTAGCTCCAAGCATTTAGCCATTTCAGACATAAGCAGCCCTATTTGCCATAGGACAAATACCACACCTATTTGCACCCTTACAAGTGCTCAAAACCATGCAAAAACACTAACATGCAAATCTGGACAGAATAGTATTATGACCTAAAATCATCCACTAAGCATGCCAATAGCAAAAACAGCGAACAATAATAAGTCCTAACATATTCCTAGAACCATATCATGCATAAAAACCCTAAAACATACTAACATGCATGCAAAACTATCATGTTTACTCCATATGAAAAACATATACAGCAAAAACGAAGAAAAACCAATAAAAAAGTCTACTTTATCATGCTATATGAAAACAAACACGAAACAATGACTCTAAAACCCTAAACTCACAAATATGCTTAAAAACTCACAAGACATACTTTAATCATGCTAAAACCAAACTAAACAGAAATTAAATCATGCATATTAACTAACTAAAGCAATATAACATGATGAAAATCCTAACTCTAACATGCAATGACACTAATCCTAGCACAAGGACAAACAGGAGCACAAGAATCATAACTACGCATTAAAAACCTAAAGGACAGCCCTAAAGCATGCTAAACAGTAGATAAACAATAGATATTCCATGTATATTAACTAGCTAGAGTGTTAATACATGATAAAAAAGTTACCTTTAACATGCAATAAGCCTAACCCATATGAAAACCTAGTTTAAGCTTGAATAGAGAAGGAGAATACCTTAGGAAGGGCCTTCCTTTGTGTTTGTAATTGTTCGTGGCTCCTCAGGTCTTTAGAGTGAATCAAACCAACACGAATCCTCCTCTTTGTCAAAGTGGTATCACAGCAAAGAGATCAAAACTCACTCAACTTTGAAAATAAAATAGGAAACAAAAAGAGAACAAGAGAAAAGAAAAGTGATTTTCGTCACTTTGCAGCAGCAGCAACTTCAATCGCGTTTTTGGGTATGAAAACGTTGGATTTGGACAAAGCTTGTGAAATACAAAGTTGTAGAGAATTGAATTATCTTTCTAACAAGACCAATTTCATCAAATTCTGACTTCGGATGAAAACGTTATGATTAAAATACGACTGCTGGTTTTCAGAAAATCTGCTGCTGAATTATGACGAATTTCACTCCCTCCAAACCCTCTTCTCCTCCCCCTTGTTTAAAGACATTAAGAGAGTATTTATAGCTGAAATCTGGAGTTTCCCTTTCCTTCCTGGACTAGGTTTCCTTGGAGAATAATCAAAAGGTATTTTATAATGATAAAAGACTTCTAATCTGAATAGGAAAAGGAAATTGTCTTTTATAAAAATTGGGAGACTGACCGCTAACACGCATGCACATGTATCGTATGTGCGTACACACACTCATCACATACGTACACGTGTTAGTGTCATGATAAAAATGGCTAATTTAATAAAATAATTTTCTTTTCATTTTAACCAAAAATCTCATGCTGTGATTCTCACTAATTCTTCAAGGATAATCCGTAAATAACCACACTAAACTCATCATCAGGGCCACGGGACTTAATACCTCATATGCATCCATATGAACTCCAATTGACAATTTGGAGATCATTCCAAGGTCAAATGAAAAGTTTGGGACTTAAAAGACAATTATGCCCCTCAAGTCACAAAAGCTCTTATTATCCCTCAAGATCAACTCCAATTTGAACCAAAATTCATATCCATTGTCCTTGTGACTCTAGAAAACTAATGCAAGTGACTAGACTCAAAAACCAAACAAAAACATGCATGAAATGATGAGCCCTAGTAAGGTGGTGCAAAAATGGGGTGTGACAGAAGCCCCTCATCGGCGAACAAGTTACACTTGTGAACCAATGATAAAGAACAACCCATTTTTGGCCAAAAATCCCGGAGAAATCACACACTGATACCAACAATGATGGGAGGTTGAAAACTTGAGACTGAAATAAGGAAGTGTACTCAAGTCATGAGTATACTTAAACCACTGAGGGTTGAGAATTGATAAGAGAAGCATATTCAAGCCACTACGAATGAACATACTTTTGAAATGGAAAGATATATTCTAGTCACGAATATATTTAACCAAGTGATGAGAATGAAATCTGAGAAGCACATTCAAGTGATGAACATACCTTTGAAATGGAGAAATATATCCAAGCGATGGATATACTTAACCAAGTAAGTGACAAAATATCTGAGAAGTATACTCAAGTGATGAGTATACCACTGAAATGGAGAAATATATTCAGGTCACGAATATATTTAACCAAGTAATCTGAGAATGAAATCTGAGAAGTATACTCAAGTGGTGAGCATACCATTGAAATGGAGAAATATATCCAAGCGATGGATATCTTTAACCAAGTAGGATAAGAATAATCTGAGAGGTGTATTCAAGTGATGAGTGTACTTTTGAAATGGAGAAATATATTCAGGTCACGAACATATTTAACCAAGTGATGAAAAAGATGCTGAGAAATATACTCAAGTGATGAGTATACTTAATGATTGAAAAAAGACTGAGAAGTACGTTCAAGTGATGAACATACTTTTGAAATGGAGAAATGTATCCAAGTGATGGATATATTTAACCAAGTAAGCTGAGAAGTACACTCAAGTGATGAGCATACCATTGAGATGGAGAAATATATCCAAACGACGGATATATTTAACCAAGTAAGATAAGAATAATCTGAGAAGTGTACTCAAGTGATGAGTACACCATTGAAATGGAGAAATATATTCTAGTCACGAATATACTTAACCAAGTAAGTGACAAGTATGTTTAAGTGATAAACATACCATTGAAATAGAGAAATATATCCAAGTGATGGATATACTTAACCAAGTAAGTGACAAGTATGTTTAAGTGATAAACATACCATTGAAATAGAGAAATATATCCAAGCGATGGATATACTTAAGCAAGTAAGATAGAGAATAATCTGAGAAGTGTACTCAAGTGATGAGTACACCATTGAAATGGAGAAATATATTCTAGTCATGAATATATTTAACCAAGGAAGTGACAAATATTCTGAGAAGTATGTTCAAGTGATGAACATACCATTGAAATGGAGAAATATACCCAAGCGATGGATATACTTAACCAAGTAAGTGGCAAAATATCTGAGAAGTATACTCAAGTGATGAGTATACCATTGAAATGGAAAAAATATACCCAAGTGGTGGATATACTTAACCAAGTAAGTGACAAATGATCTGAGAAGTATGTTCAAGTGATGAACATACCATTGAAATGGAAAAGTGTACCCAAGCGATGGATATACTTAACCAAGTAAGTGACAAAATATCTGAGAAGTATGTTCAAGTGATGAACATACCATTGAAATGGAGAAATATATTCAAGTGATGAATATATTTAACCAAGTAAGTGATAATGAGGATCTGAAACTAGGAAGCATATTCAATGGGCGAACATGCTTTTGAAATTGAAGAATATATTCAAGTGATGAGTATATTCAACCAAGTATGATAGAAAATGAGAATTTGAAACTGAGAAGTATATTCAAAGGGTGAATACACTTTTGAAATAGAAAAATATATTCAAGTGATGAATATATTTAACCAAGTAGGATAGGGAATGAGAATTTGAAACCGAGAAGCATATTCAAAGAGTGAATACACTTTTGAAATGGAAAAATATATTCAAGTGATGAATATATTCAACCAAGTGGGATGAAAAATCAAGATTTGAAATGAGGATATATGATCAATTTATCAAGATTGAACAGGCATGGTGCAAGAGGAAAGTGACTTAACACATTGTCACTTGAGTTGGCATGACACAGGGGAAATATATTCAACCCTTTTGAACATAAAATCAATTCAAGGAATTGATTTCAAGATGGAATTTGATTGATTTTAAGCTCAAAAAGTGTTGAATATCTCATTTGGAAGGAGGTTTGATCACGCGTCAAGGCGAGACAAAGCGAGAAGCAAAACCAAAACAAAGTGGCTTGGGTGACCACCAAGCCTCGGGAGGCTAGCCGCCCAGGCCTGGGTGGTTACCCGAGCCCAAAGCGGAAATCCCACTTTGAATAGGAAACTTCCTATTCTGATGGGTTTTTTCCTATTTGAACTTGGATTTGTGACCTTTTCCCTATAAAAACACATCCAAGAGGTTCCTAAACCTACTTGTATTCATTCATTAGAAATTATGGAGGCTCTAGACAAATTTTAGGAGGGTTTTTGAGAGTTATGAGTGCTGAAGCAAAATCTGAGTTCAAGTGCTTTGGCTTGGATCCATTGCTCTCCTTGAGGCATGTGAGGCTTGAAACGAACCTCTTGACTGCTGCTACATATTTTTGGGATCCTCAAGTTCATGTGTTCCGCTTCAACTATGAAGAACTGTGCCCAACCATGGAGGAATTCTGTGCATTGTATGGAGTTTCAACGGTAGGTCCTTTCATTCTCCCTACTCCTCGCCCAAGCTTTCTTACTTCTTTCTCCAATCTACTTGGGATTCAACCACAATATGCCTCTACGTTTGTAAAGGACCATATGGTAGACTTGATGAAATTGGCAACCTCTTTTTTAACTTATGATAGTAAAGGTATTCTGAATTTTACCTTTCCTATTAAGCATGCTCTTGCCTTTTGCCTCATTGGTCGTTTTCTTATTTCCACTGGTACTCCACATGTTCCCATTCAAATCTGTGACTTGATTCCTCTCCTTGCCAAGGGCCATAACTTGATTCCCATGGTGCTAGCTGAAACCCTGAATGGTTTGGATAAAACTCATGAGGACCCAAAGGTTCCTTTAGGAGGTAGCCCCATTCTACTGCAAATGTGGTTGCTTGAAAGACTGAATTTCTTGTCACCAGTTGCCATTACACCATACAAGCCCAGCATTACTGCCTTCGCCGCATTGAACTACCTGGGCAATTTTCATTGAGAGATTGGCTAGGTTACTTCCAAACCCTTTCTTGGAGGAGTGTCAAGTGGTTTGTATTCATATGGGGCTGCAGTGACCAGGTGCTTCTGCGGACTTCTGGATGCGCCATGGTGAGACTCATAGGACTGAGGTCTACTTCTTTTTATTGGCCTTCAAGGGTTCTGCGTCAGATGGGCGCCATGCAAACCATACCCACTTCCTTGAAAGGTGACTATCCTGTGGTGCCCGCGGGTCTTTCTGTAGTGACTTGGGCGAAGGACCGATGGCCTAGCAAGTTGATACTAACCCAAGTTACAAATACTGATGGTCCGTATATGATGAGCTCAGAGTATAAGGAATGGTTGAAAAGTAATTTGGGTGAGAGAGAGACTACTCGAAGAGAAAGGATTTTTGGACTTATCAAGAACAATGAACTTGGATCTTGCAGAGAAGATATTATGGAAGCAGTGACAACAGCTTATGAACATGACTTGAGGAAGAAAAGAAGACATGAAAGAGAGAAGAAGAAAGCTGAAGAGCGAGCTGCAAAGAAGCCCAAGAAAAACTGAAGACTCAATAGAATAGGATATTTATGGCATATTTATAGTTCTTTTACTTAATACCAATGAATTGCTATGTCAATCAATTTTAGTTTTGAATAAATTGCCAATAATAAATCAAATTTGGGATTTTCTTGTTTGATTTAGACCGCACCCAAGGTAACTTTATGGGTTGCCTACGTATCTCCATGGTTTTTTTCTTCTTTTTTTTTTTGTTTTTTTTTTTTTGTTTTTTGTTTTTTTTTTTTTTTTTTTTGTTTTTGAATGGAGAATCAGGTCTTACGTAGTTCTTATGCCTTAACTTTTGCCTAGGCCGCCCTTACGGGTTTTCAACCTAGCAGGCTTCAAACATGATATTTCTTCAATTGATCCAAATTAGTTGGACGAGCGAACTCAATTCCATCTAAATCCATGAGGCGAACAGCCCCTACTGGCAATATCTCTTTGATAATGTATGGCCCACCCCAACTTGGCTTGAATTTTCCCCGCGGATCGAACACTGGAGCTCTGATTTCTTTCAGCACTACATCCCCTTTCTTTAGACCTCGATCTTTGACATGCTTGTTGAATGCTCTGGCAACTCTCCGTTGATACCCCTGAACATGATACAGCGCCCTTAACCGCCTTTCATCGAGTAAAGCTAACTCGTCATAACGGCTCTTAACCCAATCCACTTTTGCTATCTGGCTCTCCACAGCAACCCTTAATGAAGGAACCTCTAATTCAACTGGCAACACGGCCTCCATTCCATAAACTAGAGAATAAGGGGTAGCCCCTGTTGACGACCTTATTGATGTTCTGTAACCCCATAGAGCCAATGGCAACTTCTCATGCCAGTCTGTGTGTGAGTCCGCAGTCTTCTGTAGTATCTTCTTGATGTTCTTGTTAGCTGCTTCCACCGCTCCATTAGTCTAAGGACGGTATGGTGACGACAGATGGTGGGCTATGCCAATCGCCTTAGGGTTTTTCTATCAATGCGAGATGCTCCTTCTGGGTACTCCCTTTCTTCAATGAACTTCATTATGTCATGGAACCACGGGTGGCCATCATTTACCTCTCCTCCTCGGATTGCACAACAGTACACAGGCTTGTCTCGGCATTCTATCACCAACGGCTTCACATTTCCCCCTTCAGGTATCTCCACCATGGATGCTAGGGTCGCCAAGGCATCGGCGAACTGGTTCTTGTTTCTTGAAAGGTAGTTGAACTCTATCTCTGAGAACTCCTTGGTTAGAGCTTTTAGGTAGGCATGGTAAGGCAACAATTTCTCATCTCGAGTTTTCCATTCCCCTTTTATCTGGCAAATGATTAGTGCTGAGTCCCCGAACACTTCTAATTCTTTGATCCCCAATTCAAGTGCCGCTTCCAGTGCTAGGATACAGGCCTCATACTCAGCAATGTTGTTGGTAGCTTCGAACCCCAACTTGACCGCTAACGGTGTAAATGCCTCTTCTGGTGAGACCAGCAGGACTCCTATCCCATAACCTTTCTTATTGGCTGCCCCATCAAAGTATACTCTCCAAGTTTTTCTACCAATCTCTAGCACGTCCTCATCTGGGAATTGATCGTTGAACGGAGCGGATGATGACACCGGACAGCTGGCTAGGTAGTCTGCGATGACGCTTCCCTTGATAGACTTCTGATTCACGTACTTGATGTCGAATTCATTGAGGAGAATTGACCATCGAGCAGTTCTGAATGACAATACTGGCCTTTCTACTAGGTACTTCAACGGGTCCATGCGACTTATCAAGAACACTTCGAAGGACATCATGTAGTGCCGGAGTTTCTGCGTCGCCCATACTAGTGCCACACAAGCCTTTTCAATTGCATTGTACTTCACTTCATAGTCTGTCATTTTCTTGCTTAAGTAATAAATGGCATTTTCCTTTGTAGACCCTTCAAGATATTGAGCTAACAAAGCTCCCGTCGCGGTTTCGGTGACCGTTAAGTATAACAAAAGCGGCACACCTTGCCGTGGGGGAACTAAGATTGGAGGATTACTCAAGTATCTCTTAATGGTCTCAAAGGCCTCTTGGCATTCTTCGTTCCATACTTTTGGCACACCTTTCTTAAGCAATTTGAAGATTGGTTCGCAAACCATGGTTAAGTTGGCAATGAATCGGCTTATGTATTGAACTCTTCCCAGAAAACCCCGGATCTGCTTCTCAGTGCTAGGCGGCTCCATCTCCACAATAGCTTTTATCTTCCCTGGGTCCACTTCGATACCTCTCTGAGTGATCATAAACCCCAATAACTTGCCTGCAGTGACACCAAAAGCGCACTTCTGTGGGTTGAGACGGAGATTGTACTTTTTTGCTCGCTCTAGGAATTTCTCTAGTGCCTTGAAATGCCCTTCCCTATCCACGGACTTCACGATCATATCATCGACGTAAACCTCGCCTTCCTTATGGATCATATCATGCAATAGGGTCGTAGCTGCTCTTTGGTAAGTAGCCCCAGCGTTTCTTAAGCCAAAAGGCATTACTTTGTAACAGTACGTTCCCTATTGCGTGATAAAGGCTGTTTTCTCCATGTCTTGAGGTGCCATATTTATCTGGTTATACCCGGAGAATCCGTCCATGAAGGAGAGGAGTGCATGTCCCACCGTGCTATCTACCTACACGTCGATATGGGGTAAAGGAAAGTCATCCTTAGGGCTCGCGGCGTTGAGATCTCGGAAGTCGACACACATCCTCACTTTCCCATCTTTTTTAGGCACAGGCACTATATTCGACAACCACTCGGGGTACTCCACAACTTGGAGGAAACCCACGTCTAGTTGTTTAGTTACCTCTTCTTTTACTTTTAGGGCCCATTCTGGTTTTAATCTTCTGAGTTTCTGCTTTACCGGCTTCTTTAGGGAATTAGTGGGGATATAGTGTTGCACAATATCGGGGTCGATGCCAGGCATGTCTTCATAAGACCATGCAAAAGCCATAATGTTGGCTTTCAAGAGAGAGATCATCTTTTCTTTTTCAACGGGGGAGAAGGTTTTCCCAATTTTAACTATTCTTGGCAATTCATTCGTCCCTAAGTTGATTGATTCCAATTCATCCATATTAGGTTCGGTGACGCCCCTTTTCCTTTGCTCAACGAGCTCCGGGGGGACATCGTTCCTAGGATCTATATCCATGCCATAAATATCCATAGAGGAGAGAAAAGAGACACTGCATATATAGAGAAAGAAAGCACACTTTATTGACTAGGAATAATGGGAATGACACACAAAAGAAAGAAGAAAAACAAACAAATCTGTATCAATACTATGACTCCACAAAGTGAGTAAAGTAGACACATCTTATTGAATTAGGGAAATATTACTAAACTAAGACACCTACAAGCTGCTATCAGGTAGGCCAAGGTCTTCTTCTTCATGGATCTCCACAACGACACCACATTCAAGGTACCAATTCAGGAATGGCGCGGTAGTATGGCTAATGGATGAACCCTGGAGTTCTTCAATGGTCGAGTCTTCCACGGTGAGGATCATGTCTTGGAACATTTCAGTCATAGCCCCCGCATCAAGGTTCTCTGCCCAGTCTTCTTCTTTCTTTTCCCAGAACTCGTCACTGATGGCTTCATCATCCACCATTTCAGCTGTGATTGGATACCATTCGGTGAAGAAGATTTCAAAACCCGGAACTCGGATCTTGGTAGCTTGGTCAAAGGTGGGCTCTGGAAACCCGCAATATAGAAAATCATCCCCTTCTTTGACGAAGTAACCATTCAAAGTAGGTCGATATGGCGAGATCTTCAGGTCTGGCACCCTTCCCTCAGCTTTGGCTCTTATTTTCTCTTTGTTCCTCTTCAGCATTTTCGCATAATCATTTTTGGAGGGCTCATATCCTAACCCAAAAATATATGAGGTGACACGGCTTTGAATAGACGTAGGGATCCCTTGTTGGCGACGCCCTAGCCCCATGCCTGGGAAGAAACTCATCCTTCTCATGATTTCACCAACATGCAAGTTGCCATGGGGGCAAAAGTCCAAGGGTATTAATTCACCCTTTTCGAGCTCTTTCTCAATGCATTGGACATAGTCAAACCCAGATAGCGGTATCGCTGCTGATTCGGGTTGTATCTCACATATAGGCACACCTGCGAGTTTCAATTCATAGTCCCCTTGAAGCGTTACTATGGCTCCTTCATAAGGAAACTTCACCTTTTGATGGAGTGAAGATGGCACAGCCCAAGCAGGATGGATCCAAGGTCGGCCCAACAACAAGTTGAAACATGACGGCACATCCAACACTTGGAATTCTACCCTAAATTCAGTGGGTCCCATGATAAGAGGCAAAGTAACTACCCCTATTACTTCTCGGCGGGTGTTGTCATAAGCTCTTACGGTCTGCCCAGATGGCGTGAAATCAGTGGGTCCCAAACCCAAAACAGTGGCAGTTCGGAGAGGACATACATTCAGTGCGGACCCATTGTCGATAAGAACGGTGGGAACCCTCTTCCCCATAGTGTCAACGGTCACATAGAGAGCTTGAGAATGGCTCGGCCCGCTTTTAGGTAGGTCTACATCGGTGAACACGATGGTTGAGTTCTTGGGAGTTGGATTCACCAAATGTACCAATCCCTCGGGGGATGTGTCAACGGGCACTTGTATCTGATTCAACAGTTTCAACACGGTCTGTCTGTGCTTATGCGAGGCCATGAGCAAACCCCAAATAGTAATGTTGGCATTGGTCTTCTTCAGCTGCCTAAGCACTTCATCCTCTTCTTCTTACAAGCTAGGACGCCTCTGCCCTTCCAAATCTTCCAACGGATTTTCAGATTCTAGGTGGGGGGGCTTGAAATGACGACCCCCTCTGGTTATATGGTCCAACTCATCATCGCTAGCCCATATGTCATGGACTTCCTCGGAGTCATTCATCAAGTCATCCCATTCTATCATGTCGATGCTCTCCATCTCTGTCGGCAAGTCATCCCAACCTGAAGGGACTATCGGCTCATCTGATATCAGACTTGGGCTTGAGTACAGCACATAGTAATCATATTTCCCCGACGCTTCACCTAATAGGCCAACCTGAGGATCCCCTACTTCATATCTTTCTTTCAGCTCTTGTTGGATAGATTTCTTTGGCAACAACAAAACCTTTTGGTCAATGAGGTCTTGGATGATCTTCTTTAGTATAGAACAAGCCTCGGTGTCATGGCCGGGTGCACGATGGTATTGGCAATATTGGTGAGGGATTGATGGTCTTGGCTTTGGTGGAAGTGGCATGATAAGGCTGTTATTGCGGCAAATGGTGAAGAGACGGGTTAAGGTCATGGGGAGCGGAGTGTATTGTCTTATGGGATGGCGAGGGCGAGAGGATTCAACCCCAATGGCATTTATGGTGTTAGGTGGGGGTGTGTTGTTGTGTGATGGGAGAGGATTACGGGTGACATTTGGACGGGTTGGTGGTGAAATGACTTGCTTGTCAATGAGGTCTTGGACTTGGTGGCGAAGGCGAATATAGCGATTGGTGGCATGGCCTTTGGATTGGTGGTACTTGCAGTACTCATTCTCACTGTAGCTCTTGGGTAAGGGATTTGGTGGAGGTCTTGGGTCGAGTGGCTTCAATAGGTCACGACTTATGAGCTTTTCAAGGACTCTTTCGAGTGGCATGAATAGGTCAGTGAATTGGCGAGGTGGGTTGACATCATTGAGAGAAAAGGGTTGGATTGGTTGAGTTATGGTGTTGACCTCGGCATTGTTCTTCCCAGTAAAGTTTGTCTTGCGACTCCTCACTTCCTCAGTCTTGATTGTCCCATCATTGATAGCATCTTCAACCTACGTGCTAACCCCAATGAGAGCTTTGAAATTTGGGAAATAGTGGGCAAATAGGTGCTTGTGATACACGGGCAGCAGGTTCTTAACCACTAACTGAATTTGGTCCTCCTCATTCGGCCTATCCGTCATTCTCGACGCTTTTTGTCTCCACCTTGTAATGTAAGCGGAGAAAGTTTCATAAGCCCCTTGCTTGGTAGTTTCTAGGTCCCTTCGAGTAACGTCCACCTCTGTGTTATACTTGTAGTGCTCTGAAAACTCATTGCATATGTCTTCCCAAGTCCGGGTTCTATTCTCATCCAAGGATAAGAACCATTTCAAAGCAGAAGTGGCCAAGGTTTCATGGAACATTTGAGCTAAAAGCTCGTCAGTAGCCCCTCGAGGGTGCATAGCTCGCACGTACATCTTCAAATGAGTCTTAGGGCAACCCGTCCCATCGAACTTTTCTAACTCCGGCATCTTGAATTGTAGTGGAATACAAGCCATTGGAAACAGGGATAGAGTCCGCACATCGACCATGTCATCAACCCTGCGAATCCCTTTTATGGTTCTCTCCAAAGCTTCTACCTTGCTAGCTAACACGGAATCACTGCTAGTACCTTTCCCCTTGGCTTCCCCTTCTAGGTTGGTGACCTCAGGTTTCGAGCTACTTTCCCCCCTTGTCTTGGTGTTCTCATTGGATTGAGGTCCCTCTTCGGTGCCAGCCCCATGAGGTATACCCGAGGAATGGGCCTTAGAGCCATTTTGTTCAAGATCCGCCATCTTCTGTTGGTTCTCTTGAGCCATTTTCAATGCGGTATCGGATGTCTCGGTGGTATGGTCAAGCTTGGCCATGATGGCTTTCAGGCAAGCCTCAAGGTCAAAGTGCCCCTCACTAGTTCTTTCGTCGGCCATGTCTGTCTGATGGGTAGACTGAACACTCACTAGACGCCCTTGTGGATTACGGATCCAAGCCAGCACGTCTATGGATAGAAAAGTTTTAACCTTTAGCCTAAGGATCTGTCCTAAACCTCCATATTTTCCTTAATGAATTCGGTCTCTACACCATGTTCAATTAATTCATTCCTTTTATCCAATTACCTTTACAGGGGTCATGGATTAAGGGTATGTTTTAAAGAATAGGGCATAGAGTCCTTCAATTAGGTTTAATTAATCCCCTAGGACTAGCACATCACAAACATAGCTTTACATCCTATTTCCTTAATTTATTCCTCCTAACCCATGGCCTTAACGAAGGCTAGGGTTTAAAGGTCTATGTTAAGGGCATAAGATATAAAGCCTCACACCACAAACACGGCATAGCATCATTACAAACAATTGTGGGTGCATAAAGGTGAGACCGTAGTGTCCTACAAGTCTGTCTATATGGACTAATGATAAGGGTAGGCTAGGGTCCTTCACTTGCTTGAGCAATCCTTATACCTAACCACATGTGGCATCAGGAACGCCGCATGGGTCCAGCAGTACGTGATTAACTCATTTAATATACCCAAGGGCAAGCCCAAGGGTACTAGGCAAGAGAGGTTGATAGCTTTCGCCCCAACACATGGAATCAGGAAAACCAAGGTTGAGACTAGGCCGATCGTTGGCAAGGATACATCGAGGGACATCGATCCTAGCATGCAAGAGTTTGCGCACACAATGCAATAAATGAAAGCACACAATCAAGCGGATGCAATGTGATTGATTTTAATTAAACATAAGAAATTAACTTAGCCCAATTAAATTTTATAGAGTCTAGCCCACAACATCCCCAGTGGAGTCGCCAAACTGTGAACCCCGGAAATTGGGCCCACAAGGGATTGAAAGAAAATGGGTTTGAAAAAGAAAAAAGAAAGGAGTCGCCACCTTATTTTTTAAAGGAAACAAAGAAAACCCTAAAAATAGTTTGTTTTAGGAAAACAATTTGAATGACTCCATAAAAAAGGAAAGGCAAAAACCAATCTTTTGAAAACCAAAGAAATCGGGGATTCGGAGGCTAAGTTATGACATGGGAAGGTTCTAGGCAAAGCCTATAGGCACCCATGTCACCCTTTCGGTCTCTCAGTTCATTTGGGCTAAATTAAAGTCTTTCTATACAAAAATCAGCAAGTATATCATCACAAGAATTGCATGCATATCATATATTTCATTCATCCATCCATGCATAATAAGCACATAAAAACAGAAAAAGAAAAAGAAGAAAACAAAACAAAAATAAACCTAGGATGCTTGGATCCTAGAACGGACTTGAGCCTCACGAAGAGCGCCTACGTACCATGCAACGAAATACATGGATCAAAGTCCACGTAGTTCGATTAGAACTAAGGTTAAATCCTAATACAAACCTATGGTAAAAACCCTAGGTTTCCTTATTTGATCAAAAGAGAATTGATAGAAAGTTTGATTTTAGGAAAGAAATCCACAAAATGGAAACTTTAATAAAAACCAGAATTTTGTTGGTTAAGGAAACCTCTAATTAAACCATAGGATCATATTAAAAATTAACCCTAAATAGGGAGAAGAGAATGAGTTAAGAAGAAAGGTGAATTGGGGCACCTTCACACCCACTTACCTGAGCGCAATTAGCTCCAAGCATTTAGCCATTTCAGACATAAGCAGCCCTATTTGCCATGGGACAAATACCACACTTATTTGCACCCTTACAAGTGCTCAAAACCATGCAAAAACACTAACATGCAAATCTGGACAGAATAGTATTATGACCTAAAATCATCCACTAAGCATGCCAATAGCAAAAACAGCGAACAATAATAAGTCCTAACATATTCCTAGAACCATATCATGCATAAAAACCCTAAAACATACTAACATGCATGCAAAACTATCATGTTTACTCCATATGAAAAACATATACAGCAAACACGAAGAAAAACCAATAAAAAAGTCTACTTTATCATGCTATATGAAAACAAACACGAAACAATGACTCTAAAACCCTAAACTCACAAATATGCTTAAAAACTCACAAGACATACTTTAATCATGCTAAAACCAAACTAAACAGAAATTAAATCATGCATATTAACTAACTAAAGCAATATAACATGATGAAAATCCTAACTCTAACATGCAATGACACTAATCCTAGCACAAGGACAAACAGGAGCACAAGAATCATAACTATGCATTAAAAACCTAAAGGACAGCCCTAAAGCATGCTAAACAGTAGATAAACAATAGATATTCCATGTATATTAACTAGCTAGAGTGTTAATACATGATAAAAAAGTTACCTTTAACATGCAATAAGCCTAACCCATATGAAAACCTAGTTTAAGCTTGAATAGAGAAGGAGAATACCTTAGGAAGGGCCTTCCTTTGTGTTTGTAATTGTTCGTGGCTCCTCAGGTCTTTAGAGTGAATCAAACCAACACGAATCCTCCTCTTTGTCAAAGTGGTATCACAGCAAAGAGATCAAAACTCACTCAACTTTGAAAATAAAATAGGAAACAAAAAGAGAACAAGAGAAAAGAAAAGTGATTTTCGTCACTTTGCAGCAGCAGCAACTTCAATCGCATTTTTGGGTATGAAAACGTTGGATTTGGACAAAGCTTGTGAAATACAAAGTTGTAGAGAATTGAATTATCTTTCTAACAAGACCAATTTCATCAAATTCTTACTTCGGATGAAAACGTTATGATTAAAATACGACTGCTGGTTTTCAGAAAATCTGCTGCTGAATTATGACGAATTTCACTCCCTCCAAACCCTCTTCTCCTCCCCCTTGTTTAAAGACATTAAGAGAGTATTTATAGCTGAAATCTGGAGTTTCCCTTTCCTTCCTGGACTAGGTTTCCTTGGAGAATAATCAAAAGGTATTTTATAATGATAAAAGACTTCTAATCTGAATAGGAAAAGGAAATTGTCTTTTATAAAAATTGGGAGACTGACCGCTAACACGCATGCACATGTATCGTATGTGCGTACACACACTCATCACATACGTACACGTGTTAGTGTCATGATAAAATTAATAAAATAATTTTCTTTTCATTTTAACCAAAAATCTCATGCTGTGATTCCCACTAATTCTTCAAGGATAATCCGTAAATAACCACACTAAACTCATCATCAGGGCCACGGGACTTAATACCTCATATGCATCCATATGAACTCCAATTGACAATTTGGAGATCATTCCAAGGTCAAATGAAAAGTTTGGGACTTAAAAGACAATTATGCCCCTCAAGTCACAAAAGCTCTTATTATCCCTCAAGATCAACTCCAATTTGAACCAAAATTCATATCCATTGTCCTTGTGACTCTAGAAAACTAATGCAAGTGACTAGACTCAAAAACCAAACAAAAACATGCATGAAATGATGAGCCCTAGTAAGGTGGTGCAAAAATGGGGTGTGACAGCCGTGATCTCCTGAAACCCCTCGACCCAAGGCCTCCACCAAACCCATTGCCCAAGAACTACAATGAAAATGAATATTGCAAGTTTCACCAAGCCAAAGGCCATCTAACCAACCGTTGTTACCGCCTCCGCCATGAAATCCAAGATTTGCTCGATAAGCAGATCATTTCACCACCCACCGCACCAAATCGCCCAAATGTCACTCGAAATCCCCTCCCCACTCACAATATGCCTCCTCCCAACAACATAAATGCCATCGAGCTAGGCTCATCCCAATCCCGTTAACCCATAAGGCAATACACGCCGCTTCCCATGACCTTGACTCAAGTTTTCCACCAATGTTGTGATAAAGGGCTCATATTGCCATGCCATTCAAAGCCGAGGCCTTCGACTCCTCAGCAATTCTGTTTGTACCATCAGGCGCCCGGACATGATACGGAGGACTGTGTTATACTAAAAAAGGTAGTCCAAGACCTTATTGATCAAAAGGTTTTGGTATTGCCAAAGAAGTCCATGCAGCAACAATTGAAAGAAAGGTTCGAGGCAGGAGATCCTAAAGTGGGTTTGTTGGGAGAGTCGTCCGGAAAGTTTGATTACTATGTACTCTATCCTGACCCCATCCCTGATGAGCCTATAATCCCCACAGGTTGGGATGAGTTACCAGAGGAAGTCCAAATAGAAGAGATCGACACAATCATATGGGATGACCTCATGGGTGATGTAGGTGAGATTGATGATATATGGATGAGCGATGGCGAAGTGGAGCACATAACTAGAGGGGGTCGCCATTTCAAGCCTCCGCATTTAGAATCTGACAACCCATTGGGGGACTTGGAAGGTAATCGCCACCTCGACCTGCAAGAAGAGGAGGATGAAGTGTTTAGGCAATTGAGAAAGACTAATGCCAACATCACCATATGGGGTTTGCTCATGGCCTCTTACAAGCACCGTCAGACTATCTTGAAGTTGCTCAACCAGATACAAGTTCCTGTTGATACATCTCCAGAAAATTTGGTGAACTTGGTGAATCCAACCTCGAAGAACTCAACCATTGTGTTCTCAGAGGCAGACCTACCTAAAAGTGGACCTAGCCATTCACAAGCCATGTACATCACTGTCAACACCATGGGAAAGAGGGTTCCGACAGTCCTGATCGACAATGGTTCCGCTCTTAATGTGTGCCCTCTCAGAACTGCCACCGTTTTGGGATTGGATCCTACCGACTTCATGCCATCCAGGCAAACAGTGAGAGCCTATGATAACACCCGTAGAGAGGTGATTGGAGTGGTCACTTTGCCGCTGATTATGGGGCCTACAGAATTCAGAGTGGAGTTCCAAGTGCTGGACGTCCCGTCGTGCTTCAACCTCTTGTTGGGAAGACCTTGGATTCATCCTGCAGGGGCTATCCCTTCTTCATTGCACCAAAAAGTCAAGTTCCCTTATGAAGGGGCCATCGTCACACTTCAAGGTGATTACGACTTAAAGTCGTCGGGGGTACCCATTTGCGAGATCAAGCCCGAGCCCGTTGGAGCACCATTGTCTGGGTTCGAGTATGTTCAATGCATAGAGAAAGAGCCGGAACAGAGAGAGTTGATACCTCTCGACTTTTGTCCTCATGGCAATTTGCATGTGGGGAACATAATGAAGAAAATGAGTTTCTTCCCAGGCATGGGACTAGGACGCCGTCAGCAAGGCATACCGACATCCGTTCAGAGCCGCATTGTCACCTATACCTTCGGATTAGGGTATGAGCCTTCCAAAAAGGACCGTATGGAGATGTTGTAGAGAAGCAGAGAAAGGGTCAAAGCAAAAGCAGAAGGGAGGGTGCCAGATATTCGAATCTCGCCATACCGACCTACTTTGAATGGTTACTTTGTTAAGGAAGGGGAGGACTTTCTATTCTGTGGATTTCCCGAACCATCCATTGACAAAGCAACCAAGGCGAGAGTTCCGGGGTTTGAAATATTCTTTACTGAGTGGTATCCCATTACTGCTACAATGGTTGATGATAAAGCGATCGATGATGACTATTGGGAAGAGAAGAGTGAGGACTGGGCAGAACAGATGGATTCGGAAGCCATGGTTACAATGTTTCAAGATATGGTTCTTACTGTAGAGGAATCGGATCTCGAGTGTTCTTCAATTCACCATGCAGCCGTGCCGCTCCTTAATTGGTATCTTGAAGAGGGTACCATTGCAGAAGTTCTCGAGGGCGAGGATCTCGACTTACCTAATAGTAGTTTGTAGGTTCCTTAGTAGCTTGTCTTAGCTTTCCTTTCAAATAAAGTGTGTCCGCCTAGCCCACCTTGTGGAGTTAGGAGTCGTTCCCTAGTTGTGGCACATGTGTTTTCTTTTTTGTTTTGTTTTGTTAGTTCAGTCAATAAAGTGTGTTTCTTTTCATTATTTGCAGTGTTTCCTTTCTCTCTTCTATGGATATCTATGGCATGGATATAGATCCTAGGAATGACGTCCCCCTGGAGCTCGTCGAGCAAAGGAAAAGGGGCGTTACCGAACCTAACATGGATGAATTGGAATCAATCAATCTAGGGACAAATGAATTGCCAAGGATAATTAAAATTGGGATAACTCTCTCGCCTGCTGAAAAAGAAAAATTGGTAATACTTCTAAAAGCCAATGTAGAGGCCTTCGCATGGTCTTATGAGGATATGCCTGGCATCGATCCGGATATTGTGCAACATTACATCCCTACTAATCCCACTAAAAAGCCTATAAAGCAAAAATTAAGAAGATTAAAACCAGAATGGGCTTTGAAAGTAAAAGAAGAGGTAACTAAACAATTAGATGCCGGGTTTCTCCAAGTTGTGGAGTACCCTGAGTGGCTGTCTAACATAGTGCCTGTGCCTAAGAAAGATGGGAAAGTGCGAATGTGTGTTGACTTCCGCGACCTTAATGCTGCGAGCCCAAAGGATGATTTCCCTTTACCGCATATCGATGTATTGGTGGACAGCACGGCAGGCCATGCTCTTCACTCCTTCATGGATGGGTTCTCTGGTTACAACCAGATAAAGATGGCGCCTCGAGACATGGAAAAGACGGCTTTTATCACGCAGTGGGGCACGTATTGCTACAAGGTAATGCCTTTTGGCTTGAGAAATGCTAGGGCTACTTACCAAAGAGCTGCTACGACCCTATTGCATGATATGATCCATAAAGAAGTAGAGGTGTATGTGGACGACATGATAGTCAAATCTGTAGACCGGGAAGGACATTTCGCGGCATTGGAGAAGTTCCTAGAACGAGCAAAGAAGTACAACCTCCGACTAAATCCTCAGAAGTGTGCCTTCGAAGTCACCGCAGGGAAGCTGTTGGGTTTCATGATCACTCAGAAGGGAATTGAAGTTGATCCAGGGAAGATAAAAGCTATCACGAAGATGGAGCCACCAAGAACGGAAAAGCAGATCCGGGGCTTTCTGGGGAGAGTTCAATACATAAGTCGTTTTATCGCCAATCTAACCATGGTATGCGAGCCAATTTTCAAGCTACTTAAAAAGGGCGTTTCCAAGGAATGGAATGAGGATTGTCAAGAAGCCTTTGAGACCATTAAAAGGTATCTGAGTAACCCCCCAATCTTGGTTCCCCCGCGGCAAGGTGAACCATTACTGTTATACTTAACGGTTACTGAAACCGCGACGGGAGCCATGTTAGCTCAATACCTTGAAGGGTCGAAAAAGGAAAATGCCATCTACTACTTTAGCAAGAAAATGACAGATTATGAAGTAAAGTACAATGTGCTAGAAAAGGCTTGCGTAGCATTGGTATGGGCTACCCAGAAACTCCGTCATTACATGATGTCTTTCGAAGTCCTGTTGATAAGTCAATTGGATCCTTTGAAGTATTTGCTAGAAAAACCAGTCCTATCATACAGGACCGCTCGTTGGTCGCTTCTTCTCAATGAATTTGACATAAAGTACCTGGCGCAAAAGTCCGTCAAAGGAAGTGTCATTGCAGACCATTTGGCAAGCTGCCCTGTGTCATCATCAACCCAATTCAATGACGAGTTCCCCGACGAAGATATCTTGGAAATCAAAAAGAGGGTTTGGAAAGTCTACTTCGACGGAGCTGCAAACAGAAGAGGTTATGGCATAGGAGTGCTACTAGTCTCGCCCGAGGAAGCCTTCACGCCTTTAGTAGTCAAATTGGGGTTCGAAGCCACCAACAACATAGCAGAGTATGAGGCCTGTATCCTAGCATTGGAAGCTGCGTTAGAATTGGGAATAAAGGAACTAGAGGTGTTCGGAGATTCAGCATTGATCATCTGTCAGATAAAAGGGGAGTGGAAGACTCGCGATGAGAAGCTGTTGCCCTATCATGCCTATTTGGAAGCACTGACCAAAGAGTTTGCGGAGATCGAGTTCAATTACCTGTCGAGAAACAAGAATCCGTTTGCTGATGCCTTAGCAACTCTAGCTTCAATGGTGGAGATACCAGAAGGAGGAAGCGTGAAACCGCTCGTGATCGAATGCAGAGAGAAACCTGTTTATTGCTGTTCCATTCGAGAAGGAGGGGTAACAGATAACCACCCTTGGTTTTATGACATAAGAAGGCTCATCGAGGAAGGAGAATATCCGGAGGAAGCATCTCGCGTGGATAGGCGAACACTGAGAAGATTGGCAAGCCATTATGTGGTATGTGGAGGAAAACTATATCGGAGATCTTACGACGGAATCCACTTGCTGTGGAAGAAGCCAGGAAACTCATCGAAGAAATCCATGAAGGAGTGGGGGCTCCGCATATGAATGGATACATGTTGGCTAAGAAGATCATGAGACTAGGGTATTACTGGTCTACAATGGAAAGGGATTGCTATGCCCACGTCAAGAAGTGCCATAAGTGTTAACTCTTCGCCAACGGACAACACTTGCCCTCCATGCCCTTGACAAGCATGTCAACTCCATGGCCGTTCGCAGTGTGGGGAATAGATATCATCGGACAGATTAAGCCGAAGGCATCCAATGGTCATGAATACATTTTGGTAGCCATCGATTACTTTACCAAATGGGTGGAAGCAGTTTCCTTCAAAGTTTTGAATGCTAAAAAGGTGGCGCAGTTCATACAGCTCAACATTATCTACCGATATGGGGTACCGCATGAGGTCATTTCAGATAACGGTCAGCATTTCCAGAAGGAGACCAAAGAACTCTTGCAGAAGTACAAGATCGTTCATCACTTATCGTCCCCGTATCGCCCGCAGACAAACGGCGTAGTGGAAGCCGCCAACAAGAACATCAAGAAGATATTACAAAAAACGGCTGACATGTACACTGATTGGCATGAGAAACTACCATTGGCATTATGGGGGTACAGAATGTTAGTCAGATCGTCAACAGGGGCTACGCCGTATGCTCTAGTGTATGGAATAGAGGCTGTTTTGCCAATGGAATTGGAAGTTCCTTCATTAAGGGTTGCAGTGGAAAGTCAGCTAGCAGAGGTGGACTGGATCAAAAGTCGTTATGATGAGTTGGCATTGCTAGATGAAAGGCGATTGAGGGCTCTCTACCACGTGTAAGGGTACCAGAGAAGAGTCGCAAGGGCGTTCAACAAACATGTCAAAGACAGAGGCTTGAAGAAAGGGGATTTAGTGTTGAAAGAGATCCGAGCTCCAATTTTCGATCCACAAGGAAAGTTCAAACCAAGTTGGGGAGGACCGTACATCATTAAGGAGATATTGCCAGCAGGGGCTGTTCGACTTATGGATTTGGATGGGATCGAGTTCGCTCGTCCTACTAATTTGGATCAATTAAAGAAGTATTATGTATAAGGCCTGCTAGGTTGAAAACCTGTAAAGGCGGCCTAGGCAAAAGTTAAGGCATTTGAACTACGTAGGACCTGATTCCCCAAAAAGAAAAAAAAAATGAAGAAGAAAAAAAAAAAAAAAAAAAAAAAGAAAAGAAAAAGAAAACGGGGATACGTAGGCAGCCCATAAAGTTACATTGGGTGCGGTCCAAACAGCACAATCACAGAAAAATCTCGAAAGTAGATTATTATTGGCAATTCATTTGAAACTAATTGTTTGACATAACAATTTATTGATGTTAAGTAAAAGAACTATCGACATGCCATAGATGTTCTATTCTTTGAGTCTTTAAGTCCTCTTGAGTTTCTTCAGAGTCATTTTGTTTGTCTTCTGTCTCCCTCTATCAAGTCTTATTTTCTTTCGCAAGTTGTGGTCGTGGGATGCTTCCACTGCTTCAAGAATGTCTTCTCTGCAAAGTCCAAGTCTTGTGTCCTTGATAAGGTCATAAATTCTTTCTCGGCGAGAGGCTTCTCTTTCGCCCAAATCATCCTTCAACCATTGCTTGTATTCTCTACTCATCTCGAAAGGCCCTTCAGTATTGGCAATCCGAGTCAATTTCAGGTCTGTAGGCCAGCGAGTCCTCGCCCACTTGATTATGGTAGGACCGATAGGTTCCACAGAGCAACAAGGTCCTGTTAAGGACGGTATGGTTTGCATGGCGCCCATCTGGGGAAGAATTCTCGAAGCCCAATAGAAGGAAGTCGACCTCAGTCCTATGAGTTTAACAAAAGCACACCCCGAGGTTCGAAAAAGTACCTGCTCTGTACACCCCCATGTAAAGACGTACCATTTGATGTTCCGCCATGACAGCGTGTGGAAATAACCCAACCAATCTCTTAAAGAGAACGGCCCAGGGAGTTCAACTCGGCGCAGACAGAAGTGCTGAGGCTTGTATGGAGTGATAGTGGTGGGAGAAAGAAAGTTCAAGCGCTCGAGCAGCCACATTTGCAGTAAAAAGGGGCTACCTTCTAAAGGCACTTTGGGGTTGCCATGAATTTTATCTAAACCATTCAAGGTTTCAGCTAATACCAAGGGAATAATGTTATGTCGCTTGAGAAGAGGGGTAATCAACTCACATATTTGAACAGGGGCTTGAAGAGTGCCGGTGGATATGAGAAAGCGACCAATTAAGCAAAAAGCGAGTGCACGCTGAATTTGAAGGGTGAAAGCCAGAGTACCTTCACTATCATGAGCCAAGAATGAGGTTGCAAACTTTAATAAGTCCACCCTATGATCCTTGACGAAGATCGTTGCGTCCCTTTGAGGAATGCCAAGAAAATCCGAGAAGGAAGCAAGGTAATCCGAGCAAGGTGTAGGAAGAATGAATGGCCCTGCGGGCGAAACTCCAAATAAAGCACAGAATTCCTCCATGGTTGGGCATAGTTCTTCATAATTAAATTGAAAGACATGGATTTGAGGATCCCAGAAGTATGTAGCAGCAGTGAGAAGGGTCGTCTCGAGCTTCATGTGCCTTATGGAGAGCAATGGTTCCAAGCCGAAGCGCTTAAACTCAGTTTTGTCTTTGGCAGCCATGACTGCCAAAAACCCTCTTAAGAACCCATCCAAGGCTTCCATAATTATTGTCAATGAAAATAGGTGAGTTAGAAGACTCCCCTCATGTGTTTTTTTAGGAAAAGGGTCACAAATTCGAGTCCTAAAGGGAGTAGAACCGTCAAAATCACAAAATTCCTGAAAATCGCGAAAAAGCGCGTCGACCTCGGGTAACCGTCCGGGGCTGGACAGTCAGCCGTCTAGGCCCAGACGGCTAACCGTCCAGGGCCAGATGGTCACCCGAGGCCTCCGCCTTGTTTTGCTTTGTTTCGCCCGGTTTTGCCTATTTTCGCGTTCGGATGGCCTTTTTAGGCCATTTTCACTCCTATGAACTCACATTGACTCAAATTTTCATGAGAAAGGCACCATAACATCATCATGATAGATTCAAACAAGCACAACAAGTATCCATAATAAGGGATAAGAGAGTTGGTTTTAGGTGGCAATTACAAAACACAAGCATGAAAAGCAAAAAGATAGCCATTGTCTCATTGTTTCTACAAGCCCAACAAGAAAGTAAATGAACTCAGCGGTTCCCAGAGCTTCTTTTGTGGCTCGGCCCAGCTCCGTCACGACCCCTACGAGGTGCTCTAGGAGGGCGCATTGCCGGTGGTGGCTGCATATAAAAAATCCATTGCAAAGGGGCTAAGTATGAGAATAGAGTTGGTTGAAAACCACATATGAGAACTTTGAATAGGTGGAACACTTACCATGACATCCAAACGAGCTTCCGCCATGGATTTGGCTAAGCTCATCCTCACAAGGTCACGCCTCAAGCCCTCACTCAGGTCAATAAACTCTTGGGCATATGCCGCAGGCACCTAGGATAATCAATAAGGGTAAAATTGAAGGTAATGTTCAAAGAAAGAAAGAAATACCCATAAAGAGAACTCACCTGTTCTCGATTTGGGTCGATCCTGGGGGACTCATCAAATGTAGGATGAGTGATGGCGGTCTTGACAAAGTCTGACCCACTGCACAAATCAATGAACCAATTCGGCTGAGGCAAGGGTAGTGACCTATCCCCCTCCATCTCATCTTCCTCAGAGCCAGGAACCACTCCTGAGCCCACTGTTGAGCTATGCCCTCATGCTCGTTGACCCTGCAAGTGTTCACCTGTTAAATAGAGTCTCTACCAAAAGAAAAGGCTAGGAGAATGTTAAAGACTTACCCCCTGAGGAGGGAAGCCTGTCATCCTGGGCCGCATCAGATATTGGAGACAGAAAGTGTCATATGCAATGTCAGGAGAAGTGAACTCCTCCGCATCCCAGCCTCTCAAGGCATCCCACAACTCCTCCCCCTCCATTAAGTTAGCATGCCTCATGTTAAGTGGTGGAGGCATTGGAGCCATGGCGGCATTCACATCACCCATGACTTGGCGTAAGACACGCTCCCCTAGGTACCAATACCTACCCACGGGGCCTTCCAAGAGCACCCTCTTGCCCAACAGCATCAAGCTAGGAATGCATCGCTTGGGTAGCATTGGTACCCATATCTTCCAGGGATTCCACTCAATCTGTTCAAAAATCCAAAATGAGAAATTGGGAGTAAAAAGAAAAGGAAAAGAATGGGGAAAGAATTTCACCATATCAGCAGTGAGGCTTGCTAGGTGAGCTCTAGCAAAGGCGTAATCATGACGATTCGCCGCCCGAATGGATACATAACTAGGGGAGTAATTCTTGAGGGTAGGCCATTCAATGGTTTCCTCAGCAAGGGATGGGCGATATAGGTTGAGGTACTCATAGCACCAAACCTGTCAAAAGTTGAGAAAAGAGTCAAAAAGAAAAGATAATATAAGGAAAAAATAAAAAGGAATGAAAGGGAAGTAGCGTTACCTCCCAAACAAAGGGCATCCCACCGAAGTCCTTAGTCACACCACGTGACATGTCACACATGGTGCGATACATGGTGGCTAGAGCAGCCCCTCCCCAGTTGAACTTCCTGATCTTGTCAACATCCTCCATGCTTGCAAGAAGACCCAAAGGGGCTAGGTCGCCCGTCCCAGCAAAGAATGTGCATGAGATCATGTACAGAAGGAATGCCCTTGTAATACAATCGAGGCTTGCACCCTCGCTCTCCCTTTGCTTAGCAAAATTGTTTAAAAGCCAAGTGCGTCGCACTGCTTTCTTGATGACCTCGATTTCCATCCCAAGGTAAGCTAGGAGATAATCCTCATCCGTGTGAGCCTCCTCATAGAACTCCAAGCTTTTGGCTTTAATGCTTAAGCCCGTGATCATAGTGAAGTCCTTGGGGGTTAGTGTCATCTCCCCGAAGCCAAAATGGAATGTATTGGTGGTGTCCCACCATAGCTCAGACAAGGCTAGCAAAGCTTGCCTATCACATTGGTCATTCCATAGAGAATCTAGGAATGGGCCAAAACCGGCCTTTTCGATATAGCCTTTGGTGATGGGTTGGAAGTTTTCCATGTTCCGCCACCATTCAATGAGTCCTTTGACAGAGGACCGAGTGCGCATGTCCTGAAAGTTGGGCTATAGCCATTGAAAATACCTTGAGAGTTAGTTGAAAGAACATAGAAACAATAAACTTACACTAGCAATTGGTTTCAAATCGTTTTCCAAAAGATGTCAAAAGTTTGTTTTTATTCATGAAATGAATTGCTAATGGATGTTTATAAGTTTACTTGTTTATATGCCTTAATTTGGCAAGGATTGAACACTTTTTTATCACTTGGGCATTTTATCGAACACTTGGTGGGTGATACCTCCCAAGCCTTGAAACAAAAGAATTTTGTATGATCAATCCTTGCTAAATAATAGCATATTACTCACTTGAGGGTTTACTTGTTGATATACATTGATTTGGTGAAGATTGAACACCTTTATTTCACTTGGGAATTTTATCGAACACTTGGCGGGTGCCATTTTTCAAGCTTTCAAATGAAAAGAATTTGTGTGTTCAATCCTTGCCAAATCAAGGGATATCACTCAACAACCCAAGGGGTATTCAAAAGAAGTAGAAGGGAATGCAATTTCATCAAAAGAATCGAAAGATTCAAAAGAAAAGTGTTAAGTTGGGTAAACTTACTTCTTGTTGGGAATGGATGAATGAGAGATGCTTCTCGGGTTCAAGCAACACCCTAGCTTGTGGAGCATCATAGAGTGGTGCCTTGTATGTGCTTTTGACCCCATAGAATGGATACTTGGTGCTTGAGTCCTTGCTTGATGACATCCTTGATGATGGAGTTGGGTTTGTGAAAAATGGGTTTGATTTGGTTTGATTTCACAAAATGATGTGAATTGGTTGTTTTGATTGCTAAATGGGCTTGATTTGTTGTTGTTTGATGTGCATTTGATGTTTGGATTGAAAGTTTTTGAAGTAGGAATGAGAGAATGAGAAATGGAGAAGATAGGATGTGAGTTTAGAGAGAGAAACTCTCTAATTTTCGAATGGGAGAATGTGAGAATGAGTGGGCAAGTGTTGGGTTTAAAAACCCAGATTTTTTTTCAATGGTGGGCTCGGGTAACCGTCCCACCCTAGACGGTCAGCCGTCTTGCCCTGGATGGTTGACCATCTGAGGGCAGATGGTCACCCTAGCCCGCTTTGCCCATTTGCCCCGTCTCGCGCGCTTGCGACCTCTAAACTTCTCCAAATTGACTTTTTATGCAATCCTTGAGTTATGGGATGAATATATCCCTCAAGTTTATCAAGTTTCAATGAAATTTTTGAATCTTGGGTGATTGTATTCGCCCACATAACGAGGAGTTGCAATGGCCATGATAAATGGTTTTCTCATGAAATGAGCTTAGTGTTGAATTGATTGACTTTCAAGCCTTGGAAGTCAATTCTCTAGGAGATGATAGTGATATCATATCATGTGATAAAGATAATTTCACATGAAATGACTTGCTAATCATGTGATAAAGATAACTTCACATGAAATGATGATTCATGAGCTATGCTAGTTACGAAGTAACTTGCTATCTTTGTGAAGAGGGCATGAAATGCACTTTGTTTTTCAATCAATTGACTTTCAAAATCAATGTTGTATCATGTGATAAAGATAATTTCACATGAAATAAGCTTGATTTTCAATCAATTAACTCTCAATTCAATGTCATTTCATGTGTTAAAGATAATTTCACATGAAATGATAAGTAATGAACTTGATTTTGAGTTGAATGACTCTCAATACATTATCATTTCATGTGATAAAGACAATTTCACATGAAATGCACTTGATTTGGAGTTGAATGACTCCCAATACATTGTCATTCCATGTGATAAGGATAGTTTCACATAAAATGATAAGAAATGAGCTTGATTTTGAATCAATTGACTTGCAATTGGGTCTCATATCATGTGATAAACACAATTTCCCATGAAATGACGATCCATGAGTTATGCAATAACTCCCCGTCTTTGTTACTTCCACAGAAAGTGGCACAATTTCACATGAAATGACGATCTATGAGTTATGCAATAACTCCCCGTCTTTGTTACTTCCACAGAAAGTGGCACAATTTCCCATGAAATGACGTTCCATGAGTTATGCAATAACTCCCCGTCTTTGTTACTTCCACAGAAAGTGGCACAATTTCACATGAAATGACGATCCATGAGTTATGCAATAACTCCCCGTCTTTATTACTTCCACAAAAAGTGGCACAATTTCCCATGAAATGACGATCCATGAGTTATGCAATAACTCCCCGTCTTGGTTACTTCCACAGAAAGTGGCACAATTTCCCATGAAATGACGATTCATGAGTTATGAGATAACTCCCTGTCTCTGTTACTTCCACAGAAAGTGGCATGAAATGACGATCCATGAGTTATGCAATAACTCCCCGTCTTTGTTACTTCCACAGAAAGTGGCACAATTTCACATGAAATGATCCATGAGTTATGCAATAACTCCCCATCTTTGTTACTTCCACAGAAAGTGGCATGAAATCACAATTCACATGAAATGATACATGAGTTATGCAATAACTCCATATCTTTGTTGTTTCCACTGAAAGTGGCATGAAATCATAATTTGATGAATCATGAGTTATGAAATAACTCACCACATTTGTTATCCCCAGTGGGACTGGCATGAAATGCCCTTGGTTTTGAATTGATGGACATTCAATTCACCAATAATTCACATAAAATGATGATTTATGAGTTATGAAATAACTCGTTTTGAGAATGCCAATGAGATTAGTAGGGTACCTTGTGATGCACTAGTGCAACTAGCTTTGCATCATGAGAAGACCATGTGGATATCACTAATGCAATTAGTGCATGGTAAAAGCATTTGCATGAGCGCACCAACAAATGTTGGCATGCATAGAAATGCATTCAATTCTTTGCTTCGATGAAATCGTTGCAAGCTTGGATATAACGAAGTCTATCCTGTTGGTTCCCTTTGAGTTTGTTGGTATTAATGAGATTAATCCATCAAACAGAATGTGTTGTTATATCACTAATGAAATTAGTGCAGGCATTTGCATGAGCGCACCAACGAATGTTGGTATGCATTCAATTCGTTGCTTCGATGAAATCGTCGCATACTTGGATATGACGAACTCTATCCTTTTGGTTCCATTTGAGTTTGTTGGCATTAATGAGATTAATCCATCAAACAAAAATGGGTTGTTCTTTGATCATTGGCTCGCAAGTGAAACTTGTTCACCAATAAGGGGCTTCTGTCACACCCCATTTTTGTCACCTTAGCTAGGACATATCATTTCATGTAGGATTTTGAGTCCTTTTTGAGTCTAGTCTTTTGCATTGAGTTTCTATGGCATTGAATATCATGTGTATGAATTTTGAAGTGATTTGGAGTTCATTTCGATAGTCAATAAGAACTTTTGCGACTTTAAGGGCATAATCGTCTTTTAAGCCGTATATTTTCCATTTGACCTTGGAATGAATCCCGAGTCATCCCATCAAGTTCATATGGTTATATAGAGTCCATATATAGGTTCAATTTCATGAATTAATGGTTTAAGATCAATTCGGCTCGTAATGGTTCGGGTTGGCTAAAAGACCCTTTCTTGGTTTGCTCAAATTGACTCATAAGACCCAACCAATTTTCTCTCATTTAACTTCAATTGGGCTTTATTTATGTCCTAAATATGTTTAGAAAGATCGATTTTCGATTGGGAAGGCATTCGGTTTGACCTCGTGTACAAACCCAGCTTAGCGACGATGAAGCACCATGGTTAACCACCTTTGTAAAACCCAACCATGCACCCATGGTCGAGGATTTTTGTCCTAAAATGCCTAAAAATGTGTTCCCCTTCGAAACACGGTCGTTTTGGCTTTTATTTCGTCAAAATCGGACTTAATTTGAGCATTTTAGGACTTCTACAGCAAGTGGGAGTCAAAACCGGAGAAAAAATAGAGGACCCTCGGGTAACCGTCCGGGGCTGGACGGTCAGCCGTCCAAGCCCAGACGGCTAACCGTCCAGGCCTAGTTGGTCACCCGAGGAATCCTTCTTTAAGTCAAACTCTGACTCTTCTATCCTTCTTTTGACGGTTTCCTCCGCTAAAACAACTTGTCTGAGCTTAGGAGTGTGTAGGTTTGAGTTGTTTGAGCACCAAGAGAGTCTCTAATAGCCCTAGGATCATTATTTAATGAATTAATCCTAGCCATTGGTTTAGGGGGTCAATTCTCTATATAAAGGACATGATATTCAGCACATAGGGGAGGTTAATTGCACTTTACACTTAGAGAGAGAGGGAGCTACGAGTTTGGAGAGCTAGAAGGACTTCAAGTGGAGGCTCTTCAACCCCAAGCAAGCAAGGAAACAAGAGGATTGAAGACAAGGAAGAGTCTACAAGAGGTAAGCCTATCCCTTTTATGCTGAACATGAATTTCTGCTTCTCCTTCTTCTCTTTCTTCTTTTCCTTCTAGGATAGTTATGGTGCATGCAATTGTTCTTCTTATGGATGGAATTCAATGTCTATGTGATATTATATGAATGATTTTAGGATAGTTCATGGCTTTATATGCTTGATAATCCCTAGTTTACTAGGGATTTGAAAGTATTACTCTTTTTATCCTCTTAAATCATGCATAGTTCACATGTTCAGGTCGCTGTGATTATTATCATGAATTGATGCTCCTGTTAGTTAATATATATGATATGAATGATATTCATGATAATTTGAGCATGTCTTAGAGTCATTTAGTAGGTTTTTATGCATAGTTGTGAGATTAGGGTTTCGATAACCCTAAAATCACATAAGTCTCATGCAGCATGTTTAGCTTAGTTTTGTGAGTTATTTCTCATCATAGTCATTCTATATATGCTGCATATAGTTGAATCATGCTAGGTTTGCATTCATATTAGTGGATTTCTTGGTTTCTATGCATGTTAGCTAGGTCATTGCATGTAGGATTGAGTTAGAGTCCTTAGTTATTCATTATTCTTGTTGTTTGCATGATTAATGGATGATTTTAGGCTTTGTCATGGTTTTGTCCAGATTAGGATATTGTTTTCTTTGCATGATTGTGTGCACTTGTAAGGGTGCAAACAGGTACAATGCTTGTCCTATTGCAAATAGAGCTGCTATGGTCTGAAATGGCTAATGTTTGGAGCTTGTGCGCTCAGGTAAGTCGGGTTTGAAGGTGCCCCAATTCACCTTTCTTTTTCTTTCTTTTCTCTTTTCCCTCCTAGGGTTACTTCTTAATACAAGCTTATGGTAATTATCAAAGGTTTCTTTCAATAATAAATTCTAGTTTTTATCAAAGTTTTCCTCTTGTGGAAGTTTTCAGTTTTGGATTTAATCAATGTATTTTCAAATGTGGAAACCTAAGGTTTTTACCATAGGTTTGTATTAGGTTGTAACCCTATTCTTTTCGAACTACGTGGACTTTAATCCATGTATTTCGCTGCATGGTACGTAGGCGCTCTTCGTGAGGCTCAAGTCCGTTCTAGGATCTAAGCATCCTAGGTTTTTTTCTTCTCTTTTCTTCTTTTTTCTGTTTTGATTTATTTGAGTGATTGTGCATGGGATGATTGGATGAAATATATGATATGCATGCTGCCTTGTGATGATATATGATGATATTTGAGTGGAAAAGATCTTAAGTTAGCCCAATTAAATTAAGAGACCAACTCGGGCGATGTGGGTGCCTATGGGCTTTTGCCCAGAACCTTCCCACGTCGTAACTTAGCCCCCGGATCCAATTTTCTGGTTTCAAAGACTTTGCTTTTCCTTTAATGGAGTCATGTGGTTTTGAAAATAAAACATTTTTGTGGTTTTCCTCTTTTCCCTAAAAAATGAGGTGGCGACTCCCTTTTTGTTTGTTGTCTTTAAACCCCCCTTACATTTTTTGCCAAATCCTTGTGGGCTCCGCGCGCTGCTTTTTCGTGGGTTCACAACATGCATGCAAAAATATCATAGTTATTCTATATGTAAAACATGTACAGCAACTATGAAGAAAAATCAATAAAAAAGCCTAAACTAACATGCTGTATTAAACTATCCTAAAACAAGGACACTAAAAACCCTAAACTCACAAACATGCTTAAAAACACACAAAACAAACTCTAAACATGCTAAAATCAAACTAAACAGAACTTAAATCATGCATACTAACTAACTAAAGCAATAGAACATGATAAAAATCCTAACTTTAACATGCAATAACGCTACTATAAAACAAGGACAACAGAAGCACTAGAATCACAAACATGCTTAAAAACACATAGAACAGCCCTAAAGCAAGCTAAACTCATGATAAACAGTAGGTATTTCATGTATATTAACTAGCTAAAGTGTTAATACATGATAAAAAAGCTACCTTTAACATGTAATAAGCCTGTTCTATAAGAAAACCTATATTCAGCATAAATAAGGAGTGAGGTTACCTTAAGAAGAAGCTTCCTTGCTGCTGTAGAGACTCTCCTCTTGACTTGTGGATGATTTGAATCAATGTTCTCCAAGGCTACAGTAAGTCCTCTAGCTCTCCTTCAAGTCTCTCTCTCTTATTCTCTCTCAAATACTCAGGTTTTAAGGCATAAAGTGGCCCCCCTTGTGCTGAAGCATAGGGGGTATTTATAGAGTTCAATTAGATAAACCAATAGCTAGGATTAAAACCCTAAGAATTAATCCAAGGGCTATTAGAGACCCCCTTGGGGATTAAGTAACTCAAAAGTTACCAAAAACTAGAAAGAAACACGTCCAAAAGAGCCCAAATACGTCAAAATAGGACGAAGTCCGCTTCAGCAAGGAAGTATAGTGAAAATAGGAAAGTGGTCTCGGGTGACCACCAGGGCCTGAGCGGCTAGCCACCTGGGCCCAGGCGGCTAGCCGCCCGGGGCTAGGTGGTCACTCGAGCCCACTCCAGATTTTTGCCTATTTTTTACTCCTAATGCTTCTAGAAGTGTTTCAGGGGGCAAATGAAGTCCAATTTTGATGAAACAAAAGCCAAAATGACCGTGTTTCGATGAGGAATACATTTTTGAACATTTTAGGGTGAAAAACACTAACCATGGGGGCATGGTTAGGTTTGAAAAAGGCGGTTAACCGCTATACTCTACCTTTGCAAAGCATAAGTATGCACATAGGATCAAACCAAATGCTTTCCATATTAAAATTAAACCTTCTAAAACACTTTTGAGGATAAAATGATGATTAATTAAAGTCCATTTGAAAAGATTTGATTGGTAATTGTGAGTCAATTAGAGCTAACCCAAAGGAGGGTCAATTAACCAACTTGAACTACATCAAGCCATTTTAATCCTGAGCCATTGATTCATCAAATTGAACCTAGAAATACCTCATATGCATCCATATGAACTCCAATTGACAATTTGGAGATCATTTCAAGGTCAAATGAAAAGTTTATGACTTAAAAGACGATTATGCCCCTCAAGTCACAAAAGCTCTTATTATCCCTCAAGATCAACTCCAAATTGAACCAAAATTCATATCTATTGTCCTTGTGACTCTAAAAAACCAATGCAAGTGACTAGACTTAAAAACAAAACGAAAACATGCATGAAATGATGAGCCCTAGTAAGGTGGTGCAAAAATGGGGTGTGACACCACTATGTAATTCTGATCCGTATTGGCATATTCATAGTATTCCAAGCGCTTACCTTTTAAGCTCAACCTAGTTATCATAGTGAAATCTTTAGGGGTCATAGTCATTTCCCCAAAGCTGAAGTGAAAAGTGTTGGCGGTATCCCACCATAACTCTGACAAGGCAAACAATGCTGCCTATCCCATTGCTCATTCCATAGAGTATCTAGGAAAGGCCCAAAACCCGCCTTCTTTATTATCTTACGAGCACGTGGTTGGGCATGTTCCATGTATTTCCACCATGCGATGAGCCCCTTTATTGATGTTCTTGTACGGAGATTTTGGAAATTGGGCTATTTCAAAGGATTGTTTGTTCAATTAGCATTGAAAACATAGAGGCATTGGGCATACATGGGCAATTGATTTCAAATGGTTCTCCAAAAAGTTTGAAAATATGGGTTTTGGTTTATAAAATGAATTAGAGATGAATGCCCATGACTTTGTGTATTCAAACTCATTGATTTTGTAAGGATTGAATAGGTTTTCATCACTTTAGCATTTTATCAAACACTTGGGGTGTGACTTGTTTTCAAGCATTGAATTGAAAGTTTTTGTATATCAAATCCTTGCCAAGATCAACGGATTTTGTATTACAATGCAAATTCATTGATTTTGTAAGGATTGAACATGTTTTTGTCTCTTAAGTATTTTATCCAACACTTGGTGGGTGTCTTTTCTCAAGCTTTAGAAAACAAGTTTTTCGCATATTCAATTCTTGCCAAATCAATGAACTTTGCTTAACAATGATAGAAACAATCAAAAGAAGATCATGGGAATGCATTTTATCTAATAGAAATCAAGATTTAAGATAAACATGTTAAGTTAGGAAAAACTTACTTCTTGTTGGGAATTGAGGAATGAGAGATGCTTTTTGGGTTCAAGCAACACCTTGTCTTGGGATGCATCATAGATTGGTGCCTTGTATGTATTCTTGATCACAAAGTATGGATACTTGATGTTGGAATCATTGCTAGAAGCCATTGTTGATGATTGAGCTTGTATGTAAGAAAAATGGGTTTGATGGGTAAGATGATGAACTTGATTTTGCAATATGATGATAAATACTTGTTGTTGTTGTCAAATGACTTGTTGTTGATGCTATTTCATGCACACAATTTGATTTAAAAGTGAAACTTTGAATGAGAATATGTGTATAGGTGTTTGGAGAAGATGGAATGGGTTTCTAGAGAGAGAAACTCTCTATTTTCGAATTTGGTGGCTTGAATGCACAAATGGGGGTCAAGGGTTTAAAAACCCAGCATTTGGGAGTGCCAGGCTAGGGTAACCGCCTAGCCCTAGATGGTAAGCCGCTTGGGTTTGGGCAACAAGCCACCCAAGGCTAAGTGGTCAGCCTACCTCGCCCACTGTGCTTCTCCCGTTTGGCCTTTGTTCGCTTATTCGTGCCTTTGAACCTTCTTTGAGATAAAATCTTAAGCTTGTTTTGAGTTGAAAAGTGAATGAATATCTTGATATTGTTTAACATGAAATGATTTTGAAATGGATTGCATTGGTGGCCCTTATGTGGGCATCGTTTGCTAGTAGGGTTGAATGACCTTCTTAATGCACATGATTTATAATCATTAGGGTTGAATTCCCTCCTATATCACTATGATTTGTTGTCATTTAGGATAAGAATATGTTTCCTATATGCATGTGAATGATTGCTTTCATGAGATGAATATGAGTTGGTGTTTGGGTAGAAGCATGAATAGCCTCTCTATGTGATAACTTTATGAACTTGTTAAGTGTTGGTAAGTAGAAACTTACCCTTGCCTTGATAACTTAATGTGAGAAAGATGCGATCTTTCTCATGTTTTGTGATAGCCTTGATAACTTAACGTGAGAGAGATGTGATCTTGATAACTTAACGTAAGAGAGATGCGATCTTTCTCATGTTATGTGATAACCTTGATAACTTAACGTGAGAGAAATGCAATCTTTTTCATGTTTTGTGATAACCTTGAATAACTTAATGTGAGAAAGATGCAATCTTTCTTATGTTTTGTGATAACTTTAATAACTTAATGTGAGAAAGATGCAATCTTTCTCATGTTATGTGATAATCTTGATAACTTAATATGAGAAAGATGCAATCTTTCTCATGTTATGTGATAATTCTTGATGATTTTGAAACTTTCCTCACATCGAATGATAAGTGTTAGTAAGTAGAAACTTACTTTGACTTGGAATGTCATGTGAATTCTTTGTTTCCATTTGAACTTGTAGGCATTAATGAATTAATCCTTCAAGCAAAAATGGGTTATTCTTTTGTCGTTGGCTCGCAAGTAAAACTTGCTCACCAATGAGGGGCTTCTGTCACACCCCATTTTTGACACATTAGCTAGGGTTTGTCATTTCATGTGTCTTTTTGTTTCCTTTTTGAGTCTAGTCTTTTGCATTAAGTTTCTAGGATCTTGAGGATGGTGTGTATGAATTTTTGTTTGATTTGAAGTTAATCTCGAGGGTTAATAAGAACTTTTGTGACTTGAGGGGCATAATCATCTTTTAGGTCACAAACTTTCCATTTGACCTTGAAATGATCTCCAAGTTGTCAATTGGAGTTCAAATGGATGCATTTGAGATATCTATGGGCTCAATTTGATGAATTGATGGTTCGGGATTAAAATGGCTCAATATGGCTCAAGTTGGTTAAGAGACCCACTTCAGGTTAGCTCAAATCAGCTCATGATTTTATCTCAATTCCTACTCATTCAACCTTGGTTAGCCTTAATTTCATTCCTATATATGTTTTGGAAGGTTGAATTGTGAATTGAGAAGCATTCGGTGCGACCCTGTGTGCATACCTAAACTTAGCGACGGTGGTGAATAGCGATTAACTGCCTTTGTAAAACCTAACCATGCAGCCATGGCTAGGGATTTTTGCCTTAAAATGTCTTAAATTACATTCCCCTTCGAAACCCGGTTGTTTTGGTTTTCATTTCGTCAAAATTGGAGTTAATTTGAGCCCTGAAACACATTTGGAAGCTGAAAGGGCTCAGAATAGGCAAGAGGTGACAAGGCCTCGGGTAACCACCCAGGCCTGGGTGGCTAGCTGCCAGGGCCCAGGCTCCTGGGCAGCTAGCCACCCAAGCCCAGGTAGTTACCCGAGCCTCTTTCCTTTTTTGTGTGCTGAAGCGGACCCCTACCTATTTTCTCGAACTATTCCGCCTCCAGCCGCCATTCCTTCTTATTTTCAACCCTAATTGACCTATTTGAGCCCCAAGGGAGCTTCTAAGGACCCTTGGATCAATATTTATGGTTTTAATCCCAACCATTGATGGATTCCCCTCAAACCCTATAAACACCTCCTATACTTCAGCACTAAGGGAGGCACTTGGAGGCAATTACAGCCATCCTTAAGGCATTTAACCTAATTTCTGAGTGAGAGATAGAGAGATAGAGTTTCAAGGAGAGATGGAGCATTGCTTGGAGGCTTGAAGGAGAGCTTTTCAACTTGTTCACAAGAGGAGAAGAGAGTTCTACAGTAGCAAGTAGGCTCCACCATAGGTATACCTCTCTCTTTTCTATTGAAATTAGGGTTTATGCTTAGAACACCATTATTTCATGTTCAAGTTTGGATTTTTATCATCTGTTGATACTCCTACTGGTTAATATATGTGATAAAAATGTCATTCATAGTTAGTTATGCATGTCATAGTGTTATTCCATGTGATTTTATGTGTGTTTGTGATTCTAAGGTTTCTATAGTGCTGAATTAGGGTTTTGCTTAGAATAGCTATATTTCATGTTAATGCTTGCATTTTTATCATGTGTTGATACTTTTGTTAGTTAATATGCATGATAAGAATGTTGTTCATGGTTAGTTTTGCATGCTAGGGGGTTGTTTAAGGTGATTTAATGCATAGTTGGGATTCTAGGGTTTCTATTGTGCTGAAAATTGAGTTTTTGCTTAGAATAGCTATATTTCATGTTCAAGCTTGCATTTATATCATGTGTTGTTACTTCTATTAGTTAATATGCATGATTAAAATGTCATTCATGGTGAGTTTTGCATGATTTAGAGTTATTACATGTGACTTAAAGCATAGTTGTGATTCTAGGGTTTTTATCATCCTTGTTTTAGGAAAGTTGCATATAGCATGATAGCTTAGGGTTTTTCATTGATTTTTCTTCATAGTTGCTGTATATTGCTGCATATTAAATAACTATGATGATTTTTGCATTTATGGTAGTGGATTTAAGGGTTTTTTGCATGTCATTGCTTATAGGGCTGAATTAGGGTTTCTATTAGTTCATGATTCGTGTTGTTCACATGACTTATGGGTAATTTTAGACCTTATTTCAATTCTGTCCAGATTTGTTTAATGTCCTTGATGTCATATTTTGAGCATGTGATAGCCTTTGTGTAAGCATAATAATTGCTTAGTTGGAAACTAGTTTGGTTTGTTAGTATTTTTGGTGTATATTGCATGCAAATTGCAAGTGCTTGACAAGTACAAACCCATAGAAAGTGGGATATGACAATTGTAATTACCCCACCAATGTGGGGCGATTATTTTGGCTATAGCAAGATAAAATCTTGCAAACAAAGTAATTACCTTATGAAATAGGGTGGTTATTTTGACAGGTTGCTATTACTAAAGGTAAGTAGGGTTTGAAGGTGCCCTAATTCACGTTTCCTTCATTAAAACTTTCCCTTCTCCTAGGGTTATTTCCTAATAGAGGGATATGGTAAGCCTCTATAGTTTCTTTTCATAAAAATTCCTTTCTAAACAAAAGTTTCTATCTTTACTTAAAATACCATATTTTCTAAAGATCTTTTGAGAATCATCTATCTTTGGAAACTCTTTTATTTATGGAAGAAAATTTAGGGTTTACCATAGGCCTTTATTAGGTTATAACCCTATTCCCATCGAACTAAGTGGACTTTGATCCATGTATTTCCATACATGATACGTAGGCACTCTTCGTGAGGTTCAAGTCCGCCCTAGAATACTAAGTATCCTAGGTTTTATTTTCCCTCCTTTTATTTATTTATTTATTTAGTTATTTATTTATTTATATTTATTTGCTTATGTGGATGGATGAATGGATGATATGCATGCTGTCTTGTGGTGATAATTGTTTGATTCTTACATGTTTAAGACTTTGATTTAGCCCAATTAAATTAAGAGACCATTTAGGGCGATATGGGTGCCTATAGGCTTTGCATAGAACCTTCCCATATCGTAACATAGCCTCTGAATTCACACTCTTTGGTTTTCAAAAGATCTTTTGCCTTACTATTTTTAAACATGGAGTCACTTGTTTTGGAAAATAAAACATTTTAGGGTTTTCCTTGTTTCCTTTAAAAAAAAATGAGGTAGCGACTCCCCTTTTTATTCATGTGGGCCAACTTCCCGGGGTCCACAGAATCCTTAAATAAATAAATACAAAAAATATTCAATATGACACTATCATGTTGAGCCATTCTAATTTTTTTTTTTTTTTTTTAAATTCCAATGTAAGGCTAATATATTTCTTGTGTCAATGGTTTTCTGTCATGTTAGCAGAATTAGCAGTTTAGTTGCCCATGATTTGGCATGGTTTGCTAAACAGATTGATGATTTGTATGTTTGGTTGGAAGAGGTCCTAACTTATGTAAAGGACCAATTTCTTGCATACTTAAATTATATTTCTGCTTAATAAATTCTATTAGATTGCTTTGTTCTTGTTCTTTTCTCTCTTTTTTTATTTATTTTAAAAATGAAAATGATTAAATGGAAAGTCAATATACTCGATCGTTTTCCTATAAAAATAAAAATAAAAAATACGACATCTCGCTTTGTTGCTTGTATTTTTTGAAGAATAATCTATCAAACAAAGTTTAAAGATTTCGACTAATAAATAAATACAGAATTTGAAACTAATTTGAACCAACAAGTATATACACATAAAAACCTTCCCATGGTTCTTGTTCTTTTTCAGGTATGTGGAGCTGTTCTTCTATGATTTTTTTTCTTTTTTTTTTTTTTTTTGGTCATGCACCATACTCACATGTGTGTGTATATATATATAAGCTGATGCACACGTGCGTTGCACGTGACAATATTTGCGTTGTAAAAAATAATTTTTAAATCAAATTTAAATTTCTATACTCACTCATTGTTCATCTTCCAGTACAACTCTAATTCATATAACTACAAAACTTTTTACAATTATGTAACAATTTTTTTTCTAGATAGAATTCCTCAAATTTTATTTTCCACACATTGCCTTTTATCCTTCTCCCACTATAACTCAAATTTATAAATTGTGATTTTTTTCACTTATGTAACAAATTTTTTCCTGTTTCGGTAGAATAATATTTATTTTAATTTTGCTTATTTCTCATTCCAATAAGATCGAGATGTAATATTGAAACTAACATCCAGATGAACTTAAGCAAAAAAAAAAAAAGAGGTTTGAAAGATGGTTATACAATTATAAGGAGATTCATAAACTTGCATAACGTTACATGTGCCTATATATATTATAAGTAGGGATGGCAATTTCACCCCAATCCATAGGGTCTCGACTCGATCCATACCCGAGTGGGTGGGGATTTTTTTATTTTTTCGGGTATCGAGTCGGGTATGGGTATAAATTTCAAAAATATTTCGGGTACGGGTCGGGTATGGATCCTAGAAGAAAAAACCCAAAGACCCGACCCGCCCCTATATTTTTAAGAGATATATATATATATATATATATATATATATGCGTGAGCCAATTGTGACCGTCCATGCCTTTCGTACTCCATCTAAGGGCTGAAAATGATATGCTTCCAAATTGTAGTCAAACAAACCCATAGGCAGATAGGCAGACATAGGCTTCAGCTGGTTTGTGCAGTTGTGCAAGCTATTCCATCATTAGTCATTACATCACACCTCGAAAAACAAAATGGAAGAGTTATGGTTTAAACGAATCAAACCCATTCCCTTCTTCATCAAACGAAGCTAACCCAACCACCTCCACTTTCCATCTTCATCAAAGTTCTGCAAGGAGAAAATCACTCCCTCACTACCGCAGCAAACACCGGAGCTACCGTAATCTCACCACCGGCCAACTGGTGAGTTGCATTTTCCTTCCTTTTTTCTTTTCTTTTTTTTTTTCCTTCGTTTTTTGCTGTTTTTTTTTTAAAAAAAAATTTCTTTTCTTTCATCCAAACCCTCACAATGAATCCCCATCGCAGATTCGCAACAAACCCCCTGCGCCATGACGCAGCAGTCAACACGCTTAGTCCCTTACTCGTTACTCCCTTAGCACTCAACCTCAGCCCCTCGCACCATGACGTGGTGACACAGCCCTCGCCCATCGCCCTCGCCCCTCAGTCGCAGTCCCTCATGCTCAGGCAGTCAAGCACTCAACTCATGAGTCACGCCCTCCACCATCGTCGCCGGCTCACGCAATCACGCGGTGTCTCACCTAGTTAGGCAACACCGACACTCCGACAGGCACTTAGCCACTCCTACTCAGGCAGTTACGGACCACCACTATCATGGCCTCACTAAATTGTGGCTCACTCACAGCCTCACAACTCACGCTTCACCCATCCCTCTCGCCCTCTTCCAGATCTGGTCCATAAGCCACTCAAGCGTCTTTTTTTTTTTTTTTTTTCTTCTTCTAGGGTTTGAATAATTGAATTTCATGCACTGAAATTTGAATTATATTTTTGAGTTGTAAATAGCAAAAAAATGGAATTTGGGGAAAAAAATTCCTCACAACAGGACTAGTCGGGTATGGGCGGGTCGGGCATAGATGGCCCAAGAAGACAATGGATCGGGGATGGAGTTTAAGTTCTCTACCCATTGGGTATCGGGTCGAGTATGGGCATAGGAGTTTAAATAAGGGGTTGGGCATGGGGTAGTGCTAACCCGCATCCAACCCGACCCATTGCCATCCCTAATTATAAGATATAACACAAAGACTTGAAGAACCTTTGTTAAGACAATGAAGTTTTCTAAGAATATGGAGAAAATAATAAATAAATAAAACACCGACCACTAAATTAAAATTTACGTGCACCTTTAATCATCCAATTTTAAGCATGCCCATGATCACTGAATTAAGATAATGAAAAAAATCAAGATGCACTTACAATTCATTGATCTGGAAGATAAAAAACCACTATACAACTGGTATGCTATAACAGATTTCAAGAAACAAAATTACTGACTATAATTAATCCTATAAATGATACATATAAAAAAATAGTGAAATTTATAGGGAACAATAACTTATAACCATGACAATGACAATTTCTTACAAACATATTTTGTTCAACAAATCACTAAAAAAAATACCTAAAATATTATATAAAATATAAAAATTGTAAGGTACAAAAAATAAAGCAAATAATCTCTTATATACGAAGGAAGTTTTAATTTCCAAGATTATATTACAGACATATTGAGCATATCAAACCGAAGAATCTATAAAAGAAAAAAAAAAAATTGGTACCTTTTTATGACGGGTTTTTGAGTCTGTAAAGAGAAAAAAAGAGAAAGATTAAATACTCAATTTACAAGAGAAAAGAGAAAATAATTAATGTCAAGTTGATGCATCGGTTAACAGTTACTCAATAAACATTATAAAACTAAACATGCTGGTATTTAATTCTAAAATTCTGAATGCTAACTATTTATGCCTAAGCCCACCCAATACAAAGTCAAGAAACAGAAAGAAAAAAAAAACCCTATATAATAAATAATAAATATTATAAAAGACAGCCACAAAAAATAAGGGTAGTTCTCAAAACTTGCTCATAATTTTGAATGCTGCCTACAAAGAAGAGGGGGGTTGTCATGCCCCAAAAATAGCCTTGCTTAAGCGTAGTGAAGTAGTGACAGCTCAAACCTTATCTATTTCATTTTTTAAGTGACACCTTGTTGACAAATATTACATTACATAAAGACAAATTTCATTATTACCTCATTTACTGAATTATAATTATTAGAATGCATCATTGTTTGATATTAAATCACATATGTCAACATATCAAAACAAAACAACTATCAAGTTAGGAAAATATGCTCCTCTATTCATGTCTTCTCAACAGCTCACAAATTTCCATATCCTGAAAAATAATTTTTTATAAAAGGGTGAGCAAATCACGGCTCAGTGAGATAATTCATCCATGAATGCTTAACATTAGTATACAACAACTCATCTTACATTTAACAGCATCTCTGTAACATCTCATACTCTAAGGATGTTAATAGCACTTCTTAAAATTTATGCCACTCAAGCATATAAAATTTGCACATACCTGGGCCTCTGTTACCTACTGTAACTTACAAAAACAATCATAGCATACCTGTCTGCTCATACAGGATATACTATCTACGACCACAACACACACCTCTCATCATGTGTGTATGCTACCCCACTAACTTCTTGCCCTAAAAAATGGAATAGCATATTAGTGCACTAACTGCAGGGCTTTCTCAACCTGGTCGTCTCATCTCAACATCTCAACATTTGAATCTCAGTTACAAGTATAAGTAACTTCACATAAACATATCACATAATAATTTGATACATGCTTGTCTCTCATCACAATATCTCAATCTCAATCACAAGTATAAGCATTCAACTTCACATAAACATATCATTGAATAACTTGATACATGTTTGTTCATGCATTAATAATCATATCGTTCAACACATGGATGCTAATATCATGCACGTATACTAATTAATCTCAATAATATTTTAATATCTAATTATGAATATGAATATTCATGTTCATGTATTATCATTCATATTATACTCCACCACTATTAGCAATTTTAATCAAACTACTGAACATAAATTTTAAAGCCAAATATTCAGTTGGGGAAATTTTAAAATTTTTCATAAGTTAGGGGTTATATTACAAATATAAAAATATAAGAACTATGATGACATCATAAAAATATTAATAAAAAGTCCCTAAAGTGTTCTACTTCTCATAGAAATTGCATAGGTTCGAACAAAACTCAATTTGGAATCCATTTGAACTATTTTTAGTAAGTAGGGGTAAAATGGTCATTTTATACATGAATAAAATAATACCAAAAATTAAAACATTCATTTTACCTCAAAAATACTCTCATGTAGATTTTGTTGATATGAATCTAATAGTTTAATTTGTAACTCGATCGGAATTCAATACACTTTGTTTGAGCTAGTCAAAGTTTGAAAACAGACTACACAAAAGGGTTAAAGTCTCCTAATTTTTGAAACCCGTGTTATCATACTCATATGGTTATAAAATTATAAACGTAAGTTTATAGTATTTTTATAAGATTTTTAAAAATATTTTCAGCACCTAATGAAGGCCCCACATAGCCAATTGCACTAGGGTACATGTGGCGTATGGTGCACCTTGCCACACCCAATCATTCTACACATCTCCTTCCTGCGCAAGGCAAATTCACAGTGCTATTCACGTTTTTTTCTCAAACATTTATCAAAACTTTAAAAATTTATAACTAATTCATTTCTCAACCTTTTTCGATGATTCAAAAGCCCATTTTGCTTAGTTTTTCATGTAGAATATTATAAAAATATTATAAAACAAGATATTATAAAAATATCAGCAAAATAAAACAAGTTATGAATTCATACAGTTTTTCATATTTGTGTTACGGGTTGTCTAATTTATTTCTCACAACCTACAAAGTATTAAAGGCTAAGTTTTATACAGAAGCTTCTCTATAGTATCATAAAATTATGGTAAAAATTTCATAGAGTTTCATTTACTGTGCATGGAGAACCAATCAAATAAAGTATGAGGGAAGCCATTGATGCTTATTTGAAGCTCTAAAAATTATCCAAACACCTACCAATCCTCATGAAACTTTTAAAACCATTTTTATATCATTCATGGATGAGAAATCTCACCTCAGGTTTGTAGAAGATTGCTTTGAAACTTTTTTTGTTTGAGCTCCCATCTTTCTCCTTCTTTCTTTCTCTCTTTTGTTACTCTCTTTTTCTAGCTCATGTAGCACGAAAATGGGCTAAACATTAGCCCTTTTAAACCCTCTCAAGTCAATGAAGTCTTCCCTTCTTTAATTGATTAAGATTCTTCCTTATCCCAAGCAAACACTTCCTTACTTCCCAAGCCAACGAAATTCATCTTTTTTTTTTTTCAATCTCTCTCTCTCTCACTCACATTTTCTCTTTCTCTCATGTTCCAGCAAAAACCCTCTTCTTCCTCTTTTCTTTTGGCTCAAGCTATATATATGAGCTGAGCTAGAGTATAAGTAGGTGGCCATAACTCCTATACTCACTTCACATGTCAACAAAATATTGTCACACCCCATTTTTGCACCACCTTACTAGGGTTTGTCATTCCATGCATGTTTTTGTTTTGTTTTTGAGTCTAGTTACTTGCATTAGCCTTATAGAATCACAAGGACATTGGATATGAATTTTGGTTCGATTTGGAGTTGATCTTGAGGGATAATAAGAGCTTTTGTGACTTGAGGGGCATAATCGTCTTTTAGGTTACGAACCTTTCATTTAACCTTGAAATGATCTCCAAATTGTCAATTAGAGTTCATGAGGATGCATTTGAGGTATTTATGGGTTCAATTTGATGAATCAATGGTTCGGGATTAAAATGGCTTAATAAGGTTCAATTTGGTTAAGAGACCCACTTCGGGTTGGCTCAAATCGGCTCATGATTTTTATTCAATTCCCACTCATTTGACTTTAATTAGTCTTAATTTCATTCCTAAAGATGTTTTGGAAGGTTGAATTTTGAATTGGAAAGCATTCAGTGCGACCCTATGTGCATACCTAAGCTTAGTGACGGTGGTGCATAGCGGTTAGCCGCCTTTGTAAAACCCAACCATGCAGCCATGGCTAGGGATTTTTGCCCTAAAATGTCTTAAATTACATTCTTCATTGAAGCATGGTCGTTTTGGCTTTCGTTTCGTCAAAATCGGACTCCGTTTGACCCCCGAAACACATTTGGAAGCTGAAAGGGCTCAAATAAGGCAATTGCTGATGGCGCGCTCGGGTGACCACCTGGGGCTTGGCAGCTAACCGCCCAGCCCAGGTGGTCAGCCGCCCAAGGGCAAGTGGTTAGCTGCCCAGCCCTGGGTGGTCAGCTGCCCAGCCCTGGGTGGTCAGCCGAGCCACCTTCCTAAAATTATGCTGAAGCGGGATTCCTTCCTATTTTTGACGGATTTTTTGCCTCCAGCCGCCATTCCATCTTATTTTCAGCCCTATTTGACCTACTTGAGCCCCAAGGAAGTCTCTAAGGACCCTTGGATTAATATTTAGGGTTTTAATCCCAACCATTGATTGATTCCACTCAATCCCTATAAATACCCCTCTATACTTCAGCATTAGGGGAGCGACTTTAAGGCAACTAAAGCCATTCTTATATAGTTTAACCTAATTTATGGAGAAAGAGAGTGAGAGAGAGTTCCAAAGGAGAGCTAGGGTTTGTGTGGAGGCCTGAAGGAGAGTGTTTCAAGAGGAGAAGAAATCTCTACAACAGCAAGGAGACATCCACCATATGTATACCTCTTTTCTCTTTATGCTGAAATTAAGGTTTTACTTAGAATAATTCTGTTGCATGCTTAAGATAGTATTTTTATCATGTGTTGATGCTTCTAATAATTAATATACATGGTTTAAATGTTATTCATAATGCGTTATGCATGTAATTGGATTATTTCATGTGGTTTAATGCATAGTTGGGGTTTTAGGGTTTCTATTGTGCTGAAATTAGAATAGCTCTATTTCATGATCAAGTTGGCATTTTTATCATGTGTTGATACTTCTATTGGTTAATATTCATGACTAAAATGTTATCCTTGAGGAGTTATGCATGTTATAATGTTATTCCATGTGATTTTATGCATAGTTGTGATTCTAGGGTTTCTAGTGTCTTTTTTAGGGTTTTGCATTGAATAGCTATTATTTCATGTTCAAGCTTGCATTTTTATCATGTGTTGATGCTTTCATTAGTTAATACATATGATTAGAATGTCATTTATGTTTAGTTTTGCATGATTTAGGGCTGTTTCACATAGTTTAAAGCATCTGTGTGAGTTTAGGATTTCTTTTGCCCTTGTTTTAGGTTTGTTGCATATAGCATAGTAGTTTAGGCTTTTTGTTGTCTTTTTTCTTCATAGTTGCTGTATATGTATTACATATAGAATAGCTATGATGATTTTCTACATTCATGTTAGTTGATTTTAGGGTTTTATGCATATCATGGTTCTAAGATTGCATTAGGGTTTATGTTATTTCACTGTTTGTGTTATATGCATGATTAGTGGATGATTTTAGGCCCTTATACTATTCTATCCAGATTTGTATTTTCTTCTTTTGGTTTGTTTTGAGCACGTGTAAGGGTGCAAACAGGGGCAATAATCGCTTTATTGCAAATAAGGTCGTTATTGCTTAAGCTTGCTATTGCTCAGAGATATTGCACAAGGTAAGTAGGGTTTGAAAGTGCCCTAATTCACTTTTTCTTCCTTTATCTTCTCTCTTCTCCCTCCTTAGGGTTATTTCCTAATATGAGTCTATGGTAATAATTAGAGGTTTCCTTGATTAAATAAACTACCTTTTTATCAAAGTTTTCCATCTTGTGGAAGTTTTCCTAAATTCAAACTTGGTTCAAATATCAAATTTTCTATCTTTCAAATAAGGAAACCTAGGGTTTTACCATAGGTTTGTATTAGGTTATAACCTTATTCCCATTCGAACTACGTGGACTTTGATCCATGTATTTCGCTACATGGTACGTAGGCGCTTTGAGGTTCAAGTCCGCCCTAGGATCTAAGTATCCTAGTTTAGTTTAGTTTTTCTTTGTTTTGTTTGTTTGTTATGGATGGATATATGATATGCATGCAACTCTTGTGATGATATCTTGCTGATTTTTGTATGATAAGATCTTAATTTAGCCCAAATAAACTAAGAGACCGAAAGGGTGACATGGGTGCCTATAGGCTATGCCTAGAACCTTCCCATGTCATAATTTAGCCTCCGAATCCCCGATTTCCTTGGTTTCCAAAAGACTATTTTTGCCTTTCCTTTTTAAACATGGAGTCATTCTTTTGTTTTCTTAAAACAAAATTGGTTTTTAGGGTTTTCCTTGTTTCCTTTAAAAAATAAGGTGGCGACTCCTTTTCCTTTTTCAAACCAATTTTCTTTTGCAATCCTTGTGGGCCACTTTCTGGGGTCCACAGTTTGGCGACTCCACTGGGGATTTGTGGGCTAGACTCTATAAAGTTTGATTGGGCTAAATTAATTTCTTTTGTTTAATTAAAATCAATCACATTGCATTCGCTTGATTATGTGCTTTCATTTATTGCATTGTGTGTGCAAACTCTTGCATGTTAGGATCGATGTCCCTCGATGTATCATTGCCACTGATGGGCCTAGCCTTAACCTTGGTTTTCCTGATTCCATGTGTTAGGGTGAAAGCTATCAAACTCTCTTGCCAAGTACCCTTGGGTATATTAAATGAGTTAATCACGTACTGCTGGACCCACGCGGCGTTCCTGATGCCACATGTGGTTAGGTATAAAGATTGCTCAAGCAAGTGAAGGACCCCAACCTACCCTTATTATTAGTCCATGTAGACAGACTTATAGGGCACTATTGGTTCACTATCATGCACCTACACTTGATTGTAATGATATCATGCCGTGCTTGTGTTGTGTTGCTATGCTCATGAGTTGTGTTGTAGGCTTAGGTTTACTTTAACCTTGGGTAATGATCTAGACTTAACATTATATGGTCTCACCTACATACCTTTAGTAAGTACCTCCACCCTTCACCCAAGGGGCTCCTTAAAAGAGGGAGGGATGGACTAATTAAAGGTATATGAGCTAAGATCATTTAATCATAGGCTTTTAAATGAACCAATAGGGGCTTGTTGGGAATGAAGTGTTTGATTAAGGGTTAAAAAACAGGGGCTTATTCATCTTTATGTCTTTAGTATGTCACTTCACCTTCCGTCTTAAGGACACTTTTGAGGATGAGGTGTCTAACTAAAGAGATATCCTGTTTAGACCTAGCTCATAGTTTGCCTACACTTGGGGGAAAGTGACTCTTGATGGTTTTGTGATGGTTAATAACCAGAACCTAAGGTTAAGTGACTCGACTTCATGCCCTTAGTACGTCACCTTACACTTCAAGGTACCCTTGGAGATGAGATGTCTACTTAAGGGCATGCTTTATAAGATCACACTTACCAATTTAGCGCAATCATGGAAATACTGTTAAAATGTTTTGGTCATAGCCTAAAAAGGGAATTTTGTTCTTGAAGGAGGGCTAGATTAAACCCGTGATATCTTCTAGAGGTTAAAGATTAGAATGGAACCCATTATCACTTTCATGGCTGGAGTTGGCAATACGACATTGGAAGAAATTAGGGGAATGCTTTGTGAGATCATGCAAAAGTTGAATGATATCTTAGCGATTGTTCAAGTTGTTCCTAAAGCCCAATCTGAGTCTATGAATCATCATGAGTCTAATTCAAGGGCTATCGAGTCCAAGAGATACAACAGAACAAATTTGAAGGCCCAAACTGTAAGAAAAGAGCCTCGCCAATTTACTGAACTCTACATGCCATTGAACCATGCTTTTTCGAGAGTAGCGATTTTGGGCTTATTGTCACCTCTTGAGCCAAAACCCCTTCCTAATCCCTTGCCTCGTCGGTTTAAGGAAAATAAATATTGTGCTTTTCATCAAAGTAAGAGACATGACACCAATCATTGTTATAGACTACGATATGAGATCCAAGACCTCATTGACCGTGGAGTAATCAATTTTTCCACACCATCCAATAATCCAAATATTCTTCAAAGCTCTTCCATGAACCCATTTTTGGCCACCGTAAACCCAATCTCTCCAGCCCAGCCATATGCCAATCCACCGAGATCCCTTGCCACAATTAAGCAAGAATTTCCAATTCATGGCCTATATCATTCAAAGGATACTCAAACTCTTGCTAGCATGGGGGTTCTTGATTTTGAGGGACTTTATGAGGCTCAAGGAACCTTTGACACTCATGGGGATTTGGATAATGTTGGCAGCGCAAGTCAAGATGAAGAATAAGAACGTTTAATTCACAAGGAAAGGATGCTGATGCCTTGAGGTTGTTGGGAAAGATAATAAGTTTTTTCTTAGTGCTTACCGCTACACTAATTCTATCATGAATGTCCGTGATAAGGAGTTTAAGTTTTTTTTGTTTGTTTTCTAGTTAGTTAATTGTTGTTGATCTTCGAGTCAAATGTCCTTTGAAGTTTTGAGTTTTTTGAGTCCTAGTCATTGTCAATGTGTTCTCCTTCATTCCTTCAATAAAAAGTTTGATTTCAACAATTCCATTGTCTCTCTATTTCTCTTCTCTTCAATCAATTGATAATCAAACTGGCATGAAAATATTTCCTAAGAAGCTTGAAAGCTCTTCCCACTAAAGAGCAAACATAATGAATGATGAATGAGCTGCAATTGATTAACTTGGAAACAATGAGAAGTCCAAAATGGTAAACATAGGGGCCACCCGCCCACTACACTACATAAAGACCTAGGCCAAGCAACTTGAGAAGATCTTGAAACCCTTGTAAGAAGCAATTCAGAGATCAAAAGAAGAAATCAATTAGCATGGTGAGCTTTTGGAGATGTTTATTTCCCTCTCCCTCAAAAAAAAAAAAGTCAAAAGAAAAAATTGTGAAAAGAAAAAAAAAAGAAAGAAAAGAGCACAAAAAAGAAAAAAAGTACAAAAAGAAAGGGAAGGGATTAACATACATCCAGAAGCATTTTGAAGGAAAATCGATCAGAAGAAGGCTTTGTGTTCAAAGAAGACTACTACCTATGTTCGTGACCCGCGAGAAAGGTTCAAGCCAAATGAGGGTGGTCCCTATGTGGTTATGTGTAGAGCCTAGGCCCGCTAGGTTGAAAACCTGAAAAGGCGACCTAGGCAAAAGTTAGGGCTTTTGAAAAAAAAGAAAAAAATGATGAAAAAAGAAAAGAGAATGCCTTGAACTACGAGGACCTGATTCTCTACCAAAAAAAAAAAATGTTAGTTTGGTTAATGTCTTTTGAAGATCAAAGTGGAGATACGTAGGCAGCCTATAAAGTTACTTTGGGTGCGGTCCAATTCATTGAAAAAAAAAAAAAACAAAACAAAACAAAACAAAAAAGAAGAAGAAAGAAAGAGGTTTGACATATAACCAACCATCAAAGGCAATTCTTTGTGACTAAGTTAAGAAGAAATGGTCTTATTCATCAAATTAGTGAGCTAAAATACTACATGCCACCGAGAAAGTTAATTTGATTATTCTTCTTGTTCTTGTTTGGTTTGGGTCCTTCGGATGTCCCTCCATTTACCTCCTTCGCCTCTCTTGAGTCTTGTGTATTTCTAGTGGTTATAGACCTCGTCCTTTGAAAGTATTCAGTCATAATGATTCATTTGTGGGTTCCATCGAATTCTATATCTTCTTACCTTTTGACTTAGACTCTTGTCATGGATTTAATGATGGAAAAGGGGCAACAGTAACCATTATGAAACAATTTGCCTTAACTGTAGGCATGTGATTTCGTGAGATTGGGGCTGATTTATTTTGCTCAATTGAAAAATGTGAATGTGCTATGAACCTAGGGGTTGATTATGCTTGTTGAAGAAGAATTTGAATGAATGCTGGGGCTGGTTTATCTTGTTCAGAGAACTTAAATGAATTGGTGAAGAGAATGGGCTGGGGCTTCATGAGTTGCATTTCTTTGTGCTAGTGAGAAAGGAAAGAATAGAGAAAAGAAAAAAGGTAAAGAAGAAAAGCCCGCTAGGTTGAAAACCCAAAAGGGCGGCCTAGGCAAAAATTAGGGCAACCCGCTAGGTTGAAAACCCGTAAGGGCAATCTAGGCAAAAGTTAGGGTTTTGGAAGAAAAGAGAAGTGAAGAAAGAAGAAGAGAGGAAGAGGTGATTCCACTCTATTCCTATACCTTGAAAAAGAATTCATGAGTTTGACCCAATCCTCCTGAAATGCATTATTTCTTAAGAAGGCTTGACCACAATTTTATGAGAATGTTTTTGAAAAATTCCATGATTGTACTAAATATGCAAAGGTGTCTTTAAGGAAAACAAATGAGAATGAAAATAATGATGGGTTTGCAAAACCATTTCTAGATAATCTTTCTGTGCATGAACTTGTGCTAATAAATTCGTGTGAATCAATTTTACTTGAGTTGATTGATTAATTGATGTGTGCATTAGTAATATGCAGTGTTCATTGAGTTTTGGAGGTTCATTTTCCCATGATCATATTTGACTAGCTTTTGTTTTTGGTTGTGTGGTTGATAGTTTTTCTCCATATGGTGTTGGCTTAGTCTCTATACCATTCCTGTCTTATGAATAGTGACTCCCCACTTAACTAGTGTCTTCGTAGGCTCTCTCGAGTATTCACATGTACTCACCCCGAGTATTCACATATACTCACCCCGAGTATTCACCAGTACTCACCCCGAGTATTCACATATACTCACCCTGAGTATTCACCAATACTCACCCTGAGTATTCACCCCTACTCATCCCCGAGTATTCACCAATACTCACCCCGAGTATTCACCCCTACTCATCCCCAAGTATTCACATGTACTCACTCCGAGTATTCACCTCTACTCATCCCCGAGTATTCACATGTACTCACTCCGAGTATTCACATGTACTCGTCCCTGAGTATTCATATGTACTCACTCCGAGTATTCATCTCTACTCGTCCCTAAATATTCACCAATACTCTCCTCTCGAGTATTGACCCTTGTTCGTATTGATTCCAAACCCCTTCATCATGCCTCCTCTATTCATATGTTATTGTTTTAGGTCTTGACTTCTACCTATGCAATCTCTCAGCATTCTTTGAGTATTGACCCCTATTCATCACCAACAGTGACTTTTGTTCATATAGTGAGTATTGACTCCTACTCATTTCAAGCATTGACCTTTGCTTATATACATTTTACCTTGAGCATTGACCCTTGCTCATATAATTTTCTTCGTGAGTATTAACTCCTACTCATTTCAAGCATTGACCTTAGCTTGTATACATTTTATCTTGAGCATTGACCCTTACTCGAATAATTTTTTCTGTGAGTATTGAATCCTACTCATTTCAAGCATTGACCTCTGCTTATATACATTTTATCTTGAGCATTGACCCTTGCTCGAATGATTTTCTCTGTGAGTATTGAATCCTACTCATTTCAAGCATTAACCTTTGCTTATATACATTTTACCTTAAGCATTAACCCTTACTCATATAATTTTTTTCATGAGTATTGACTCCTACTCATTTCAAGCATTGACCTTTACTTATATACATTTTATCTTGAGCATTGACCCTTACTCGAATAATTTTCTCTGTGAGTATTGAATCCTACTCATTTCAAGCATTGACCTCTACTTATATACATTTTATCTTGAGCAATGACCCTTGCTCGAATGATTTTCTGTGTGAGTATTGAATCCTACTCATTTCAAGCATTGACCTCTACTTATATACATTTTATCTTGAGCATTGACCCTTGCTCGAATGATTTTCTCTGTGAGTATTGAATCCTACTCATTTCAAGCATTAACCTTTGCTTATATACATTTTACCTTGAGCATTGACCCTTGTTCATATAATTTTTTTCGTGGGTATTGACTCATACTCATTTCAAGCATTGACCTTTGCTTGTATACATTTTATCTTGAGCATTGACCCTTGCTCGAATAATTTTCTCTGTAAGTATTGAATCCTACTCATTTCAAGCATTGACCTCTGCTTATATACATTTTATCTTGAGCATTGACCTTTGCTCGAATGATTTTCTCTGTGAGTATTGAATCCTACTCATTTCAAGCATTGACCTTTGCTTATATACATTTTACCTTAAGCATTGACCCTTGCTCATATAATTTTCTTCGTGAGTATTGACTCCTACTCATTTCAAGCATTGACCTTTGCTTGTATACATTTTATCTTGAGTATTGACCCTTGCTCGAATAATTTTCTCTGTGAGTATTGAATCCTACTCATTTCAAGCATTGACCTCTGCTTATATACATTTTATCTTGAGCAATGACCCTTGCTCGAATGATTTTCTATGTGAGTATTGAATCCTACTCATTTCAAGCATTGACCTTTGCTTATATACATTTTATCTTGAGCATTGACCCTTGCTCGAATGATTTTCTCGGTGAGTATTGAATTCTACTCATTTCAAGCATTGACCTTTGCTTATATACATTTTATCTTGAGCATTGACCCTTGCTCGAATGATTTTCTCTGTGAGTATTGAATCCTACTCATTTCAAGCATTGACCTTTGCTTATATACATTTTATCTTGAGCATTGACCCTTGCTCGAGTGATTTTCTCTATGAGTATTGAATCCTACTCATTTCAAGCATTGACCATTGCTTATATACATTTTATCTTGAGCATTGACCCTTGCTCGTATGACTTTCTCTGTGAGTATTGAATCCTACTCATTTCAAGCAATGACCCTTGCTTGTAAGCTTTTCTTTATGAGTATTGTTCTTTACTCATAGCAAGCATTGACCCTTGCTTGTGTGTTTTTAAGTATTGACTTCTATTCATGGAATTTCTAATTAGATTTTCAGTATGGATATTGAATTCTATCCATCATGGGTTCTCGTTTGAGTAATGACTCTTACCCATACGATGTCTTATTGGCTCTCTTAAGTATTGACCTATACTCATTCCGAGTACTGATATATACTCATCCTAAGTATTGACCCATACTTACCCTGAATATTATCGCATATTTATCTTAAGTATTGACCCATACTCACCCTATGTATTGACCCATACTCATTCTAATCATTAAAGCATATTTGTCCCGAGTATTGACTGGTACTCACCCCAAGTGTTGACCTTCACTATGATTCCTTTTGAGTATTGATGGGTACTCACTCCGAGTGTTGACCTCCACTCATATTTATCCCTACTTCTTTCGAGTATTGACTGTTACTCATCCTGAGTGTTGACTTTCACTCCCAATACTGATCTTTATTCTCTTCGAGTATTGACTTGTACTCATCCTAGGTGTTGACCTTCACTTAGAATTGCATCTACTTGTCCTAGGTATTGACCTTTACCTAGACATTGACTTCTAATTGCTTAAGATATGTGATGAATTCCATAGGATGATGGAGTTCTCCATTTGAATTTGATGCAATTACTCTCCCAAGCAAAAATGGGATGTTCTTTTATCATTGGTTCGCAAATGAAACTTGCTGCACCAATGAGGGGCTTCTGTCACACCCCATCTTTGCACCACCTTACTAGGGTTTGTCATTCCATGCATGTTTTTGTTTTGTTTTTGAGTCTAGTTACTTGCATTAGCCTTCTAGAATCACAAGGACATTGGATATGAATTTTGGTTCAATTTGGAGTTGATCTTGAGGGATAATAAGAGCTTTTGTGACTTGAGGGGCATAATCGTCTTTTAGGTTACAAACCTTTCATTTAACCTTGAAATGATCTCCAAATTGTCAATTAGAGTTCATAAGGATGCATTTGAGGTATTTATGGGTTCAATTTGATGAATTAATGGTTCGGGATTAAAATGGCTCAATAAGGTTCAATTTGGTTAAGAAACCCACTTCGGGTTGGCTCAAATTGGCTCATGATTTTCATTCAATTCCCACTCATTTGACTTTAATTAGTCTTAATTTCATTCCTAAAGATGTTTTGGAAGGTTGAATTTTGAATTGGAAAGCATTCGGTGTGACCCTATATGCATACCTAAGCTTAGCGATGATAGTGCATAGCGGTTAGCCGCCTTTGTAAAACCCAACCATGCAGCCATGGTTAGGGATTTTTACCCTAAAATGTCTTAAATTACATTCCTCATCGAAGCACGGTCGTTTTGGCTTTCGTTTCATCAAAATCAGACTCCGTTTGACCCTCGAAACACATTTGGAAGCTGAAAGGGCTCAAATAAAGCAATTGCTGATGGCGCGCTCGGGTGACCACCTGGGGCTTAGCGGCTAACCGTCCAGCCCAGGTGGTCAGCCGCCCAAGGCCAGGTGGTTAGCCACCCAGCCCTGGGTGGTCAGCCGAGCCACCTTCCTAAAATCATGCTGAAGCGGGATTCCTTCCTATTTTTGACGGATTTTTTGCCTCCAGCTGCCATTCCATCTTATTTTCAGCCCTATTTGACCTACTTGAGCCCCAAGGAAGTCTCTAAGGACCCTTGGATTAATATTTAGGGTTTTAATCCCAACTATTGATTGATTCCACTCAATCCCTATAAATACCCCTCTATACTTCAGCATTAGGGGAGCGACTTTAAGGCAACTAGAGCCATTCTTATGTAGTTTAACCTAATTTCTGGAGAAATAGAGTGAGAGAGAGTTCCAAAGGAGAGCTAGGGTTTGTGTGGAGGCCTGAAGGAGAGTGTTTCAAGAGGAGAAGAAATCTCTACAGCAGCAAGGAGACATCCACCATAGGTATACACCTCTTTTCTCTTTATGCTGAAATTAATGTTTTACTTAGAATAATTTTGTTGCATGCTTAAGATAGTATTTTTATCATGTGTTGATGCTTCTAATAGTTAATATACATGGTTTAAATGTTATTCATAATGAGTTATGCATGTAATTGGATTATTTCATGTGGTTTAATGTATAGTTGGGGTTTTAGGGTTTCTATTGTGCTGAAATTAGAATAGCTCTATTTTATGTTCAAGTTGGCATTTTTATCATGTGTTGATACTTCTATTGGTTAATATTCATGACTAAAATGTTATCCTTGAGGAGTTATGCATGTTATTCCATGTGATTTTATGCATAGTTGTGATTCTAGGGTTTCTAGTGTCTTTTTTAGGGTTTTGCATTGAATAGCTATTATTTCATGTTCAAGCTTGTATTTTTATCATGTGTTGATGCTTTCATTAGTTAATACATATGATTAGAATGTCATTTATGTTTAGTTTTGCATGATTTAGGGCTGTTTCACATAGTTTAAAGCATCTGTGTGAGTTTAGGATTTCTTTTGCCCTTGTTTTAGGTTTGTTGCATATAGCATAGTAGTTTAGGCTTTTTGTTGTCTTTTTTCTTCATAGTTGCTGTATATGTATTACATATAGAATAGCTATGATGATTTTCTACATTCATGTTAGTTGATTTTAGGGTTTTATGCATGTCATGGTTCTAGGATTGCATTAGGGTTTATGTTATTTCACTGTTTGTGTTATATGCATGATTAGTGGATGATTTTAGGCCCTTATACTATTCTGTCCAGATTTGTATTTTCTTCTTTTGGTTTGTTTTGAGCACGTGTAAGAGTGCAAACAGGGGTAATAATCACTTTATTGCAAATAAAGTCGTTATTGCTTAAGCTTGCTATTGCTCAGAGATATTGCACAAGGTAAGTAGGATTTGAAAGTGCCCTAATTCACTTTTTCTTCCTTTATCTTCTCTCTTCTCACTCCTTAGGGTTGTTTCCTAATATGAGTCTATGGTAATAATTAGAGGTTTCCTTGATTAAATAAACTACCTTTTTATCAAAGTTTTCCATCTTGTGGAAGTTTTCCTAAATTCAAACTTGGTTCAAATATCAGATTTTCTATCTTTCAAATAAGGAAACCTAGGGTTTTACCATAGGTTTGTATTAGGTTATAACCTTATTCCCATTCGAACTACGTGGACTTTGATCCATGTATTTCGCTACATGGTACGTAGGCGCTTTGAGGTTCAAGTCCGCCCTAGGATCTAAGTATCCTAGTTTAGTTTAGTTTTTCTTTGTTTTGTTTGTTTGTTATGGATGGATATATGATATGCATGCAACTCTTGTGATGATATCTTGCTGATTTTTGTATGATAAGATCTTAATTTAGCCCAAATAAACTAAGAGACCGAAAAGGTGACATGGGTGCCTATAGGCTATGCCTAGAACCTTCCCATGTCATAACTTAGCCTCCAAATCCCCGATTTCTTTGGTTTCCAAAAGACTATTTTTGCCTTTCCTTTTTAAACATGGAGTCATTCTTTTGTTTTCTTAAAACAAAATTGGTTTTTAGGGTTTTCCTTGTTTCCTTTAAAAAATAAGGTGGCGACTCCTTTTCTTTTTTCAAACCAATTTTCTTTTGCAATCCTTGTGGGCCACTTTTTGGGGTCCACAAATATAAATATAATACAAAATATATATATTAACAGAAGATAGTGGAAAGTGCATGAAGCTTATAGAATGCTCAAGATTATAAATTGACCCTTTCACTTCTCAAAATTATATCATGCCTCTAAATCTATTACAAACCAATATACTTAAGGTTCGCAAAATAATTTTAAGTCCAATAACTTGGCCCAACCCAATGCATGAATGGTAATAATAAATCTTACTTAACATAAATAATATCTATTCTTTCCAAATAAAATTCAACCCCAACGTAATTTCAAATTAACGTATAATAAATATCCGGGGTGTTACAGGGGGAGATGCCAAGAATCACCATCGTTGATTATTTGTGAGATCTATTAGATAATATGGGGAGAATGTAAATTAAGACTAAATGTATAAAAAAAGAAAAGAGAGGAAAAACATATGGGTAGAAGGGAGAAAAGAGACAATTGGTTGATTGGTTGTATATTATTATTAGGTCTCTAAATGTATGCTAACGTGTTTTCCAAAGAATTTTTTATAAACATGTGTAGCAAAGAATTAGGAATAATCTAGATATTTTAATTAATGAATAATGATAATATTTTCCTTTTTTTAAGATATAGATTTTTATAGGTAGTATAGATATACGAATTATAGTTTCCGTTTCCTTAGAATTCCTATATGGGTTTGGTTTTATTTAATTATTATACAAATTATAGTTTCCTTATAATTCTTATTAAGATATGTGTTTTATATTGCTATATTTCCTATGTATATGTAGAAGGGTAGTTGTATAGTTTTCTTAGAATTCTTATTAAAGTATGTGTTTTATATTGTTATATTTCCTATATATGCAAAAAGGTGGTTGTGTATTTAAAAATTAAAATAAGAGAATATTAGTCAATCAAAAGTTTTTCTCACATTCATCATTTTATAGGTAGTGTATATATGTATGTATGTATGTATAGATATAGATATAGAATAGATATAGATATACTTTTTATATATACTTTTGATGGTGATTGTGATATATTTTTATTTTTATTGATTTTTCATGCATTGACGCTAATCCTACAAAGACCAAAATATAATAATATTTTATACCAATGATTTTTCACAAATAAAATGTTTAATTTGGGAAAAAGATTTTCTAACAGAAAAATCCACGTGCAAACATATGTGTACTATTGCTACTTGCTAGTGATATAATCTTCCTCTGCTTGCAATAATGTCTATATCTCTTAAATAAAAGTAGAGAAGTTTTCCAATTGGTAGATATTTATTGCCAGCTAGATGTTTTTGCAATTTTCCCAAAATTCTTTCCGTTGAGCGCACAGAAGGAACGGAAGAAAAATCCCCTATCAGTGGGTCCCACCCAGACGATTTAACGCAATTTAGCAAGATTGTTTACTCTACAAGCTTCAGTTCTCTCTCTCTCTCTCTCTCTCTCTTTCTGGCTTTCAATGGCGGACTCTCACAGCACTCTAGGGTTTCTCTCTTCCTCTCTCTGCACGTATTGACTTCGCTGATTTCATGTAAGTTTCGTTCTTCTCACATTCTCTCTCTATTGTTCTTCGAACTTATCTACTTTCTAGGGTTTTGACGGAAAATAGTTCCAGGACGAATTTTCCGGGAAAGATTTTCTCTCTTTATGGCTCTGTTCATGTTAATTTAGTTATTTCGGGAATGAATATCTCTTTTAGACTTGAAAAAAAATTGATTTTTTCTTGGTGGAATGTTCTGTTCAAACAAACGTAGCCTTAGGGGTACACTGCGTTTCTGTCTTGGGGAAAACCCTAATTTTTGGTATTTTAAATAAATTTGACATTTTGACGAATTGTTAATCGGCTTAGAAAACTTTATTGCGTTTCGAATTTGTGGCGTCTTTCATTATCCTGTGTTTGGTTGCTGGGAGACTGGAGGAAAAGAAAGATACTTTAAGTCTAAGTCTTTTTGTTTTTCGATGTCTTGTTGCCTTAAAAAAGTTTAGAAATCATTGTATGAAAGCTGAGTTGAGTATTTTTTTCCCACTGTTGGGTCCTTAATAAAGGGAAATTTTATTTAAATGCCCGTAAAACGTTTTTGTTTTTTATTATTGTGCGAATTGATAATTAGGCCTTTGAAGGAAGAGATCAAGAATTGGAACTCTGAAATTATTTAAGACTCTATTGAGAGGAAAATTTGCCTTTTAGGTTGATTCTAGGGGATCATGCTTTACTGTTTTGCTCACTATCTACTGGTGAGATTGAAGCAAAAGGCAAAGATGAAGTAACTGCTGTAATGTGAGAATGTTTACCAATTTAAGTACATTAGACATGGAGAGGAGTTTTTTATTAGTATTAGGGTGTCTTTGAATAATGTTGCAGTTTAGTATTATTAGAAGTTGTATGTTGGGAAGGAAAATTTCAGATGGGGAGTGATTGGTCAGAGTTTCATTACCTTATGGATGGAATGAGAGGATGATTGGTTGAAATGGATATTTAGATTAGCAAAATGTTGACAATTTTATTTGTTGCTACTTCTGATAGCTAGCTTTTTATTCTGTCAAGTTTAAAGACTGGGACATATTTGAAAGTTTTACAATAGTAAACATAAACAAGCAGAATTACGTTGTTTTCTTAACGAATTAGGAATAGTGCTTTATTCTTTTACTGGCCAATGTTGCTTCTCCATTCCCATATTTTGAATGTATGTTGATGTTTATCATTTAAAAAACTACTGTTGTTCATTGTCATTAAAGCCACTTGCTTTTGTGCCTTGCTGTGAAAACCAGTGAATTAGTTTTTAGGAAATGATCTACATTGTTTGACAGACATGAGAGAAACATTGAGTAAGCATTTTGGTTGTTTGGGGGTTCAAAATGATGCATGTTTTTATCAGTGATGTACATGACACATGATAGTAAATTATGATACATAGTTTGCTAAGCCTTCAAATTTTGAGCTGATTTTTCTATGTGAAATCATTCGTAGATGGTCATCCATGGGATTTTAAGTTCAAATATCATGCACGTTTAGTATAGTTATTGATTTTGATTTTGATTTTGATTTTTAATTTTATTGTTTTGTTTTACTTATAACCATCAAGTAGTCAATAGCCAGTGCCTTGCGCCAACTAGTTATGTAATATATTAAGTGTGTCGTGTATTTATGTCAACACTTCACTTGAGTCTTTAGGTTTCGCTCAATGTGCGCTGGTGAATGGTTAGATGCTAAGAGAATCGGTACTAGGATAGATGGTTCCATTTGTGCTTTAGCTCCATGTATCTCTATATGAGTGCATTTACTCAAACGCTAATATAAGACAATTTTCCTGCAGTATTTGACGGAGAGAATGCGTGGAGGGTTTACAAATGCCTTCAAAAGTAGCTGATGAAATTATTGTTGCAGTGGCATTCTGTCCTTCCAAAAAAGCAATATTCGATAGGAATACATATGAATGAATTGATCCTGGATTCTTAGCATGGAGATTGTTTCAAAAGATTTTGATATAGCTGCACTAAACCTGCTCTATAGTTCAAGAATTGGAAGAAAAATTCGTCAAATTATAGAATAGTTTTGTTGAAATTTGCAACATGATGTACTTTAATGTTGTGCTGAAGCAAATTTATTTACTAGAAAAGATTGTGCTTGGAAGCTGATATGAATCTCCTCCATTGCATATGAAGGCTTGGATGTTGTAATAAGTTTTAAGAGGGATCGACCATGTTGAGCATATGTGTGTTTTGGTACAATTGGTTGCGATAAATGTTGAGAGTATAAAATTTGCATGAAATGTTTGAACATATAAGAAAAGCTGTGGAGAAAATAATTGCTGTTTGGCTGCTTTAGTGGACGTTTTCTGGCGCTTTACGTATAGGGTTTCATTGTGAACTGTCCATTGGAAAATGAACTTTGACACTTACTATTTGGAATTCAAAGGACAAAATCCTTTTAAAGACATCGGAGCATAGGTCATGGGCGGCTAAGCTTTCTGATTGGTCTAACTGGCAATTTCCTAGTCATTCAGGTACTTAAGCATAATTTTTGGACATGGAGCTGTAATTGATTCTTTGTGGGTTTTGGAGCAATGAGTTGCTATTCTTACCAGTATCATCTATTGTTCATATGGTTGCTAAGAGATGCATTTATTCCTCTTTAGAGGTTGATGATGACTTCTGGTGAATCTTCTTAAATAACTTGTAATGTTTGTGAAAGCCTTTCGCAACTAGTATATATTGATTTGGGATTTGCTAATATAATTGGAACAATGCAAAGATCGATAGAGTCAATGCTGATGATGTGTTGTATAATAACTGTATTAAGTGAGTAATAAATTTTTTTTTCCTCTTTCAAAGATCAATATTTCTCTTAGACCGGGTCAATTTTGCAAGGACGCTATAAAAGAATCTTTGGAGGTTAGGGCCCCTTTTGTTGGATGTTTATAAGGTCATTGGGAGGCGTTTAATATTTTGGTGCACATTCAAAGATTTATGGTAGAAGATAGGAAATTCGATCTGCAAGTGGTATCTTATGGGAGTATTGTAAAATTTTCTTTGGGGCTGGATTCTTATTCGAATGTTCTTTGTACTCTGTATTGTTTTTTGGTTTGCTTCAAGGAGGAGATACTATTCCCTTAAAATATGTACTTTTTCTGTATGACATTTATAGAAATTCAGCTGGTGGTATATCCATTGGAATGGTTTTTTGCTTGTTATTTTTCTTCCTTCTTTTTTCTCTTTTCTGTATGTTCAAGATGAATGATGTTACCAAAAATTTGTACGTATTCATGTGGTTAAATGGGATCATGTTACACAAGGAGAGAGATAATTGAAATAGAAAGTCACACAAGGCGAGAGAGAGTGGGGTTTTCAAAATCAAAGTCACAAGGGGAGAGAATTTAAATGAGTTTTCATGCATGGAGGCATGGAATTGTGAATGAATCCTACGATGAGATGGAACCCCTCTCGGTTAAGGGGGTATGTGTCATGGTTTTTGAAATGTTTGTTGCCTTGCTAAGGAGATTGGTTGATTCCACTATGCTTCTTTTTTTTTTTTGTCAATCCATTGTATGACATTCAAGCAATCTCCTTTTCTCTATATATATATATATATATTTTGATGAAGTAATGATATGTATTGAAACCAAAAGGGCTTAACCCTCATTCCTAAGACATATACAATTGAAAGCTTGGCCTCCCAATAACAAACCAGGGGACCAACAAAACAGGGGAAACAACAAAGCCCCACTCCCAACTAAAACTTGAGGGAGTCAATGAAGTTAAAAAAGAAATGTAACGACAGTGCTCCCCCCCCCCCCCCCCCCCCCCCCCCCCTCTCTCGTTCAGCCCCATTAGCTTAACTAATCCTGAAATGAGTGAACAAAGTGAAAATAATACTTATGTGTGAGTCCCATGAAGTAGCTGTCCAATGTTCCTCTAGGAGCCAACTTGAAGGTTAAGTTTGATAAAATTATTGGTAGGGGTTTGCCAAGCACAATGAAGGGGATTGCCATGGAGAGTAGAAGAAGCTTTTGCCTTCCAATTTGTAGGAGTATGAGATATGGATCTCTTTAAAAAACTGGTCTGCGGGCCTTAAAATGGACTGAGTTATGTTCCACTTTACAAAGTCCACCAGTTCAAAAAATATGCTTGTTCTATTTTCCATAGGAACCAAATGGAAGCCACGATGGCACGAGGCTAAATTTTCAAAGCTACCTGTGACACAATCCTTTAGAACCTGAGTTTGATATGTCCCTTGTAGGGTTCCAACTTCCAACTACTGTTCCACCACATCGAAGAAATAGCTCCACTCTAGTAAAGCAACTTCCCAATTGATTTACATGCCCTTTTGTATATATGCACCCATGAGGAGATAGAACTTTGACTTTTCTTAATGTTTGAAACATGTCTTCTTTGGTGTGAGTTATTGTCCAAGCAAGAGCTTTAAGTTTGGGAGGAGCATTGGACAACCAAATTACCTTAGAGATTCAAGCGATTATCAAATCCTTTGGATATCAAGGAGTGCAATAGGCTTGGGTAGAGGGTATGCAAGACGCAAGTAGAGTTGTAAACTATGAAGCACCAACACCAACAAGCGATGCGGTACGACATGACACCGACACATCAATAGGGAAAATCCTAAAAAAACTATGACACAACATGGCAGGGATACAGTAATAAATAAAATAATTAAAATATATGGGGATATAAAAGATATAAATCATATAATTACTTAAACAAGCAATACATTTGTGACTTATGACTCCATAAGTCATAATGAGTTATATTTTGTAACAATGGATCTTAACTTCAAGCATGGTTTCATTTTTCACACAACTTTAAAAAAACAACAAATTCATCATCAATTGTCTATTTTTAATGATCTAAATACACAAAAAGACTACCTGTTGTGTCATAGATGTGTTCTAAATACACAAAAAGACTCTCTTCTTTCCCGCCATGATTCTTACATATGTTTGTATGGAGATCATTTGAAGTTGATTTGATAGTAGTAGTTAACAAGAAATGTGAGATATTTCATGATGAGGAGGTTTGGGTGCTAGCTTGAGCTAGTTCTTAAACATGACTACATGAATATTGAGCCTCATACCAGGACTTAAATGTACTTTTTAATTGGAAGCCCTACCCTCTGTAGAACAGATTTGTCTAATGAAAGCACAGTGTGAATCACCAAGCCTTATCTCAAGTATTTGTGTTGGCTTTATGGATCAAAGTATGATCCATCAAGGTTTAAGCACACCCGCGCGCGCGCGCACACCCACACACACACATTGGTGACCAATGTGTACACATTATGTACGTAGCATTAATAAACTAATTATATGCATGAGCTGGTGGAGGGGTGATGTAGAACTTAAAGGGGAAAATATCAAAGGTTGAAAATCTGGGTGAGGAAGTTGATGGAAATTCAAGAAGAAGATGCTGGAAATCTCAGGACAGCAACTATTCTAGGCTTCAGCTGTGGTTATTTGAGGAGTTTGGGGGTTAAGGACCAAGGCTTAAAGGGTAGAGAAGGGTTAGGGTTGTTAAGGTAAAGGTTTAAGGTCTAAAGAGTGGTACTATTTCCACAGCCCAAATGGCTAAATCCACAGCCCTATTAAAAACTTTGGGCACCTCACCCAATTTGCCCTTATTCCCTCCTCCCTCATTATCTCTCTCTAAAACATAGCAGTAGCAGATTAACATCCCCAAACCACTTCCATGGTTCTTTGATCTACTCTCAGGATGAAAACAAGAATGTAGCTATGGTTTATAATTTTATATCAACTGGTGCAAACTTCAGGACCACACCCGGGTGGTTATGGTTGGTTGTCAAAACAAAAATCAAGCTTGAACAATGTCCAAATTAATTCATCGAGAATGAGAAATAGAGAAAAAATGCCAAGTGAAGCCGCCATTCTAGCTTGGGAAATATTTTGGTGAACACTTAGGAACGACACCCAAGATCCAAGAAACTACCTTGCCCCTACAATCATCTTAGTGTCGAAAAACTTCTAGTAGAATGGGTCTCAGATTGATCAAACCATCTTTGAAAACTGAATGGGATAGAAGAATTACCATTTACCAAGTCAACAAATTAAATGGTCATTTCATCCAATTATATGCATCAAGGACTCAAGGTAAAGAGAAAGAGAGAGGATATAACAAAAGTGGTTTTGGGATATTTCCTGCTACTGATAAGTTTAAGAGAAAACTGTTGAGTTGAAGAGAGAGATTGAGACGGGAAGGGAGGAGGATGGAGGGGGGGGGTGAGGACAAATTGGGTAAAGTGACAAATTTTTTTTAAGGGTAATGGTGTTGTTTTCTTGTTCTTAAGACAGAAAATACAGCAGATGAGGTTATGAATAGGGGTTGTGGAGGCTGAGAACACTAGCTGCAAAATCACAAAGAAAGAAGAAAACAGTAGATAAGATGATAAAGAAGATGTGCTATCTTGAGTATGAGATTTCCGCACACACACTTGCTGATCAAAATTGCTTAAACTATCTTGAGCTGTCTTCAGTTGGATCCATGTTAGTTTTGTTGAATATAGCAACGCGTATATTTGATCAATAAAATCTTAGGAGATTGATAATGTGTCTGCGGTTGTACCCTCAAGGGGCTACAACTCATATGTTGGTTCTGTTTCTTTTGTACATGAATCCAAGGACAGGTATAATGTACGGTGGTCATTTGTTATTCTGTTGATGATGGGTTGGCCCAGTTGACTTTTTATTCCATATGTGAAATTGTGAGGCTACCTATAAACATTTGGCCCTAGTTTTTAAAAATATTTTTCTTGTTACATATTTGGAAAATAATTGGTGCTTGTTCTGGCTTTAGAGATTTAGTGAATGACATTTTCATATATTGGTTTTGTTAGTTTGTGCTCCTATTTGTTCTTAGTAGATGTGCTAGTTAAAGTTTTGTAAGTTTGCTTTTTTTTAGTTAAATGTACACTTTTTATGTGTTAATTTAATATGTGCATGATGTGGACTTTGTTTTTTTAAATTATTTTTCTAAATTGTACTACTATTTATAAAATTTATTTTTGTTGATCAGCAACAAAGAGAATATATTATAAATCGAAGAGAATACAAAAAAGGACGAGGTGTCCTACAAAGCAGTAAGGAAAGAAAAAAGTGGAAAAAGAAAATCAAAGCAAAAATCACTCCTGTCTACATACAGCCCTCCAATCAGACGAAATAACAAAGAATGGAATGCCATTGAACTTCGAAGAAGTGGAAGCCCAAAAAGAGGCCAAAAACACCACCTCGTCCCACGAGAATCCCACTTTCTCCATCCTATCTTCAAAAATCCTTGCATTTCTTTGCAACCACAACACCCAGAAAATAGCTAAGACAGCACATCTCCAAAGCACCACCACCTTCTTACTCCTCCCAAAACCCCAAAAATAATAGAAATCATGCCAACACAAGATGCAGCTGATACCCAACACAGATCAGCCATAAGAAATAACTTCTGCCACAAGTAACTTGCCATTGGGCAATGCAAAAATAAATGATCAATATGCTCCGCATCCATCCTGCACATAATACACCACTGAGGTGAAAGGCAATATGAAGGACGCCTCCTCTGAAACATGTCATTAGTATTAATTCTTTTATGAGCAATAGTCCACATAAAGACTTGAACTTTTAAAGGCACTTTGGATTTCCAAATGAACTTATGAGGGAGAAAATTAGGGACAAAAAGGTCACCGATCAACATATTCATATATGATTTACAGGAGAAGACACCAGAAGAATGATGGAGCCACTTCCTCCTGTCGAACACAGCGGTCTCAAAACGACCCCATCAAGAAGGGATAAAAGAGAAACTAACTCACAAGTCTCCTTATCATTAAGATTTTTGAAAATTGAAAGTCCCATGCAATAGAAGCAGATGATGAATCAACTATATTCTGAATACAAGAATCATGAGCACGAGAGAGATTGTACAAGTGTGGAAAATGCACAAAAAATGGAAAATCCTCCCTTCAAACATCCTCCCAAAACGAATCCTCTTCCCATCACCCACCACCAAGGAGGTCAATCCCGAGAAGCGAGGTAGACAGCGAGGTAGACCTTGAGAAATGAACTTCCAAGGACTTCAACTAGTTACTCTGCTTCTCACTTGAGAGTCCCAATTATTAGCCTGCATACCATATTTGCTTTTTAATAATAGAATGCCACAATGGATCCCTTTCCAAAGGAAACCTCCATAACCATTTCCCTATTAGAGCAATGTTCCTAGCAATAATATTTTCCAATGCTAAACCCCTCTTCATCTTAGACCGACAAGCCACCTCCCAACTAACTAAATGATCTTTCTTGCCCTCTCCCCAGGTTTCCCATATATCCTTTGTGTTTCGATTATTTCTAACTATATCCCAATTATTTGTGTTTGGGATTATGAATGCCTTTCAGCCATTCTGACTGCGTGTTTTTGCATTAACTTTTTAAGTTCTATCAAATCCCATTATTTTAATTTCTTAATTAGACTCTTACTTGATCTTTTATTGTGACATTAGTGGAAAAACTACCTTCAAAATTTTTCTTAGTGGTACTATATATTCGTAACCGTGCAGAACGAAGTTGACCAATTTAAAAGTGGGTGAGATCTAGTTTTATGAAGGATCTCTGTATGATGGAAGTTATCCTCTTACTTAAGATCATTGCATTAATCAATTATTAGATAAATATCTCATTTTCCATTTCTTTTTGCTTTTTACGTTTCTTTTCTTTATTTCAGGGGAAAGAAACCATTGAATTGTTTTATTGTCCTGCTTATAGTGCTGCTGCATCATGCCATGTTGGATGCCATTAATGTCCTTTTTTTTTTTTTTTTTTTTTGAATATCAATATTTTGTCATGTTGGCTTTATAAATCTGAAATTACTACTAACTGATGCAGGCTTTATTTTGATTTTGAAGATTAGATGGTGGGAATAATTTATGCTGAAAAATCCACGATATTAAATACAGTAGAAGACTCAAAATAGACAATGAGAATGAAAGAATTCGTAGTGGTTATGTCATTGTGATCATATATTTCGTGTTTTTCCCTTTTCCTCCAGATTGTAATCCATTTATTTAAGAGAAGGCGGTGCGGCTTTGGGCAGGAGAGAAATGAATGGAAGTGGTAGGAAACGCATTTCTAAATGGGATCTGAAAGAAGTGCCTGAATGTCCTCTTGAAAATGTACAAGAAAATGCTTGGCCCGGGAACTTAAAGGTGTCTTTTCATGATAAAGAATCACAATCTGATCAGAATTCTCCGGGGGTTGCTGGCGATGATGGTAATAAGTGGTCCTTTATGGAAGCCAATGATATACCAAAATCGAAGCATGATTCTGCAATGCCACTTAGAGAACCTCTTTCTAGAAGCAGAGGTTCACAGAAGAATGATATCATTAACAAAGATTCCAGCGACGATGGGATGGGGTGGGATGGAGATGGAAGTTATGGCATGAAAATGTCTCCTGGTCTTGATGAATGGAGACAACGAAATCGTAGTCACACCCCTAAAAGTGGTTGGAGCAGGTCATTCAGGTTTGATTTTATACTCCGCATACCATTTCTGACACAGTTTTTAAGTTCTTATAAATTTCCTGAATTTTATCTGGGTTTTTAATTATTTATGTAATTACACTTAATCATGTATAATGCAACATTTGGGGTATTTTCATTGTTATCTTGAAATTTTCATAGAATTTAGGATGAACGCATAGGCTTTTTTCCTCCTTCACCTGATGCACTGCTTTTTCCTCTACTCAAATTTATACTTGAATGTTTACCGACTCACCATGATATTTTCATATTAATTTTGAAATTCTGTATTATTCCAGATGCGAATAATTTGTGAATTGAGTTTTCTCACTAGAGTTGCACCTCAACTTTATTTTCTTTAAATTTTGGTGAATGTCCTGTTTTCGAAGTTATCATCTCGTTATCTTATTTGCATATGGAGGGAGTGTATCCTTTTCCTCCTTGTGATCATATAAATGCTATTGGTTTTTTTATTTGACTTGTTCTGTCTTTGGATATTATATGCAGGAGTAGGAGTAGGAGCATGAGCAGGAGCAGGAGCAGGAGCAGGAGCAGGAGCAGGAGTAGAAGCAGGAGCAGAAGCAGGAGCAGGAGCAGGGGCCCACCTCGGGGCTTTAAGCGGGAATCTGGAGTGAATGACAGAATTAGAAGCAGATCAGGACTTCCGACTCAATCTTGTAGAGATTTTGCTGCTGGGAGATGCAGGAGAGGCAATCATTGTCAGTTTCTTCATCAGGGAAATCAAAACTACGAGGATAAGAGATATCCTGAAGGCAGTTTGACAGACAGCTGGGAAAGTAGACACAGGAAGGGTGGAGCTTCAAAATATTCAAGTCCTCATGATAGTAGAGACCATCCATTGAGGGGTGGAAGATCCACTGAGTGTTGTAATGATTATTTAAAAGGAAAGTGTCGTAGGGGGTCATCATGCAGATACGCCCATCACGGTGCTGCTGATATTTATGATAAAGGTCCTGCAGATGAAGTGGGAAGAGGAAGGGAAAATGACAGAAGGAATAGGGGGGCATCTTTTGAGCGTGAAGCCCATAGGAGTGGTGATATTCCTTGCAAATTTTTTCCGGCTGGAAATTGCCGCAATGGGAAATATTGTAGGTTTTCCCATCATGTTCATACAAGAGTCAGTCCTGGAGGAAGGTCACGGGATGGTAGGTGGGGCCTGGACCATTATTTGGATAATGCGGACCAATTGAGAGAAGGTCCAAAGTGGAGTGATAAAATTGCCCTCTCAGATGATGCAAGGTTGTCTGAGTACAAAAATGAAAAAATGGGTAACTCAGAACCAAGGGTCACGACATGGTCTATGGATGATGGATGGGACCACAATTTGGACAATGGTAACCAAACACAAGGTGTCCCATCGACTAGTGATAAAGCAGTAGAGAGTGATGCGAAGGAATCTCTCCAGTGGAAGACAGAAAATACTACTGCTAGCATGGGTGTTTCTGAGCCAAGGGGTACTGATAAATGGCTTGATGATATGGACATGTCTCCTGAATGGAATTATAGAGTTCGAACTCCCAATCATGTTGTTAAAGAAGAGCCTGGTCACATTACTCAGAATTCACAATCTCTAAATCTTAAGGAGGCCTTTTTACCCACTTCTGAACAGGATATACCTCGAGAAGCTTCAAGCCACATGCATCATGCTGCTGCTGTCATGCAACCAATTGCATTTGAACAGTCTTTTTTCCAGCAGAACCCAAGTTCAAGGGAGGATGCTGCTATTGCATTCCCATATAATGATAAGACTGCAATTGGCAATAGTGTTACTTCTCACATTGATGTAAATTTCTCCACCAATATTTTTCCAGGAAAAAGCTTTGACCAGAATGGCCACAGTACAAGTGCTCAACCTCTTTCAAGCTTGGATGCAGTTGGACAGAGTCAATTGGCATTCCCCCCAGACCCTCCAAGTGGAGAAAGTAGTAAAAATCCACCAAGTCAGGCACTGTCGCAGGACAGCAGGTCAAGCAACAAACCAGATACAGGGGATGTAAATGCATCACAAGTAACCTCCGGAATTCCGCCTACTCAGAACACGGTAAGCAGTGAGCAGCTTGCACAGCTTACCAATATTTCGGCCTCTCTGGCTCAGCTATTTCGAAATGGGCAGCAGCTTCCACAACTATATGCTGCTCTAAATCCCCCCAAGGCAATGGAATTTGTGCCTTCCCTTCCCAACTCAGCAGGGCCTGTTGCACCACTTGCTGCAGCATCCCTTCGGCCAATTCCAGCCGCTGATTCTCAAGAGCAGTATGATCCCATGTGTGATAGCATTTCACAGATTAAGCCTGACATCAATAACCACCCCCCAGGGTTTTTACCAAATGATGTTGGACAGAAAGGCATCGCAGATGGGAAACTAGAAATACCATCGAATAAATTATCCCTATCATCTGTTACTGGTGGGCCAAATGGTGGTAATATTTATGAGACTGGCAGTTCAGAGAAAGATCTTAATGATGATAATCTCCAATTGAAGCAGCCAGAACCAGTCGCAAATTTTGAGGCCAAGGACAACAATGGAATGGGGGCAGAGGAAAGCGAGAAAGCACAGGAGGAAACCAAGAAAGCACGAGAAAATAGTCCCTTAGATAACATGGATGGAGATGGTGGTGTTGACGATGGCAAGAAAAGCAAGGATGCCAAGGGGATTCGTGCATTCAAATTTTCACTTGTGGAGTTTGTTAAGGAGCTTCTGAAACCTGCATGGAAGGAAGGTCAAATCAGCAAAGAGGCTTACAAGGCTATAGTGAAGAAAGTGGCAGATAAAGTGACTGGTACTTTCCAAGGGGCTCATATTCCTCAGACGCAAGAGAAAATAGATCAATATCTGTCGTTTTCAAAACCAAAGCTTACCAAACTTGTACAGGTGAGTGCTGATTCATTCTCACACTGTTTGTCTGTTTCAGAGGGGATGCAACTTTGACAAAATTTGGAAATTTTGCTGAAATAATTTTGCTAAAATTTTATTTCTTGCTATCTTTTATGGGTTTTCTTAACATGTGCCCTAAGGGCACATGTTAAGCTACAATAAATAACTTAATCATTGCATGGAAAAATGTGTTTTCACAATAAAACACAATTTTCCAAGCATTTTCACATTTCACTATTTACAATGCATTTTCATCATTTCCAATGCAATGATTGGGACATTAATTGCAGCTTAACATGTGCCCTTAGGGTACACGTTAAGAAAATCCATCTTTTATTTGTTTATTAATTTATTTTACAGATAAATTTTTTTTTTTTAATTTTTTATTATTGGATTAATTAATTAATTAATTTTATTTTTTGGTATTGTTTTAGTGATTGAAAGTTGTTTCATATTATTATTATTATCATTGTAATAGTTGAGTTGTGGGGTTAGGGTTAGGTAGAAAAGAGGAGAAATAGGGTGAAGGAGAAGATTAGGGAATAGGTTTAGCGTCTATCAATTAATCTTTATTTTAACATACTATTTATTTATAGGAGAGCAATAATCCAGATTAGAAAAATACTACAAAAATACCCATAAGTAGAATAACAAGAAGTTAACCAAAACAATTAAATAACTCTAAACATTCCTCAAGTTGGAGCATATAGATCAGAGATGCCCAGCTTACCAAACAATTGCTGAAAAGAAGCACATGCAAGCGGTTTTGTGAGAAATTTACCAAGCTGATTATCCGAGCAAACTAGAATGAGCAACAATATTATGCTTTTTACTTTTCCATGTAACCAGTTTCCCACCAATAAGAGTACAATAACCAGAGATGGAGGAGTGTCTATCAAAACGACTGCCAGACCAGTTGCCATCACTAAAAATCGTCACAGAGAGAGGCAGAGGGCTTGTATAATAGACATCTTCTAGGTGTTCTTCAAGTATTGCAAGGTACGACAGATGACATTGTAGTGAGGTTGATGGGGAACATTCATATACTAACTTATGATACCAACAACATAGGTGATGTTAGGTTGAGTAAAAGTAAGATAATCTTCCCAACTGGTTTGTGGTATTGACTGACATCAGCTAGGAAGCACGGACATGCCTGTTTTGGAGGCGTGGCTGTGTCCGACACGTGTCGGACACGGACACGCTCCCGACACGACGTGTCGGACACGGACACGCTCCCGACACGCCTCCGACACGTGTTGGACACGCTCCGTACGTGTCAAAAAAATAAAAATAACAAAATAATTTCGGACACTTATGGGACACGGCTCCGACACTTGTAGGACATGGCGTGAGAAGGGAGATTGCCTTTCACCATTGACGGAGGTGGACGTCCACAGTTTGTTGGAAACTGAACCCACAAAAAATTGAAAAGAAACAAAATAAAGATCGAAAAAATAACTGCTACTGCTGTTGCCGTTGCCGTTGTCGTTGCCGTTGTCGCTGCCGCTGCCGTTGCCGTTGCCGTTGCCGTTGTCGCTGCCGCTGCCGACTCACTTCTCCGTCTTCGTCTGCTGCTCTGCATCTCGCTTCTCCCTCTTTCTCTGTTGGAAAATAGGAGATGACTGATGAATGACTTTGTTTTGCTTTTTGACTGAAGGCTTGAAAGGTTTCCCGTACAGCTATAATGAATATTTCTAACTAGCGTAAGATTTAAGTTAACTATAGGTAGCTTATGAAAAGAGGTTAAAGAGCACTAATATTATACGTGAGCCATATAGTTCTTATGGTGGGACACAAAAATGTTCAAGCTTCCAACAATTTTTTAAAACTTCCAACAATTTTTTAAAACATTACATAAAATTTTATATATATATATATATATATATATTTTTTTTTTTTTATCTATTCTAATACTATAATTAAGAGTTTTGCTGACCTCATTCATAGATGACGTGGCAAGTTCATGACCTTTCCCTCCAAAATCCTCTTCTCTCATTCATTTTGGGTCCACACGATGATGTCAGCAGGTTTTTTTTTTTTTTTTTTCCCCTTCCTTTCCTGTACCACCCCTCTTCTCCTCTCTCTCTCTCTCTCTTTCTCTCTTTGCCCACTCATCAGATATGTACACTCCTCCCATACTCCTCTCTCTCCCTCTCTCCCCCTCACACACATTTGAAACCCAAATCCTAAATCCATACCCATTTTTTTTATGGCCACTGTCATCATCATCATTAAGATTGAATCTTGTGTTTTTTTTTTTTTTCATCATCTTTGTCATGGCATACCCATCCGACAACTATTGTAATCAACGGGGTTACCATGGCTGCCACAACCAAGAGGGCTGCTATACTCCATGAGTTGTAGATCTGGAATGGTGTAGATCTGGGAGGCGATGAGGACAAGGACGGCGACAGCACTGGGACGACGACAGTGATCAGATCAACCACGATGACGGCGTCTTATGGAGGCGCAACGACGAAGGGGACGGTCATGAGAATGACGACGGCGATGGTGATGAGAACAACGACGGCGATGAATTTCCCTTCACGCTGGTGATGAGATCAGTGAAGGCGACGAGATTTCTATGGCCAATGAAATTATTCAACGAAAAAAAAAAGCTATGAAATTGCAGATGATTTTTTGAGAGAAAGAGAGAGAGAGAGAGAGAGAGAAAGATGGGGATGAGAAGAGAAGGGAATAATGATTTTTGTCAGGGGTTGGGCTCCACGGGCATTGATTTTTTTCTTTCTTTGGCTGGAATTAGCATTCCCTCTTGTGGGGGGTGGGGGTGGGGGTGGGGGGGGGGGTTTGGAATGAGATGAGACGAGAAGAGAAGGAATAATGATTTCTGTCAAGGGGTGGGTTCCACGGGTATTGCTTTTTTTGTTCTTTGGCTGGAATTAGCATTCCCTCTTGTGGGGCTGGAATGCTTATTCCATCATTTTGATGGAATGGCCAATCTCAAAAAACAAGGATTTCGTTCCTTTGGCAAACAAACACTCCATTTTTTTATTATTAATGGAATAAGTATTCCATTCCATCCCCTAAACCCCACGTACCAAACATAGCCTTAGTTCATTATAGAAACAATTATTGTATTTTGATGGGTTTTTGAAAATATATTTGACAAAAGTTCAATCAATGATTAAATATTTTTCCTTCAACTTATATTTTTTTGGATTTTCGCCTTTGTTTAAATAGGTTGTCACGTCTTCACTAAGCATTTGAGTTGACAATATTTATTTGTGATTCCCACACATCACACGGGTTTTTGCTGGTTAGGAAATTATGTTATGGATCACTAGCATTTTTCTAAAATATTTATATTTTTTAACACATGAGTTGTCCTCATTTCTTTTTTGCTAACAGGGTATAACTTTCACTTGGTATCAACTAACGCCCAGATTAAATGTAACTAGTGGTGGTCCTAATAGGAAATGAGAAGTTAAACCTACAACATTGTCTCAGAGTTTGTGATTCCCGCGCATCGCGCGGGTTCCTTCTAATATATATATATATTATTTATTTATTTATTTATTGTCGTATCCCTGCCGTGTCGTGTCTTAAATTTTTGAAAATTGCCATGTCGAAGTATCCGTGTCGTGTCGTAACCGTGTCCCGTGTCCGTGTCCGTGCTTCTTCGGACATCAGCAACAATTCACCTTTCTTACCATCAAGTTCAACAATAGAATCCATAGGAGTTTCTATTGGTTGTGCACCTAAGAAATCAGTCTTAGAATGAAGATTAAGAACATACTTTTGTTGCGATAAAGAGATGCCCTATGGAGAATGGGCAACTTCAATCCTAAGAAAATATCGAAGAGCACAAGGCTGTGTTTGGTACAATGGAATTGGGGTGGGAATGGAATGATGATTCTATTCTTCCAAAAAAAGTGAATGTTTGGTAGCACGAGGGAATGGAATAGCTATTCCTTTGTGAGGGTCTATTCCCTCCTTGGAGGGAATAGCTATTCCTTCCCAAACAAAGAGGAATGGCTATTATCTACTTTTAAGGAGTGAAATCATTAAAGTGGGTCCCACCTATTACTTTCCATTCCATTCCCACCCCTTACCAAACATTAGGCATAGAATGATTGTTCCCATTCCATTCCCATTCCCATTCTCATTCCATTCCTACCCCGATTCCATTCCATTTCATTCCATTCCCTCAAACCAAACGTAGCCTAAGGTCTTTGGTATGGAATTGCTAGTCTAGATATCTCTTCAAATCAGTAATATTTGGAGAATCACTACCTGGAATGATAATATCATCAATCATCATTGCCCGAAATGATAATGTCATCATTAGAAAATCAAAACAATGATGCTGTTGGGAATCAAAAACCCTTAAGAAGCAGGTTTTAGAAATTTCCCAGCATCTTATACTCTTGAAAATCCATTGTGACATGAAGGAGAAGATAAGAATCATACCTTTGAGGCCTTGTTGAGCCTAGTAAAGGAGAAGAAGGTGACTGCCCTTAGAAACCTTGATGGTCTTTAGTATGACCTCGAGAAGGAGGCTAGGGTTAGTGGGAACCCTTGAGAAACTCTCACACACCACACACTACAGGTGTACGACCATAGGGAAAAAGGAGACCTTATATGGGTCTCTCAAAATCCTAATCTTGCTCCCTCAAGTTAGGCTCCAATTGACCACAAGGGGTTACTTAGTCGATAAAGGACTATGCCTCAAGAAGTAGAGGTCTTGAGTTTGAATCCTAATAAACCCCTTCAGGCTACCTACACATAGTTTCGTGGTTCTCATGGGCCTTGGACTTACTTGGTCCATATGGATTGTGGGGTCTTATTTGGGCCAAGGGTTTTCCCAAAGGGTTTCCTCGTTGGCAAAAAAAAAATTAGGCTCCAATTGGCTACTAATCATCCAAGTCAACTCTTGACCTTTAATTAGTTAACAACTACTTACTACACTAAATAATATTTGTTGCTTTCCTTATTAAGAGAATTACAATGAAGGCTCTAAACTAACTAAAGCTTGCAATTATGCCCTCCACCAAAATATCCATTAGTACATTGGTATTAGATATATCTATCATTGTCAAACCAAGAGGTACTTACTTCTTGATATCCTTGAGACTCATTTAATTATCCTTTGACTAATATCATATTAGTAAACAATTTACTAATATGACGACACTGCTACTAATAATCAACCAATTAATAACTCATGGTGATATTATCTTCCTTCCAGCTAGAAAGGTAGATTTCATCTTAAGAAATAATGTTCCTTAAGTCCTACGAATAATCACCCAAGATATTGAGGTATTGATTTTAAAAGATCTCACTTGTTGATAAATCAAAGTGACTAATACATGAGAATAGAGTTCAATACTCTTGCAATATTAAGATTATATTGCTTTGTAGTGTTTATGAGTGTCATTAAGGACTTTTTGGGTATTGGGCTTCTTCTTGGCTTCTTTTTGGGCATCTATGTGTAAGGAGTTTTTGGGTATCCATTTATTTTTAATTGCAGCAGCTGATTGGGGCTGTTTGTGGGATGTAATTCAGTCTTTGCTTTGTTATTTTTCTATTTTTTCTTTCTTTTCAAAGTAAGATGAGGCATCCTACTTTGTATTTTGCTCTCTTTTCAATAAAAGTCTCTTTGTTGCTAATCAAAAAAATTTAAAAAAAATTAAAAAAAATGATAACACTAATAGTAATAGTGAGAGTCACATAATGATTGATAGTTATTTGTACTATGTGATACCCGTGATCCTTAATGCATCATATGCACTAGTATGCCAATCCAGATTCAGCTACTCTGATGGTTGATATATACCGATATGGAATTTACATACTACAATCTTTCATATAAGATGCCCAGTCTTATCATTGATTATGATCTATCTAAGGATCATGGGTTTTGATTCATACTTCCCTTATGTAAATCTCATTACATAAATGAATCACATTCAATGCAATCTTATCCATCCCATGAATCAATCATGTCTTTATTTATTTATGCAAAGTGCAATACAAATAAATAGATCTATTTATTATCATATGAAAATTGCACAACTATTGTTTGAGGATATATATCGTAACAGGTTCCGGTAGAAGAATGATGGATGAAGACTAAATGATGTGAAATGGAACATTGAAAACGATACTCAAGAACAACTGCATTGAATCAATCAAAGCAGGCACGAGAGGATTGCCTCAAGCCATATAATACCTTTCACAAAAGACATTTGAGGTATTCATCAGCAGGAATGACATTATCAGGGCTCGTCAATGTAGACTGCTTCCTTGAAGATCACCATGAAGGAAATCATTCTTGATATTAAGTTGGTATAAAGGCCAAGAACGACTAACTGTTACAAGGAACAAGCTCCGAACAGAGTTGTGATGAGCCATAGGAAAAAAAAAAGGTCTCTAAATAATGAACACCATATGTCCGTGTGTACCCTTTTGTAACTAACCTCACTTTTAAGGCGCTCAACAAAACCATCAGAAAGATATTTGATTTTAGAAACCCAACGACAACAATATTTATGGTTCCACGTGCAAGAGAAGTGAGCTCCTAAGTTTGATTCTTGCTGATCAAAAAATTCTTGCGAAGGGCACTTATATCCTTTTCCATAGCATGTTTCTATCTAGAAGACAATGTAGCCTACTTAAAAGATGAGGGAATAGAAAAAGAGGACGAGCTATAAGCAAAGGATTGCAAACAAGATGAAAGATGATTATAGGATAAAAAATTAGCAATATGATGTTGAGTACAAGTTCGTTTATCTTTAGTGCTTGGAGGAAGGGAGGACGAAGTAGATACCTTAAATGAAGAAGATGCTGCATTAGGTCTCTAAGAAACTACATGTCTGTCATGAGACTTTTGATATACTTGCGATGGGGGATTAGAAAGTGGTGTTGGAGATGTAGGTGGACTATTAGAGGGAAAAGACAGGCGTCAGGAGAATGGGTGAAGAGGACAAATCCTCCTGATAACTAGAGAGGAGATGAGAGACTTAAACCTAGTGAGGAAAAGAATGATGTAGATTCAAAAAATGTAACATCAGTATTTACAAAGTTTCGATGAGACTCAAGATTGGATTACCGATATCCCTTTTGGTACAAGAGTAGCTAAAGAGATCACACTTCCGAGCTTGAGGAACTAATTTATCCTAACTTAGGTCAGGAACATGACCAAATGCAACACATGTTACACACTCAAATATATGGGGTGTAAGTAGAAATGATGAGCTCTCATGATATAAAGGAGAAAATGGAAACTTATGATTAAGAACAATAGAAGGCATAAGGTTAATGATATGACAAGTAGTATGAATGGCATGACCCCAAAAATGTTTTCGTACTTGCATATTAAACAACAAAGTTTGGGCAACATCGAACAGATGGCGATGCTTTCACTTAGCAAAACCATTTTGCTAAGAAGTGTGAGAACTACTAGCTTGGATGAATAATTCCATGATCAGTACAAAAAGAGCTCGTAACAGATTGAGTATACTCTAATGTATTATTAGAACAAAGAACTTTAATATGCTTATCAAATGGAACAATGATTTCATTATAGAATTTAAAAACAATGAGGTGACTCAGATCGCTCATTCATAAAGGAACAACCAAGTCATACGAGAGTTATCATCAACAAAGATAGCAAAATAATGAAACCCATTTAAAGTGGGGCTACAAAAAGGAACCAAATGTCTGTGTGAAGGAAAAGACTTAGATTGACGTCTATGATTAATTCACAAAAAGAATTATGGCAATGCTTTCCTAACTATAACTAGTCACATTGCTCAATGCATGGATACTTGTTATGAGTTTGGCTAATGATGGGAGACCCAAGCAAAGGTGCCATTGAAGACGAGAAACTGTTGCACTCCAACCCTATAACATGTGGGAAGAAGAGCCATTCAAATCCAAATAATATAGGCCATCCTTCTCATGTCTTAAACCAGTCATCTTCTTGGTCTTGAGATCTTGAAAAATATAAGAAGTTGGAGAAAAACTTATTTCACATTGCAAATGGCTAGTAGAAATTAAATGAAAAAAGAAAATTAGCAGTAAGTAAAGATGGTGAATCAGTGGAGTGGAGAACACCTTGCCTATGAATAGGCCTAAAAGAGCCATAAGCTAAAACAACACTATGTTTTAAAAAGGGTCAAATAAGAAAATAGAGAAGATATACTCGAGATTTGTTTGTTGGTGCTAGAATCAATGACCTAAGATGGAAAGGAATTTGCCACACATGCAATATTAAGTGATTTGGCTAAGGTAGTAAGGCAGTAGTTGAAAAGAAAGAAGGAAGCATAGTGTGTAACGAACATATTTCATCAATGGCTATGTTTCTTAATTTGGTCTAGTATGACTATTATCACCATAATGTTCATATTTCTTGTCATCACAACCACTGGTATGACCACCACCATGAGAGTTCTCATGGCATCCATGACCACTATGAGAACCACTATAACCTGCATTGTGAGAAACTAGAGCCAATGACTCTTGGAAGTAGGGGTGAAAGAAAATCGACCAAATTGCTCAAACTAGACTGGACTGAACCGAACCGGTTTTTTAGTGTTTGGTCGGTTCTCTTTGGAGTAATGGGTGGTTCGGTTTAAAAAATAAGGAGTTTTTGGTTTCTAGTTTGGTGTCGATTTAGAGAATATTAACACCGATTAAATCGAACTGAATTGATAAAATAAAAGGTTACTCTATATTTTTTAAATTGTGTTAAATTGACAAAATGACGTTTTTTTTTCTTGTATATATTCCGCGTCTCGAGCCCTAATCCTATTGTCCTTTTGTCATTTGACCCTTCTCAAGCCGAAAAGCCCTAACCTTACTCTCTTTTCCTTGACCATGTCTCACTCAATCGTCGGCGGCATACCTTCATCCGCGCAATCTATTTTCTGGCGAAGCTTGGTAGCCATGACATACCTTCTCCGATGAATCTTTAAGGCTGATGTATAGCATTGAGATGAGGGTTTTCCCTAGAGTAGTAGAGTTATTGAACCAAGGGAATCACTGGTTCTTGAATCCATAGCTTCTATCTTCTAAGTTAATAGTGCATACATTAATTTATTCCCTTTGTTTTGGACTTTTGGTATTTCTCTCTCCCCACTCTCTTTGTTCCCTGGTCCTTTATATATATATATATATATATATATATTTGATATCTCTGGTTCTCTGTATATATATGAGTGTATATATGTGGAAATATTCAAATGAAATTGCTTGTATGATACAATATACAGTGTATATTATATTACATTATACTCTATACAAATTCAATTTTGATTTGAACCGAAAACCGACCAAACTGCACTAGATGCCAATTTGGTTGGTGTAGCATAAGGTGTATTGGTGTTGGTGCGGTTTTGGTTTGGTCATCAGTGAAACCAAAACAATCGGTTTGGTGGAAAAACCCTCACAAATCGCCCAAACTGCACCGACTTTCACCCCTGCTAGGAAGACGACGACATGCAACTCGAGTAGTTCTCAAGGAAGACGACGACATGCAATTCGAGCAGCCCTCCAGCCCTCCAGCTGTAACTAGGGTCTATGGTTCATCTATCATCCAACACTTTCGGAAGAGAGAAGAGAACACCAAACGTCCAAACCCTAGGAGAGAGAAGGTGGAGGGAGGAGAAAACCATAGGAGAGAGAGAGAGAAGGGTTCGCGCAAATGGGTTTCTGAGTTCACCGTTCGTCTGATCACAAAAATGGGTTTCCACTTTCTGACGGTCTGATCGCAAAAATGGGTTTCCACTTTTTAGTGAGGCGTGTGGGGAGGTAAGTACAAGCTACCAGTTTTTTTCTTTTAATTTGACCCCTTAATTTTTTAAATTTCCTTTCAGTACCCCGTTTTTCTTAAAAAATATTTACAAAATATCCCTTTTACGTATCCGTTACGTATCTCACGAATCCAAAGCGTATCCCTGGCGTATCCCCACGTATCCGATCCATTTTTTGAATTTGGTACTGTTCCGATACGTACGGAACGTATCCTGTGCGTATCCGGCCGTATCCAGAGCGAATCCGTATCCGATACGGATACGATACGGATTCTTGGGGGGTTTTGAAGAATCCGTGCTTCACAGGTTCCAAGCAATAAAAGCAGCTAAAGACACTCCAGGGTAGCAGATTGAAAAATAGATACATGAGAACAATATGGAAAAATAGAAGAAATATATCAACATGTAGTCAAAAAATTTGGAAAAATCAATTTGATAACCAGGAGGGAGAGGCAATACTTCCCTTGTGGTTGCCGGATGTAAGTGCTCGACTAGGTGCTGACGTCATCATCCATCCAGTGATGCCAGCACACCATGGTTATAAAACAGCAGCTTCCAGTTGCTTTTGTGGGGGCTTCTAGACTTCTAGGATTGGCTCAGATTTCTCTGATATCAAGTTGAATTATTGGGTTAGGGTTAGGAGTAGAAGAATAATGAGAGAGAGGAGGGAATAGGTTTAGGGTAATCAGCCTTCCACCTTCTAACATATTAGTTATGTGAGAGTAATAACCCAGATACAAAAATACTGCAAAAATACCCTTAAGAGCAAAAATAGCAGAATAACAAGTTAACCAAAACAAATAAATTACTCTTAACAATATTAATTATTATTTTTGCTCTGTTCTATTTTCTTCTATAGAAAATTTCTTTTATATTTCCAAGAATAAAATTTAGGCATCATTTGTAGCTACAAGATGGGGAAAAGAAGGAAACTTGGTTCTTGTTTCCTTTTTATCTTCGTTTTAATTACTCTTTTGCCAAATTTTAATCTTATGACTTATAAGTTTGATGTGAACAAGTTTATGCACTTTTAATGTAATAAAATCTGATTTCATATGAACTTCTGTTTATGTTTATGATCTTATTGAATGAATGAGTCGACTAGACTGCTATATCATCATCCATATACTTCTGAGCCTTAATAAAGGTTGCCATTGACCGATATTCTTTAAATAATGCTACAGTTTCTGACATTGGCTACTCCACCTAACTTTTGGTACTCTCAAATTATGAATGTTACTCCTCCACCTTTCCTCTTTATATAATGTTTTCTTACAGGTACTATTTGCTCTACACCTTTAATGGACTTACCATGATACAAGTCTTATTACATTTTATTCCCCATCTTCTGTTCCCAGCTTATGACATATATCTTCGTATGCCACCAAATTCTGCCTTATTGCTGTGTTAGCTTCTTTTAGCCCGCTTATATCTTTTGTGTTTTTCTCTTTTCTCTATATTTACAGTCCTTTGTAATAGGCTTGTTTTTTCATTAACAGTTTAATATCCACTGCCAAGTTTGTTAAGATGATGGGACATTTCTTTAGTGAAACCTATAAACTTTGGGCCTGGAAGTGAAAAGAATTATAATATGGTAAAACTTCAATCTTAAAGTTGTGAGAAATTACTTCTCACACATTTTGCCAAATTGATGGCATTTGTAAAATTATATTTTTACTTAGGGCCTGTAATTCACAGAACATTGGGGACTATTCTAAAATAAAATAGTTGTCTTTTAACCAGATGTAAGATTTTGCTTATACTCTTGTTTTCTTTTTTTTTTTTTTTTCTCTGCAGGCTTATGTGGAAAAACATCAGAAAGAGCTGAACAAATAGTGCAGCATCTAGTGCTTTTTAAATTTATTATTTTTTTCCCCATGTCATACAACAAGCTGTCAGGATCATTTTTGTGTATTAATGTTTTTGCAGCCTCTATAAATACTATTTTGATTCCCGTGTACTTTACTGCTTGGAAACCTTCTCGTCTCATGCATGTAGATAAACTTATAAACTAGAGTATTTTGTCTGGAAGTTTTTTTTTTCTAAATATTGACACCCTTTTCAGTAAATAATAATGGATTTTTTTTTTCTCTTTTTTAAAAGAGAGGCCCGGGGGGTTGTTGCTGGTTCATCCGCCACAAGGTAAACCACCGCCTCTCAAGATCCCCAACCCCATTGATTCTACCTCAGAGGCAATCGATAAACCAGGGTTTCAAAACTTGAAATATGTGATTGTTGAGTGCTCTTACTTCAGCCTGCTTGTATGTCTATGAGTACATGTGTAGTATGTTTGAAGCTGTCTCATGAGGCTATGTCTGAGGCTTTTGTCATCATCATTGTCATAATCTTATAATTGCTCATTGCTATCTCACCAACTTAGTTACTCTTTACAGGGGTTGCTTGTGTTAGCAATTATTAGGATTATTATTATTATTATTATTATTATTATTATTTTCCCTTAGCATTTGGTCATTTAGATATATAGAGCTTACTGGGAATCATTCCTTAAAAGGCCTGGTTAGGCGTCCAAATGGAAATTGAATAGTTTGTGTATTTTAAATAGTATTGAAGGCACAAATCCATTACCTTGAAATTTATTTATTTTAAGAAAAACTCATTGATCATTACCTTGAATGAGATCATCACAAATGAGAGTAGGGTAGAATTTCAAAATAGTGATCTTTCATGAATTTCTAGAAATTTATCTTGTAACATCAACTATATTGATGACAAGTTTCTAGAAATTTATTTATAACATCAACTATAGTGATGGCTTTCAACCTTGTTAAATGATCTCATTGTGATGGATTTGTGTCTTCAATATTATGCAAAATTCCTTAGAAATCTTTGATTTTCACTCGGACTCCCCCGAACAGGCCCGAAGTGGCAGTGTACACACAGCATAATCTTGTTATCAAACAATTGTGACTCATTGTGGAATTGAAAATTTTTTTGAAGTATGAGAATTTTTAGAAAGCTAATGCCTTGTACTGGCTATCAATCACCCCTTTGTGGAGTTGCTTCTTGTGGTGTTACTCGATTTGTCTGCTGGTGTTGCTGTTGTTTTATACTGTTGAGGTGTTGGAACTCTTTATTTTTGCCTTTGTTGAGTCCAGTGGCATGGAATTTATTTATTTTATTTTATTTTATTTATTTTATGGCATAGCTCGTCCCATCTTTGGATTGACTGTAACTGAACTGGTCAGAGCCAAGCCTATTCCTTGCTTTAGCTGGCTCTAATTTGGTGATGCAATCATCCATGCAGGACTCCAAGAGATTTGCCAATGCCATCATGCCCAAATGGTGATGGCCTTATAGTCTGTCTCAATATTGCTATTTCAATTTATCTCTTCATAATCAAATTTAGTCCCACATATATCATTACCCAATGTTGATCCAGCTATGCAGGTTTTGGGAGGATTGAATTGGACGTGGTCTCAATTGTCTTTTAGTATTAACTATTAGGTGCCCACTATCAAGTTTTGAGCATGTGTTTTCGGGCTTGGTAGCCTGAGACTTTTATCGTTGCACCTAATAATAAATCTTATATTATTAGGTCTTTTGGTATGAAAAATTATATAATTGTTTATTTTATATTACTAAGAAGTTTTAGTTATCAATCTTCCGTCATATATGGAAGCATTTACACTGCAATGATCTTTATATTTATTATACCTAAAATTTGAATTTGGCATTCTACTCATTGCATTTTAGTTAATAATAAAAGTATTCTCTATAAACTAAACCAACACGATTCTCATTTGGGTCGATTTTGTCTTTTTCTTTTTTTCTGACACCTGTCATGTTACGATGGGTGGAAACTCTTTTGAAACAACTTTGATTATTATTATTATTATTATTTTTTGTTTTCTCATTTTCGACATAGTACTCTCTCTTTGAGTTTTTCTATACTATATTCATGCAATATCTTCTTTTTCTCATTTGATTTATTTTATGTAGTTTTAAATCACAACTTCCTCCGGACCTTTAGCGGAAAGGAAATTTCATTTCCATTTCTCTATCGTCGATGATGTCATTTGAATCTTTAAAGAAACTAAACAACAAAAAGAGGAAGGAGAGACGTACGTTGTGTTTGGTTCCAATTTCAAAAAAAAAAAAAAAAAAAAAAAAAAAAAAACAATTATTAAAATAGCGTTTTCCAAAAAACGACAAGCAAGTCAGAGGATGAATTTAAAAAATAAAAAGACGAAACCCTTGGTGTTGTACGTTCCTTGAAAATGGAGCTTGTGGATGAGTTTCCAATGATTATCTCCTGTTTTGAGTCTCTAATATTTAAAATTTTTTGTGTTCATGCTGTGATGATTGAGGTGGTCTTTACGTAGGAATGATCTTCAATTTTCTGTATTGATATATCATTTTAGTGTTGAGTAGGATTATAAATGAGCCGAGCATCTAGTTAATGATTTGTGAACAAATTTGAAACAAGTCGAGTTTAAGCATAAAATTTAGTGTGATTTTGGTAAACAAGTCAAACTCAAACAAACTAAGTTCGGTTCATGAATGCCTCTTGTTAAGAACTTGATACAAGGCTTGTAAAGGATTTGAAATAAGACTTGTTAATGAGTTCATTAATGGGCTTGTTTAATGAAATAGTTCAACTATCATTGAATAAAAATGAATAATAAATAAAACAAAGGCAGGATTATTGATTCATCACTATTTTTAATTATACTTAAAAAGTTACAAATTGCATATGCAAAACTACCTTAACAAGTTCAAGACAAACTTAAAATCAAGTCCAAACCAAACTTGAGTTTGAGTTTGAGTTTGAGCGTGAGCTTGAGCTTGAGCCTAAGCTTTTTCGAGTTTGGTCACCATTGTTTAGGCTCATTAAAAGTTCAACTCGCTAGTAAACAAAAAAGCTTTTTGACGAGCCAAGTTTGAACATAATAATTTAAGCTCATTAAAAGTTCAGCTCGATAGCACGCAAACAAGCCTTTTAGTGAATCAAATTCAAGCTAGCATTCTAGTTCCAAAGCTTGACTCGATTTGACTCGACTCATTTGTAGCCCATGTTAAGTAATATTTTCATATAATTGTGATACCACATTTGAGGTATCACTAGTTTATGAGAGTTGTGTAATGTGGGTTTTACAACTCCAATTGACTTATGATATCATCGTATCACAATAACTGTAAGGATTACGGATGGCAATGGGTTAACATAACCAGTATCATGACCCGTCCCGACCTTATTGGGATGGGTTTGGGGTTATTTTAAATGGGATAGGGGCGGGTTTGGTATTTTATAAAATTTTCGACTCGGGTTTTGGGGTGGGTTAGGGTTCAGTGTATAGCCCCGTCCCGCCTCACCTGGCCCCACACAATTATATGTATATATTATGTTGTGTTTACCAAACTGGTCTTCCATCTTTCCATATAAGTGTTTTTTCTTTTTTTTCTTTTTTTTCTTTTCATTAGGTTTTTGTGGTATTAGTTATTTTATCTCAGTTTATTTATATATTATTATTATTATTATTATCTTTTATTAAGGTCGAAAGATGTTAATCTCTGTAAGAGGATGGAAACCTCGAAATTAATTTAAGCATATTTAAACGGGTGAATTCATTGAATTGTCATAGGTTGGTAACTAAATGGGATAGGGATGAGTTTGCCTCTCATTTGTAAACAGGAATGGGAAATTAATGCCTTATCTGTGTAGGATTTGGGCGGGAAATGTGTTTATGGATTTTTTATAGGATCGGGGTTGGGATAGAGGGTCCTGTCCCAAACCTGCCCCGTTGCCATCCCTAATAAGGATGGTTTGTACTTGATCGCTGTTATTCTATGGTCTACCTAAGTACCTATCATAGCCTTGGTTGAGAATGATGTTTTAATTAAGGTGTCTTTTTGGGTAGGTTTTCTAGCTTGTTTTGTGTTTATTTCTCGGTGGGGGTTAAGCCTAAAGATGTATTAGAGGTTTATGGTGAAGGATGCCTCTCTGTTCTTCGAGAAGTAAGGTGTAATTTTTATTCACTTTAACAACATTTTTTTTTGCTGATTAAAAACCAAACAATAAATAAATAATATTTTTACTGAAAATAGTTGTAAAAAATGCATTGCCAAATATGATTTATTTATTTATTTATGCTATTTGATGTCTTTTACAACTTCGACAACACAGAACTCAACAAACCCTCAAGTAATAGCTTAGAGTCAACTCATACCCCAAACAAAAGAAAGGAAACTATAATAAAGAAGGATATATATTGAATTGCCTCCTTCCGAACAATCATTGTACAACTATTAGAGCATCTCCAAGAGGCTAACTATTTTAACTTTTTAGTTAAAGTAGAGAGTAACACTATCTCCAAAAGACTAGTTATCCAATTCTCTAAAATAGCTAGGTCCTTTGAGCCTCTCCAAATATAGCTAGCAATCTTGATTCTCTTAGTTAAAATAGAGAAAAAATTGCTAATCTTATGAAAAAAAAAAAAAAAAAAAAGGAAAGCTAACTCTGTTGAAACCTTCACTTAAATAAGGAGTTTTCTATTTTAAGTAGCCTTGTTGGAAAACCCTCTCGACTCCCTTACCTAAATAAGAATGAACTCTTATCAAGTTATCCAAAGTAGAGAAAAAATAGCCCTCCATTAGAGATGCTCTTAGAAATTTAAAATCCTAAAAAATATATAGGATGCTGTTTTGGTTGTTTCAACAATCATTTAATGTATTCAGTCATCATGGGATAATTTCACCTTGAAACACAAGTGTGCTGCATATCCTCACGTGCGTTAACATGCATATGCATGGCGCATATGGATGCATGTATAAGCTCACACACACGTACAGGGTGAGCCCACATCAATTATTGTGTTCATCATCGCATTTATTATGTACAGCTATCTTTGTTGTTGCTCTGCTGGTCCTTTCATTTGGTTGCATGTTATCTGCCTACCATTTAATTGGTTAAGATATATATATATGATGTTATGTATGTGATGTGCCCCTTTTTCTTTTATTTATTTATTTATTTATTAATAAATTTGGACAATCCATAGAAACCATGCTTATCGGTAACCCCTACTAATAGCAACAAATAGATATCAATGATTCTTTATAAACTTGATCCCGAGATCACTCATTTAACAAGTGAAGTAAATGCTACTAAATTACAATCCTATCAGCATGTAATGTGCTTAATTACCCATTTCTCCAAGGCAAGCATAAGGTTATGGGATTGATTGATTAAGGGTGTCATCAATTGCTGATTTTTTATTTATTTTTTAATTTTTTAATTTTAATAATGAGTTGTTGGTCAGAAACTCTAAATATTATTAATATAAGAAAAGAAAAAAAAAAAGGACAATGACTAAAAACATGGTTTAATTAAGAGTTGAAGTGACGCTGTTTATAGCTAGCAAAATTTTTGGATTTGACATACTTAAAAATGAGGATAAGATTGATTGGAAAAATTGGTCATATATTGTTAAATATCCTTCTTTCTTTTTTTCCCCCCCTCTATTTTTGGTGCTAATTTAGTAGAAAATTTTGGACGAAATTCTAAAGTTTTGGATAAACTTGCTGCAGTAATTAAGGCAAGTTTTGAATGGCACCAAAGAAAGATTAAGCCGAATTTTGCAAATGGAAAACCGTGGTAGGGTTCTGCTTAAATGTTAGTCTTGGTGATGACACAATCACTTTGAAAATCTGAAATGTAAACGCCAACCAAGAAAAGGGCTTGCTAATCACCCTCAATTTTGTTGGTACATTGCAAATAAACCTTGTATATTGCATATTTGCATTTATACCCATCAAATTAATTTTGTAGACTTTTCATATTCATAACCATGACATTATTAATAAATAAATAAAAACCATGGCATTATTTGTATTTTTGTCACTTGAGACATTTTGATGACCAAAAAAATCCCATATTCTATTCTAATGACCAAGTGTCCCAATGTGTACGTGGAAGGCACTGGGCGACTTCTATTAAGAATGGTCAAGAGATTTTATGTATTTATAATAATAATTATTCTTATTATGAATCACATGAAAAGACTTCAAGCATCAGAGAACTAACTGATATCATATCCTAACGAGATTGACGCCGTGGTGCTTCGACTGACAATTTGGGTTGTCGGGTTGTGTTCCGTGTCATGTCAAGACATATATATTTGAGTGAATATATGGATCAACCTAAACATGACCCGTTTATTAATTATGTCAATTTTTCTAACTCGAATATGACCTGATTATTAATAATCAGGTAACACGATACGACCCTTGTAACTTGTTTTATAATATATCATGTTGTTTCATCCTTGGGTCAATACAATTGACTCCACAACACAAAACATGTATAACTCGTCTAACCTAAAATTAACCCATTTACCTATTTATTACCTATCAAATTCAAACATTCAAGTAAAAAATATTAGGGAATCAAATTTGTTCATTAATAATAATAAAAAATATTAGTCGAATTTTCGTTCTTTTAACGGGTTAATGCGGGTCAAAACGGGTTATGCTCGTGCGGGTTGACTAGAAAACGACCTGTTTATTATACGGGTCACGCAAGTTGATCCAATTTTGACCCGAACATGATTACTCCTATAATAAACCCGAATTGAACCCGCTATTTTTGTGTTGGGTTAGAGTTGAATTTGCGGGTTGTGTCAAACTTTGCCACCCCTAGTAATTCCACATCAAGAGCCTTTGTAATTAGGATGTTAAAATAATGCTAATAAGCCATTGGGATTAGCTTAGTGGTGAGGGAGGATAGGACGAAGGGATAAGATCGATTAGGATAAGTTAGAGGTTCGAATCCTTTCCATTGAACAAAATCATACTCCTTTTGTCTCACTAGGCCAAATTTTATAATTTTTTTGTCCCAAAATGTTTGTTTATTTGGAAAAGTAAAATCATAATTTTTTTGAATTTTCTTATATTGCTGTTTGTTATTTTATAATTACTCTCAAACTCAAAACCCACCACCAAAAAAGAAAGGGTAATTTTAAAAAGATGGAATTTGATAAATGAGAAGTTAATACAATAATGACTTTTTTAACAAACTTGTCCTATATTTGTGGGACCGAAGAAGAATTTAATAATAATATAATACTAAATACTAGGCAATTGTTTTGATGTAGATCAACAATTCATAAGTATCTGGATGGTCAAAAGTTGAAGCGAAATACCATATAGCCTTGATTTTATGGCAGAACTTCGATCAAGTGGCCATGCCATAACTTTTTATTCGGATGGAGTAACATGATCTACATACCAATGGAAAGTCCAAATGTTTCTATGCTGGGGTCAAAATCCTTTTTCAGACCGCAAATCAGCCATTCTAGTGGAGAAATACTACTTGTTATAAGAAAATAAATATTTATTTTAGTTGCTTTAAAGGTTAGGTTTTTTTATTTTATTTATTTATTTTTTATAGTTAGTGTTTGCATTATTTTTTTCAATATTAAATAATACTTCCTCCGTTCTTAATTGATTGTTCTCTTTAAAAAAAAACACACGTTTTTTTAGGAAATTCTATCAAATGCTTTCACGTCAATATATATGTTTTGATATTCCAATTTTGCCATCAAACGTACAAAACATTGGAAAAAAAAAGAATACATTTTTAAGGGTATTTTAGAAAATGAAATAAAAATAATTATTGACTTTTGGAATGTGACCATAATTTTGAAACATCCCAAAAAAGAGATGAGACTAACAATTTAGGAACGGATGGAGTATATGATATAATAGTAAAATACGTATTTGGGTTATTTTATACCTTTAACTACCACAAACCTAAAATGAATTTCAGTAGTCATCATTTTCCTGCCCGAAATCCAAATTAGCCCAAAATTCAGGTTAGGTTCCATACACCTCAATAGCTTGGAGGCCTATATATATACACGACATAGTCCAAAATGAGTCCAAAAACTAATAAAATTAACCACACTTAACCTCTAAAAATGCTTAGTTCTTGAGACTAAATATAGCTAGTTGGCCAATGTAAGACTTTACACATCAAATTTATGTTATTTATTTTTATCTTTGCCAACAAAAATAAATAACACACACAATGAGAAAGCTCATGTACACTTCATTACCTCATTAATGGTCTTGGCTCAAAAATAAATATATAAATACATAAATAAAATCTCATTAATGGCAACCCATCAAAAAGCATGTCCTTATCAACCCATGGCTGAACTTGCACACAACTTGAGTTTCGGTGCTTTCTTAACATCAAGAAGAAATTAATGTCGTCTCTGTTTGCAGTGTGCACCTTCCCAATGAGTGGCGAATTCCATTGGCAATGAGCCATCCAATGACCATTTCAAGGGGCAACAAGAGAGACATTCACTTTTTTCTCTTTTTTCCCAAATTGGATCCTTGAAATCTCTCTCTAGAAAAGGTCACTAATCACTATAGTCCGGACTCTGAGGAGCCACAGAGTTTGAATTTCATAACCCTTTTTTCTTTCTTCTTCTTATTGTATGGTGGGAATGCATGAATGGGCTGTTGTCAGATCTGATCCAATCCTTCTCGTAACGTGTTTTCCCTCATTTGCCAACTTTTGATAAAGTAGGTCTCTTGTGGTAAGGTTATAACTCTACCCTTTTATAGTTTTGTGTACATTTGGATCATTTTGTAAGCTTGTCTGTCTAGCTTTTTCTACGGATTATTGTCCTAATATCATAGTTATCATAACCAATAACCGATAGTCGCTCCGGTTTAGTGACCGGTTGATAGGTCAACCGATTTGACTGGCCAGTGATTGAACCGCTTGACCTAGTTGAGTTGTGAAATAATCAAATATATAAAATACTTTACATTATGCTAATAATTTTACTAACATCATTAATTCTATCAATTGATACCGGCCTATTGTTGATAGTGGGAGTCAGGGTTAAGGGTAAATTCCATCAATTGTCAAAAAAAAAAAAAAAACCCTTAAATAATTTGGTCAAAATTTCAATATTAATTGTTATTAGAGAGCAAAGGTTCAATTATTGTCATCCACCAACGTTTCAATAATTTTTTTATTTATCAGTAATTCTGGTTTGTTGATGAGCTTGAGGTCGAGGTGGACACAATTTTGATTCAATTTTTGACACAATTCTTAAACTGTTAATTTCACACGACTAACATTCAAAAAAGGCTGGCGATATGACTAAACTTCACTCACCATTTGACAAATCAGCTTGTGTCAAAAGTTATCATTTGATCTTGATCGATATATGCATGTATATATAATAATATTGTCTCTAAAAGTTATTTTTTTCAAAAAAAAAAAAATCTTATCAAGTAAGATATAAGTGGCCAAAGGTAGGATGATAATTTTCTTTTAATTAAGCGCTACTTACTTGAAGATATCTGATAGTGGCAGACTTGTTAGTTTTTTACTTGTACAAGACCTCACCGGCCATGACAGTTATGAATAATTAGGACTTCCTATTTAAATTAAAATTAGGACTTCTAAAAAACCCTAAAAATTCCTCTCCTCGCCGTAATGATATATATATATAAAAGAGATGATTGCGTGCAGAACTTTTCAGCACACTAGTTGTCTTGATTTCCACAGAGAGGCTCCCACAAGCCTTAACCAAATTTTGGATTAGGGTTGTGGATTGAGACCTCAAGTTGTTTTCTCCATTATTGAAGTTTCGATTCTCTGCCTCCTCACTATTGGATCAATGCACTGTTTTGAAGATGGTCTGTGCATCACAAGAGGATTAGTGTAGACCCATATCTCGATAAGGGTGAGACGGTAATCTCCAAATCTAAAATTGAATTAACACTGAATTAAATAGACGAATTTATTGACTATATGGGCAGGTTCCTCAATGGGTCAATCTTGAAGTTTTAACACATGCGATTGGTACAACTTGTGCATAAATTTATCGACATACCCCCCCTATATATCTTGAATCCATGATGGATGCTCCTACTTTATAGCCATAGCTACAATTTATAAACATTTCATGCACATGCGCGCTTAGGACAATAAAGTGCTGAATGCATCTTTCTGCAACAAATTTCTCAACCAAAATCATCTTAATTAATGATTGATCACCGGTTGTTTATGGTTGTAAATGATTGATCGCATTCATTCCTTAACACCAGCCTAATCAGGGAAAAAGAAAAAAAAAAATGGAAAAAGAATGGAAAATAGGCCGGGTAAATCACATTCCATTAATTGTGCCAATAACAAGTACTGTCCATCCAACCATGACTGACCACAATAATCTTACTGTAACGTTGGCCTTTGTTTTCCCTTTTTCTTTTTTCCTTTTTCTTTTTCTCTTTGGTAGGAACCTTGTTTTTCAGTGTGAAAGGTCCATGCATAACTGATATAAATCATCATGGGTTTTTGAGAACACCCAAGTGAAACCCTAAAATGATTGCTTTGAGCATGCGCAGGTGTATAAAGAACATTTGAAATTATAACATGAATAGAGTAGAAGTAACCAGGTGTGTTGCACTTGAAAACAAAAAAAAAAAAGATGATCTAAGCACTTACACCACCGAATGATCCTGAATATTGGAGGATGATGCAATTTGGTGATCTCAGTTTCTTCTTTAACTAGTAATAGGCTCTGAGTTTCATGATTGCTAGTACCTCATGCATGAATATTATGATAGCAACAGAACTGTGATATTCAAACCAAAGGATCATCAACAAAACCACAGCAACTCCACCCCCCCCCCCCCCCCCCCCTCTTCTTCCCTTCACAAAAGGTAGTAAGTTTTCTTAGTGCTAGAGGAGATTTGGTGAAGGAGTTGGTCATGACTACATGGTGATGCTATTCAAATCTCTCTCTCTTTCTCCATCTCTCAAGAAGAGGAAGAGGAGAAAGAAGAAGAAATATAGTGATTTCCAAAGACTTTTTATGTCAAAATCATGTATGAACACATTTCTTGGCCATGTCGTATGTGCTTGTGAGATTGTCCAAACCATTTAATTATAGAAAAGGGCTTTCAACTTTCCAATTAAGTCGCATATCTATAGTACTTCTAGCCAAAAGGGAAACAATATTGTCGCAGTAGCTATATGTTGTCCATGAGTTTTTTTTTTTTTTTTTTTGTTAATTCTATATATCTATATCTATATCTATATATATATATATATATATATATATATATAGATATTAATTTCTTTAATGATCCTAATAACCCTATTTAGCATAAGTTCTACCCTAATTACAGTGCCCTAGCCTAAAGCTAAAAATTTGAGCACGAATCTGCTTGTATGCCTGAGTTCTTTTACCACAATCACACTATGATGCTATAAAGTAACTGCTAATATATGGTCTTTTGAGCTCTTTTGCTCACATGACCTCATTTTCTTACTCTTTTTCAGAGAAGTACACCAAATTAAACATTGTCCTCAGCTATGTAAACCCTTATAGCTTTAAAACCTTGAAAGAAAATAGTAAATCACTTTAAGATATAACTAATTGTGAGAGCTAGAAACTACACCATATCGACATCCAATTTCATCCAAGTACACGCATCGAACTGGGTCATAGATGGCTTTAATTTACATTTATTTTGTGCATGTTTTATGCGGTTCGATCTGGAAAATCTAGGGCTTTTGATGGTGTGAGATCACAATCTTCTTTTTCAAAGATTCGTTGGCATCAATCACGTACACGTTACTGCCTAGATCATGTGGCCGTAGATTAATTTCTTGATATGGAAGATCGATCGTCAATGATGGTGATGTATCAAGCATCTTGCATGTTGTTGTTTCTCAAATTAACCATGGAATTATATGCTTTTGTAAAGAATGAAATCTGAACATGGGTGGTGACGCAAATTATTAATTTTAACACATCTCATTTGAGATAAGATGCATTAGTCCAAATGTCCATGCATATTATGAGCATAATTAACCTTAATTAGTTTAATGTACTGCATTAATTTTCTGCAGTCTTTTGGTACTTTTGAATTAAATTCAATATATTATATATTAGAAAAAAGAGTATCAAACACAATTAGATTATAGTAGGGGGGAAAAAAAAATTCTTACAGACCAATCAAGGCCGTAGAAAAACTTATATAAAGAATTAAGGGGCAGAGATCTTAATTGCTTTACATTTTCACGGCATTGATTTGTCTGTCATTACAAAAGACAGTATGACTCTTAAACTATCATTTTCTTATATTCTCAAGGGTATTCAAAAATCTTTGTTTTTAAAACATCAAGAAATGAGCACAGGTCTAATGATTTTCGTAAGAGACAATTTTAAAGCCAAAATGGAACAAATGTAATGATGATTTGGTTATAAATTACTTTCAAAAAGCTAACCAAACAACACTCCCCCCAAGAAACACAAGGAACCCAAGATTGGGAGAAAAACAGGAAATGAAATTACATGAATCTCAAGGACTAAGCGTTATATAACAATAAAGAAGAAGCCCTAGGTTTTCAGTGCTTGCAATGGTCAGCCATGTACAAACTATATAATAATGAGAGAACCTTAGAAGTGTGGCAAAGCCTGCAGGTCTTCACTAGCTAGGTGCATATCCAATCCCCTTTTCCTTTCGCTCATGTTTTTTTTTTTTCCTTGATAAAAATTATATGAACCCTATTTATAAAGTTGATCTCTCTATATGACTTATTTAGCTTGCAGAAAAGTTGATTAAAGCTCATTACCACTCCCCTTTAAAAAGGAGAGAGATGCACTGGCATGCATACATTCGTTGACCTTAAAAAGCCAAAAACCACCCCCAAAAAAAAAAGGAAAATATAAATAACAAAAGAAAATCATAAAACTTGAAGGCGTGAACGTTTGATCCTGGAGGGTCCACCCATCGGCCAGCTATTTTCTGATCTTTTTCTATCCATACCTAGTTCAGTAAAAATCTGCCCAAATCTCTCTGTCTCTGTCTCTGTCTCTCTCTCTCTCACTCATTACCCTTGGTAACATGTCATCAAGCTTCTTAACCCTCAAAAAGATTGAGAGGGTTTTCTTTCACAACCCACCAAACCCTTTTATCTTTTATTCTTTTATAATAAAAAAGAGTATCCATAAATGTCTTATATATATAATCTTTATTTATATAAGAAGTAAGAACCACTTGAAGAACCCATTAAACAAGACTTCTCTCTCTTTCCTTTTGTACAGAAACCTACAAACCCCAACTTCTTCATATTATGGATATCAACCAAAGTAAGCTCACAAAGAACACTTGGGAACTTGACATGGCCATGGAAGATCAAATCCTCCATGAACATCAACTTCCCTTTGATTCAATTTGGCCTAACCACCTTCTTCAAACACATCAATTACCATCATCATTATCAAGCCAAGCACCCCCTACAGGATTATTCTTTGGAAATCAAATCGAAGAAGAAGAAGAAAAAGAAGAGCCAGAAGAAGAGCTAGGAGCCATGAAAGAGATGATGTACAAGATTGCCGCTATGCAGCCAGTCGACGTTGATCCAGCCACCATACGAAAACCCAAGAGGCGAAACGTACGAATCAGCGACGACCCCCAAAGCGTAGCAGCCAGGCACCGGCGCGAGAGGATAAGCGAGAAAATCAGGATTCTTCAAAGGCTTGTACCGGGTGGTACAAAAATGGACACGGCATCCATGTTAGACGAAGCCATTCGCTATGTTAAGTTCTTGAAGAGACAAATTAGGCAGCTGCAATCAAATCATCACCCACCACCGTCGTGCATCGGTGTGACAGGCGGCGGCATACGTTTGGAGGCCCGCGATTGGCATGTTACATCCAACAGAGGTACTTTTGGCTATGCCACCGCCTCCTACACCGATCCACGTGAAGAACCCGGATTCACCGTCGGCGGGAGTGGGGTTGACAACTTGTCCTTTAACCATAATGAGGTAATTAGTGATTAATTAGTGGGTAGTGATTAATTATATATGTAGTGTGCATGTTTTATTGGGATTATTGTAGTGGAAGAAAAAATGTACATAGGGGTGACGTTTGAAGAGAAATTGTTATTAAAAAGGGTATTTATTTTGAGGAGGGTCATGTGGAGCAAAAGGTTGTTAGGATTTTGTTGACTAAGGGGGGGTGTGGAATAATCATAACGGTTAGCTGGTGTTACGTACGTTCACATATATATAATATAGAATAAGGCTTGTGTAATCTCTGAGTTGGCCGGAAAGTTTGTTTGGCCGACTCTCTCCCGGGAATAAAACAGTGACGTGAGGAACTATTGAATATCATTATATATCCACTCTCTCTCTCTCTCTCTCTCTACCCATGTACAATCATACACACACACACACACACACACATATATATATATATATTACCCATATGATTTGGTTTTGTGGATGCATATATATGGGGGCCCATGTATGCATATATGGGTATGTAACTCTGTACATATATGTATCCTTGCACGTGCATGTGCAATATCTGCATTATACATGTGTCCTCATGATGAGAAAGGAAATGGTAAGCAGAGGAAGCTACTACCAAAGTACCAAGATCATGGCTTGTTTTTCCACTCCCAAAATTATTGTACTTTTACTTGAAGTGTAGACCGAAGAACACTCTAAAGGACCCCAGTGGCCGGGAGCTTTTGGTGTTTGGGTTGTTTTTCTCACTGGTGCTTGGGTTGTTTTTCTCATTGGTGCTTCAGGTTGTTTCATTAGGTGTAGCTTCTTTTTTGGGTCGGGTGTTATATCAATGGGTTGGGTTCTGTTTGTCACTGGTCTGGCATGCCTTTGTGCGTTCTAGTTGGGGTTGGTGGTAATTTTTGGGTGTGGTACATGTGGTGCTTTGGTGTTCCTTGGTGTACTGAATTGTACTAATATTTAATAAAAATCTTCTTTGCCCATTAAATAAAAATAATTTTAAAAGAAAAAAGAAAAAAGAGAGGACCCTAGCTAGTGAAACTCTGGAGACCATATGGCAAACTTTTACTTTTCTAGTACTATTTTGCTGATCACCATGATTAAACTCTTGTTTACAGCATAAAGCTTTTCAATGTTAAGTGGGTTCAGCCCAGTTTCAGTGTAGCATCTCTCTCTCTCTCTCCCCCCAAATTCTGTCTTTGATTGTAGTGATATGCGTAAGTTTCCTTTCTTTGAACTAGTTAATTATAAATTTTCTGCACATTTGTTTTGCCTGCTGGGTTAGGGCTAGGACCAAAGAATACTCTTGACTGACAGAATGAGTTAATTGGTTTTGCAAATGCAAAGGTAATAATATTATGAACCTAAAGTTTGAATATGACATATAGGAGGTTGCATCCTATCAGCAACAAATTAAATGTAACACATACATCAATCGTCTTATACAAATCTTAATATGTACGCTTTCATCTTATGCAAAATGTGTTTTGTGGGTGACGCATTCCAAACTTGCCATTCCAAGACATAAATTTTAGTAGTACTGAACTGAAATAGTTGGGATATCAAAAGGAGATTATGAAGCTGAGAGGTAGCTTAGACCTTCCACATTGGCCCCAGATTGATATTGTCATCCTAACAGGTATTCCTATGATACTAGTTGTACATTGAGAGTAATTAATATTTACCCAAAAACTAACACCAAGTATAACAATGCAATGATATCTAAGGTCATGTGGACAGCTGCGCAATTGCACCAACAAGGTTAAAAGATACAAAGTTTCAGAAAATTTTTTTTTTGATCCAGCGAAAAGGTATGTATATTTAATCAAAGATATATGGACAAAATTACACCATAAAACAACTAAACAAACCCCGATTAATACATGCAACAAAAAGAACCCCATCAAGACACACCTATTACCTCAAAAAAAAACCCCACTACCCGCAATACATTTAGAATCGAACGAACTCAACTTAGGAGGAGCTAATAGAGTATAAAAACACAACCAATTGAAAGAAGTGTATCTATCCATATCCTTAAAGACCCTACATGGATAGAGCAAAAAGCATTATATAGAGAGCAAAACTCCCATAACGTATAGAAGAACAGATGAACTTATGTGAAAGGAAGCCAGCTGCAACTGCATCTCCGTTAAGTCTTGCCATTCTTCAACAACCAGCAACTACGCAACAATATTACTCCAATAACTGAAGTCACGAGAAATCAAAAGCATCCCAACACAACGCAACCACCGCAAAAAACGCAATATACATCTGCCAAGGATGGGGGTTAATTTTTCTTTGCATAGTCCTCAGTACTGTAGATGTGTTAAGGTGAATTCTTCTAGTTATTCTGATGAAGCTGAATTTTCGATTGTCCGATCTTTACAGAATTCAGATAGTATGGATAGTTCGATCAGAGAACTCCAAGGAAAGAGGAAGTTGCAGAAGGGTAGGAAGGAGAAAGATTGTTGAGCTGGAAGATGAGTTCTGGTAAGGAAAAACAGAAGGAAGTGTGTGGGAGGGATGTCGTGGAGTTTCTGGACAGCGGGAGTTTTCCAGAGAGTTTTTCAAATGGGAAAGTTTTGGTTGGGAAGGGGAATGGTCATTTAGAAAGGTGTAGTAATAAAAATGGTGGAGGTGGGATTATAGAGGAAGTTGTTAGGGGGAAAAGAAGGTGAAGAAGTTCAGTTTCAATGAGAAATTAAATGTTTGCAGAGGAGACCAAGTTAGAGTATTGGATTCGTCTCCTTTGGAGCGGGGCCCAAGTTATGTGCTAGCTTCAGTTGAACTAAATAGTAGTGGATCTGACCCAAGTAAATCTGGGTCGGGTGCTGGAGTAACTCAGGTGGATCTCGGGTCAAGAGCAAATTCTGGGTCTAATATGGGTAATAAATTAGATAGGAGTCTGGTCGGAAGAATTTCAAAATTTTCATATGATTGGGAGAGCTTCTCGGGTCAAGTGATTTGTTTAATAATATCTGATGGGCATTTTTGTCTTATCATTTTTAAGTGGACTTACAATTATATTGTTTTTTAACTAGACTTAAGCCTGTACAAGTCTATTTACTAAGACTTGTGCCCAAATTCCTCCTTTTTTTTTTTTTTTCCCATTCTTTTCTAAGATAAGAACATGATCAAGATGATGGTACACTAGACTCAAACTTAATTGAGACATTTCTTTACAAAATAGGGAGAAATGCCATTAGGCTTTGTCATTTCTTTACAAAATAGGGAGAAATGCCAATAGGTTACAAAACCATTGGCAAGCTACTCAAAGCCTTGTCATATATATTTTGTAAGTGAAAAAATGTGCCACCTGAGATTTCATAGTTTTGTGAAAATCATTTGCATTAAATTAGCCAAGGATTTGGAATAAAAACATTGATTTGAAGGATGTAGATTATTTCCAAGTTAGGAATTAATTTGATAGTGGTCAATTTAGGAAAATTCTTTATACTTGGAATTTGAGAATCGTCTCAAAACTTACAAAATAGAGTAAATAATCAAACGTTGGACGATGTACATGTGCAACTTTGATCAGGTTTGTTTGTGTCTGTCACACCCCTATGCATAATTGTCATGAACAGTCCAAATCAATGTTACATGAACATATTCAATAATAGGAAAACCTCTTAAATTATACTCCGTAGGTCAGTTTTCAAAAAACCTCTTTGGAGTTGAAACGAAATAAATAATCCTTGAAGTATTAAATAATAAAACTTTGTAGTCCTATATATGTCTATTTTTCTTTGAAAAAAAGTGTAGAAATAGACTATGTAGGAATCACATGATACCACTAAACCAATTTAATGCCTAAACTAACATGTCATAATTCATTTTGTCCTTAGATTTTATGGAAATAGGCAACAAATTTGAGTAGTGTTATTGCCACAGCTCAAAAAGTTGCTTCCACAACTTCTAAAATAATACTCACACTTTTCTTGCACTTTTTCTCCCACTTTTAGAAGGAAATATTTTGGAGAGATGGAAGGAAAGCTCATCTCTCCACTTTTCTTTCCTAACTAAACAGAGAAAAAGTTCTCCTTCCTTCTACCTTTAATTTCCCTCTCTCCTTTCATTCTTCTGGACCACATATATTCTAAAATAAGTTCAATTAAAACAAAAGATTCAAATATATATATATATATATTTTTTTTTTTTTTTTGCCAAGCAACGAGATATCCAAACTGTCAGAGCCCAACTAATCCCAGCTGCCCACGTGGGGCCACCATCCCATGAGATCGTTTAAAGGCTAATAACATGAAATAATATTGAAGGCCTCAATTGGCACCCAAAGACTTGCTTTTCATCCCCCACTTATTTTATATTTTAAGATTTTATGAAAAATACGTAAGGTTTTCAGAAAAACTGACCCTGATGTCTATTAGAAAACATTATTTTGAATAACTTTTTGGAAGAAAGTTTTTCCAAAATCTATCATTTAAGTGGACTTTTTAGTCATTTATGATGCGAATACTATAAATGGAAAAAAAAGTCTACTTTAACGATAGATTTTGGAAAAACTTTCTTCTAAAAAGTTGTTCAAAATAATGTTTTCTAATAGAGTATGCTATTAGTTTTTCTGAAAACCTTTTATATTTTTCATAAAATCTTAAAATGTAAAATAAATGGGAGATAAAAAGAAAGTCTTGGGATGCCAATAGAGGCCTCCAATAATATTCCAACGACTAATTCTTTATAACAGCCCAATCAATAACATGAAGTAATATTCCAACGACTAGTAACGGTCACTCATAAATCATAGAAATTAAAGCCCATCGGTCAAAGAAGTAATAGTCATATATTCAGCTCAATAAATACGCCACGTGTGCGCCATGTCATATCTCTTTTGCATGTCACATCACGACACCACTAGCCTGTTCAGTTAAGGTAGACTAGGCGTGTGTGCGCACTCGTGTGATCCAAAGTTCTAAAACTTTAAAAAATAAACAAATATTTTCAAAAAAAAAAAACTAAATTTGAACAAAAATTAATAAAAATATGCATTAAATTTGACGATAGGACTAAAGTGCAACAATTTAATACTTTAAAGGTTTATTCATTTTGTTTTATAGTTTAGGGATATTTGGTGAAATTAACCTATAGCTCAATGGGCTTTTGTGTAATTTACCCTAAAAAAGATTTATTACATGGGATGGGAAGTAGTTAAAAAGGTGAAAGAATGAATTGTTGCTAGTCATGAAGGGACATTGAAAATCCATCATTGATTGATTAAAGCAAAAGACCAACTCTTAGGATGGCGATTAGAAGGATTGGTCAAACCGTGGGATTAGGGTTCAGTTTCATTATGAAAAGTGGTATCATTCTCTTAATAAATCAATGACTAAAGATGAAGGGTGCTTGCAATCATTTTCTTAATAAAATCGATGACACCTACAAGCTAGCTAAATGATGACAATGATTGGTTACCTGTTTAAAAATGCACGTACAAAAGATATTGCTTGACCCTCTGGAGAGTCCAAAGTTTTCACAACATATTCAATCTTGCAGGTTGCAATGAAACATCAAAATGTGTAAGTTTCAACTTCCATTCAGAGATCTAGATCTCAGTCTTGTAGGGCCTTGTCCAAGTTAAACCATATTCAAAGGGGCTTTCTTGATTCAAGAAGACAAGTGACTTCCTTTTTTGAAACATTTTATCTGCATTAGTTTTTTTTTTTCTTCATTTACAAGCATCTGGAATGAAAAATTTTAGGTAGTAACAATTTTCCTGAGACTAACACAAACCTCAGTTAAGAGATAGTTGTATCCAATAATTATTTGAATCCCATGAGGTAATCTAGATGTTAAAAATACAAATTTAGGAGGTAATTTGAACTATCCACAAGAAGAACCCAAGGGGTTATGGACCATTGGATTTTGAGAGGCTAAACCTTGTGTTTCAAAAGTGGTATAGTTCGTCTTTCCACTCCTTTTTGAATTAATTATGAATTGGGTTTATCTTGGTCATTAACAGATGCGGCGTGAGTTTGACCTCACCCGTGTTTGGTGGATTAGTTAGATCAAACTCTAGATACCTCTTAAGTTGGAAATGTTGATTTCTGGATCTATATCTCAATTGAGTAGAAGGGCAAAGCCAACCTTGTAGGAGGTGGGGTGTTTGCCCCACCTAAAAATTTCCCCAAAAAAAAAAAAAAAAAATCCTAAAATTTTTCTCTCTTGAAGATCATTTTCCAATTTAACACAAAATAAAATACATTAGTAGTCATTTTGAAGTACATATATAGTCAATTTGTAATAAGTTGACAAATAAATCCTTTATGTTGTATTAATTTAAAAAAATGATCACTAAAACGTAATAAATTGCAATAAATTGCCTCACCTGAGTTTCCTAGCTTCGCCCCTCATCGAGTAGATAATTTTTGCTTCATAGGAATCAGGAATATTAGGTGGGCTTTTGAAAGTCCTATTTTTTAAATTTCCAACCTAATAATCTAAGCTATCAGGTAAAGTGTAACCACGTAGGCCTAACATGCAAGAATTGACATGTCAAGTGGACAATGAAGACGAACTTATAAACAAAACAAGTCCCAATAAGACATGCATTAATGTCTTGCTAAGTTTTCAACTTAATAACCTAAGTCCAAACACGTATTGGTCTTCCCAAAAATGAGATGATGTTAATGGGTTGAATTTGAAATATCCTTTAAATCACGCGTGTAGGCACAACTTTAGTGCAATAATTAGTGATTTGTACTTTTAAAAAGATGCTACTAATAGGCTAAGAGAATCATTAAGTTGGAAGTTTTTCCTTACTAGAAAATCATTCGGCTTTTAACTAACTACTTAAGACACCATCTAGTTGGAACTTTAATAATTATTGTTTCTCTAAAGGTAAGCCAAATTATTATTAGATTATTATTATTAAAGGCTTAAAGCTAACATATAATCTATGGCATGGTTCTTTATTTGCCAAAGAAATTTAGATTCCATTTGGGAAAGCCGACCATGTTGAGAGAGAATTTCAAGATTTCATGCCAAAATGATAGCCAAAAATTCATTAAGGAAAAAACAAAAAAAAATGAAAGAAAGAAAAATTTACGAATTCATCATGATTCAAGAACCCAAAAGGAAGGGCTTGTTTGAAAATTTTAAAAAGTAAATCATGGTAGGTCCACTTCTAAATGCTATCTAGTTTTTAAATAAATTAATTTGTCATTAATTTGAAAAAGAAAAAAAAGGAAAAAAAGAAAAAATTGATTATGGCTTTACTTACTGCAAATGCCAGAACATAGCTTCATGAAAACAAGGCTCAAGTGAAGTCAAAACCAATCTAATTCAAGACAGAGGTTTTAGGGCTTGTTTGGGAACTTAAAAAATTGGATCAGACCAAATCCAGTTTATAATTATTATATGGTTTTTAAATAAACCATTTCACAATTGGTTTGAAAAAAATTGTGTTTATGCCTTATTTTCAGAACAAAATTGAATTGTTTATCAGAAAAAAGAAACTTACCAAACAGTATAAAAATAAAACTAATTGGACTTATCCTCAACTGACCAGGTTTTCAAGTTTACCAAACAATCCCTTACATTTTTCAAACAACCTCTAAAAAAACCTACTCCTTCTGCACCAAGAGGAGAACACAACAATAAATTCACAAATTAAAGAAGAAATAATATAACAAAATTTCCCTTTTGCCCCTTTGTTTTCCCTCGTCTTGTCCTCTTCTTGATCTTTTGGTAAATAGGCACCCATCAATCATTATTGTTATTGACGATTTGCATCATGGAATAAATTCATTATCAAGACCAATCAAGAACATTCTCGTACCATAATTACATGAAATGCCATTATTTATGTTTAATTAAATATATTATTCATATTTATACTATATGCGATGTATATTTCAAAACTATTACCCGTTGCTCATATTTTTGAAACAAACAATTTAATAAGATAGTTTTCTCATGTAGGTAATTTTTAATAAAAAATCAAGTTGATTCGAAATTGATTACTAATCGATCTAAAACTTACATTTTTAAATTAAAAACAATCGTTTATTTATAGACATTTATGGATGAACCAATTTTTAATCTCAGATCGATTTTATTTTTGGCATGCTTGACTTACATATGAATCAAATTTAATTTAACAATTAATCTTACAAAATAAAAACCGCGGATAAGAATTTTGAAATATACTTGATGCAAAATTACATGTCTTCGCTTAATGTTAAAAGGACTCCCTTAACTAAATTACACAATTGACCTCCACTGTTACCAAATCTCTTAACCACTTGCATATTTTATTCTGTTTTCTTTTTCACATAGCTGTTCTCACCACCTCCGATCTCCACCATTTCAAACACGCCCACCCCATTCTGCAAACCCCTCCACCTAGGGTTTCTCTCTCCACCACTGATTCTCTGCAAATCCTCATTGAATCAATGGTATAGATTCCCTTACCCTCTGCATCACCCATTTAGCTACTATCTTCACATTTTCCTCCTATCATTCCTTCATAATTTCATCCAAGATTCTTGATATCTATTGCTTTCTGCATTTGGGTTGTTTTTCGTGAGATTTAAAGGATACCCAGTCGGCTTTTGAATCAGTTCTTTGCTGTGTTTCGATCAAAACAAGGTGCTGAACTTGAAATTTTGAGTTCTTGGATTGAATATAGGGGTTTTATGCATGTATTGACGTCTTTATCCTTAAAAATGCTGCCTATGTATATTGTTGTGATGCTTTGAAACTCTAGTAATACATCATGCTCGATTTTGGTGTGGATTTGAATTGATTTGATATTATGGTAGTTGTGTTGGTAGTTCTTGAGTTGGTTCCTTGGTGGGTTTAAGAATTTTACTTATTATGTTGATGTGAAGCTTTGAAATTCGTGTGATGCTTCAAGCTCAAGGTTGGTATTGATCTCAACTGATTTGATATGGTATGGTTGGTTTGGTTGTTCTTGGGTTTGTTAAATAATCTTTCAATGAGGATTTTCATGGAGGGGTTGGGTGAATGGGGTCCTTTAGTTGACAAGCTTACTTTGGGGACTGGGTTTATTGCATATTGATTGTATGGATGATTGAGAGGATGAATAGTTTCAGTAGGAGTACATCGTTCAACCGGAGGGCATTGAGTTTTGGCAGCCCAAGAATTAATCGAAAGAGCTGGGTGTCGCGTTATCGTGTGATCTTTGTGATTGGAATTTTGCTTACATTCCTTTCAGCCATTGGTGGCAGATACCTATATGTGCTCCCAAAACGCAGCCAGGCATTTCATGGTTTTGGTATTTCTGAATTCAATGGTTCAACGGGCAGTTGTGATGTTTTTGATGGAAGTTGGGTCCAGGATGATAGCTACCCATTGTACAATGCTTCAGAATGTCCTTTTGTAGAACAGGGATTCAATTGTTTGGGGAATGGGCGGAGGGATAAAGATTATCTTAAATGGAGGTGGAAGCCCAGGAATTGTGATATACCGAGGTTTAATGTGCGGAGTATATTGGAAAGACTTCGAAGCAAAAGGATTGTTTTTGTCGGCGATTCTATGAGTAGAACTCAGTGGGAGTCTCTTATATGTCTGCTTATGACTGGGGTAGAGGATAAGAGGGATGTTTATGAAGTCAATGGGAATAAGATAACAAAACGGATTAGATTTTTAGGTGTTCGGTTCAGTTCCTTTAATTTCACTATAGAGTTTTTTCCGCTCAGTTTTCTTGGTGCAGCACGGTTGGATGCCTAAACATGCACCCAAGAGGGTTAGGTCGACACTTAAATTGGACAATTTGGACAATATTAGCAATGAGTGGGTTAATTCAGATATTCTCATATTCAACACAGGACAATGGTGGGTGCCAGGGAAGCTCTTTGACACGTAAGTTCCTTATTTCTTAAGTTTCCATGATTATTATATTTGCTATCTCTTGCATGTATGGTTTACCCACTCATTTAAAGTAAAGATCAAATTCCAATAAACTCATATCCAATTTTTGTCATGCACGGACTTTATTGGGTCATAATGTCGTATCATTTTTATTTTAAACTATGCGTTATGGTATTTTTTCTGAATCCACATTTTCATGCTCCATGCCACCCTTGAATAGATCATGGATGGTCAAGACAAACTTATAGCCATGTATGCAGAATTTAATTACAACCTTTCTTAAGCCTCATTCCATATCCTCTGTTCACATTTTTTTCTTCTAATAATATTGTCATTTAAACTATTGTTTCTTTTTTTATTTTTTTTATTTATTTATAATTACATTTATTCATAAATTGTGACAATTCTCTCTATCTCTCTCTCTCAGATGGTAAGATATAGACAAATATAAAACAGAGCCACCTCCATACCTTAATGGGTAAATTCCCTACTATAGATCAAAGCCACCTTGCCACACTATTATAGAAAAGAAGCCACCTTCCTGCTTTTATGGGCGTATTCCCTATTAATATTTCTATTTTTCCCCCAAGAAATTAATGAGTCACTTGAGTAATTTTATTAAATCCTCTTCTAATCGCTGATCAATCCCACTTTCTATACCATATCCACCCTTCCCTCTAGCCATAGCTACCTAACTTCCCTACCATGCCTATCTCATTAATTATTATCAAAATTTTATTTTTAGTTAATGCTCATTGATTTATGTGCACAAGGTGCAGCGCGTGTGCCACAGTGCTAGAAATTAAAGACCAAAAATGGAACTCTTCTTTGGGAGACCACAAATATGGCATTTTTACAATTCTTAAGAGTTGGTGAGCATGACAGTATTCGTAAGGCTTATCCATTTAAGGATAATAAAATATGAGGCATTTAACTTACCGAAAACTTAGGCTAAGTTGATTATGTTGAGGCTTCATAATAAAATAAAATAATAAAATAAAGTTAATTATGCTGAGGAATCTTTCGTCTGCTCGGTTTTCTTGGTGCAACATGGTTCGATGCCTAAACATGCAACAAAGAGGGTTGGGTCAAAAGTCAAAACTTGAATTGGACAAGTTTAATGACATTATCAATCAGCGGGTTGGTCTAAATGTTCACATATTCAATACAGGTCACAGGTGGGTGTCAGGAAACCTTTTAAAACTTTTGTTCTCTTGTTTCTAGAATGAATGTCCATGGTGACTCATTATTATTTTATTTTATTTAAAATTCCTTGAATGGATAGATTTAAAATGTTTAAAATGTAAGCTCTCATGGATAAATGCAATCTCATTTGTTTAACATAAAAGCTATTGTCATGCTTTCTTATCAACATATATTGTCTTTCATTAGCTCATACCATTTACACTTTTTATTATGCACTAAAGCAAAATGTTAAGATCCAATCAGGGGCCCGGGTTTGTTGTAGGAATCTTCCTGATTCCTGCTCCCTCTTTCCCAGCCCTCTTGCTTACTATGAGTTTGCTTCATACGAGCCCATGTGGGTCATGCCATTCATCCCTCTGGGAATCCTCCTCCGCATTCATTGATTCCTTGGATCAAGGACATGGGAGGTGGTTCAATCCTCCAATTGTAAGTGAATGCCCCAGCTGAATTCTCTAGTTCAATCCAATCTTATTGATATTTTATATATCTTGGCTGCTTATAAAGCTAGAGAACTGCTACCACTTTAAGGTGAATTTAGTGAAACCAACCCTTGCACGCTTGTTTTAAAGTATTTAATTCCTGTAGTTCATAATTTTATTTCTTCTGCTAATTCTTTAAATTTTTAATTTAACAATACTTGGAAATTAATACATCTGTACATGATTATAGTGAAATATATTACTGATTATTTGTTAGATTCTTAGGAGTTAAAATATTACTGAAAAACAAAGCTTTATTTTATAATTAGAAGCATATGGAAGACAAAAAGATGCCTTGACAAACTTGATGACCTAAATTAGACTTGTTTGGGCTTCTAGACCAAATAAGGCAATTGGAAGTATTATTATTACAATTTTCGTTTATCTTCACTTTATCGTTAGCTAAAATGTAGAGAACTTAATTACCACTAATAGTGAATATCAGTATGACTCGTTTTTTAAAGTACACAAGTACAGCGTGGACATGGACTTGCATAAGTTACGTAGTAGTTATTAATTTAATTATATGAAAAGTGAGTATGTAGTTTAATTTATGCATTATTAATCTGTTCCATGAACCATTTCTTTAATAGGAAATCAAATTTTTCAAGGGAGAGATGAAGGATTCAAAGAGTGGTGAAAAGTTTCTCTTGAGAAATTAAGAAATAAAATAAGTAAAACAAAACAAAAGCACCAAAAAGACACAGGGGTTTCACATCCCCAAAACTTTCATTTAGGGTGGCATTTGGTTAGGATGAGACTTGAGAGTGCAAGAAAGAGAAGAAAAGCAGGAACTTTTCTGTAATATGACAGCTCTCTTGTGTTTTAATAGCATGAAAGGTCAAAAAAAAAAAGACAAGGTGTGCGATGGTTAGTTTCCTGGATAAGGGGCTATATTTTCTTATGTCACAAAATCACTTAATCAATTCCATCTGAGTTCTCTTGTTGACCTAGGTGGTGTCCAAAAAGATCTTTGGTCTAATGCAATTAAGCTAGTTGCAATGGACTTTTTTGAGAGTTTAGTCGTTGGCAATCTAGTTTTTAGAAACAAAGCTCATTCTACAAAATGGATATCGGTTAGATTTCAATCTGGACAATAGGTTTGTCACCTTTTTTTTTCTGTTTTTTTTTTTTTTTTTGGTTAAGAAAAAAAGAAGTAAAAAAAGCCCCCCCCCACCACACACAAAAAAAAGGGAAAAAAGATTATCTTCATAATCCTTGAATTTTTCATCGTTTTAATTTACCTAGAACATCTGGGGTGCTGATCTTCATAATCTTTATTTCTCTAGGTTATCTTGAAATTTCTTTGTTGGTAAATGTGGAGTCAAATAGGCTAGCTTTCCTTTTATAATTAATTAATGATGTCTCCCTCTCTATACTTCATCGTTGGATAGGCGGGTTTAAGTAATTGATCCTAGTGGCCATTGTTTTTTGAAATGCCTTTCACTTTCTCTTATCTCAAGATATCCCACTTTGCCATCCTTCCTCACCATTTTATGTGGTTCTCAAAGTTCCCCCAGCAATCAAGGCTCTATTCTTAAAAATGGTTCATTAAAAAGGTGATTGTTCACAATGCCCTAGAAATGAATAACATACCCTTATTGCCAACAAGCCAAGCCGAGCCAAGCCAAGCCAAGCTTTGGAGTGTTTGAGCTGGGTTCATTTAAAATCTTCATTATTTAATTTCAAGCTGGGCTTGTTATGAATCAAGCTTGAGCCGAGCTTTGGTTCGCTTGAGCTTGGTTTGTTTAATAAACAAATGAGCTTGAACGAGCCTTTTTCATGCTCATTCATGAACTTGTTCAAGAACTTGGTTTTCTTGCAGCCTTGTATGCTAAGAGCCATTAAATATATATTAACAAATTAAAGTTAATAGAAGATTATACTAATAATAACCATATTTATATTGAATTTCGTTCACGAGCCCTAAATAAGCTTATTCATAAGCCTTATCAAACCCCATTAATGAGCTCACTCATGAGCCTCATTATGAGCCCTTAACAAGCCTGTTCGCACGCCCAATCAAGCCAAGATATGGCCTGCCTAAGCTTGTCTTGTTTACTAAATGAACTTAAATTTCAAGCTTGACCTTAGCTCATTTAATAATTGATCAAATTCGAGTTGAGCCCTTATCGGGCTTGTTCGTAAGCTATTAACGAGTGGATTGGGTTGTTTGCAGCCTGCCTTATTGCCAAGGATTTGCTTAATGTTTATGGCTTGGCAACGAACATGTCTCCTAAATATTTTCTTGGAAAACACATGGAACTATTAATCACTTATTTTTTTACTATCTATTGGTCCTAGTTCAAAGTTTGGAACGAAATTAAAATGAGATGAACGAAACGTTCTGGATCCAGAAGGGGATGAAACGATATTTTTGTGCCAAATAAAAAATGCATGACGGAGATATCATCTTGAACGAGACAATTGAGATATTGGCTGATATTGAAACAAGAAACGAAATATTGTCATCTCATCTCAAGATTGGATATCTTGTGTGAGACAAACGAGACGACTTGCAATTACTAGTGTTTGGTTACAGGGTTATCTAATCCAAGGTTATATCTAGTTCCAATAATATGTGTATTGTGGAATTAACCAAAAATTAAATGACCATAACACATTACAGTTATAATCAATTTAATAGGGTTACATAATAGGCTTGAAACATATCCAATTAATGATTGGATACACTTATCTTAATATATAAGTGCTTTTATTCTATGTTTTCAAACGTTTTCAAATTTTCTTCACCATTTCCATTGCATTTTTTAAAACATTTCTGTTTCAGGGCCGACCGAAATGACTTGTCGAAACGAAAATTAGTACCTTCGATATAATATTGTATTTTCATAGTATAGTAGCCACGCTAGTGCCTTTTTTGATGTTTTTGACTATATTATGTCTCCTAAGCTATTTGTTTTTCTTCTTTGATGGTTCTAGTTTGATTGCCCTATTTTTTCAAAATTTTCTATAATTTGTTTTGGAATTTTCAAACATTCTTTCGTGCGTAACGTTGCGTCTCACCTGGAAGGCAATGAGATGGCCATGACCAAGATGACCATGATGGAAATGTGATGACTTCTGAAACAAGACTTTGAACCACGCTGTTGGTAGGTCTACTATTAGTTGGGTCCTCACAAGGACATTCATGCTTATGAGTTCATATTTCCAAGTTTTGAAGGTTGGAATGGCTTCTAGTTAGAATTTGGGCAATTTGTGATGAAAGTCGGATTTTGTAGTATAAGTGTGGTACTTGGAGTTCTATCTTGGATGGATTTGATGTTTCTGTTCCTAAATGGACTAGTCTTGCAAGTTGCAACTCAAACCCAGCCAAGAAATTATCAGTAAGTGTGTAGGCAATTGCAAATATCATGAAACTAAAGAAAATGGAAGAGAAACTAAATAAATTATTTACAATTCTACCTGACAAAAAACAATAGCTCTATGCTCTTCATGAAAATGGAAAAGGAAACAATAGCTCTACACCCAGATACTCTTTTGTAAAAATGTTTTTGCAACACCTTGCTGTCCACAGAAGGTCCATGCTTAATTAAGAATCTGGAACACGTGTGTTTAGACAATTATAGCAATCAAGGACACCATTTAAAGAAGGAAAATGCTAAGTTTACCCAAGAAATTATCTATAAATGCTTAGGTAATCACAAATATCATGAAAAAAAAAATTAGAATTGCAATTACAAGAAAAAAAAATATGAAGAAAGAAAATGGAAGAGAAACTAAATAAGTTATTTACAATTCAACCTGACAAAAAACGATAGCTCTATGCTCTTCATCAAAATGAAAAAAGGAAACAATAGCTCTATACCCAGATACTCTTTTGTAAAAATGTTTTTGCAACACCTTGCTGTCCACTGAAGGTCCATGCTTAATTAAGAATCTTGAGCATGTTTGTTTTAGACAATTATAGCAATCAAGGACACCATTTAAAGAAGGAAAATGCCAAGTTTACCCACTTTGTTTATTGGTTCTGTATACCAGCTGAGGTGTAGGTCCATTTTTGTAGTTAATGCAAAAAGCAAGCCTCTCATGTCTAAAAAATTCTGGTGCCACATCATCCGGTGAATCCATCCAGTTGATTTAGCACAGCCCTTTAAAGAAAGATCGTCATCCCTCTTCTGTTCTGAATGATCACTTGTGTATTGTCTATTCGTATTTATAAAAGAGAGAGTATACACATACATGGAATGAACTGATATGGGATATATTTCCTGAGAAGTAGAGACTACAGAAACGTATTGCTGGTTTACCCTGTCCAGCATTGCATTTGAACATGTTATCCCTAGTATGGATTTTCCAGAACCACGTAATGGACTGGAAAGCCATAAAGTATGTTCTAAGTTAGATTTTGCTCAGAATATTTCATACACTTGAATGTGGTCATGTAACATGTCAAACTAATACTTTTATCATTGTACAACAGTAAGTGGCTTAGCTTGTGGAATAGAATTTTCATGGCTTTTTCTTTGTTTTCTGTTTTCTCTACTATCTGTGTAAACTCATTATGTCCCATAAACTTGTAATGGACTGTAAATCTGTGAATCTCTGCTTCAAAAGTTTTCCAATAATGCAGCCATGATCTGTGCATCTTTCTACATGCGTATTAAAAATGTCCTAAACTGTATTGTGGACAGGGGTTGCTATTTCCAGGTTGAAGGTTCACTGAAGCTAGGAATGTCAATTGCTACAGCCTTCAGAATGGCACTAGGCACTTGGGCATCATGGGTTGAGACAATGATTGACACGAACAAAACTAGGGTCTTCATTCGAACTTTTGAGCCATCTCATTGGAGGTAGTACTTTATTATAGTGTCTTTGAATTAAATAAGTTACCAATACCATGATGTGGCAATTTGAAAAATGTTTAGCTTTCCAGTTTGTATGATTGCTTAGAAACTTACTTTGTTGGTGCCAAACTAGATATGACTACTCTTGTTATAAACTTATAATTGTTTCTTCACTTGTTCTCACTGAACTGACTATCATCATACAGCCTTTATGTCTTTTATAAAACCTGAGGTGGTGTTTGGTTGCTGCCTTTGCTCTAATCAAATTATCCTTTATTTCTTTCACTCATTGAGTTCTGTATGTCCCATTTCTTCCTAGCTCACTTTGATTTTAAAGATTGATATTAATATCTCAAAAGGCTTCTAAAAGTTATCTTTTGTTCCTGGTGTAGCATTTGCAACCAATCACCATTAAAGGGCTTTTGTTTTTTTATCCTCGCAATTCTTCTTCTTCTTCTTTTCTTTTCTTTTTTTTTCCCCCTCTCTAATGCTGGAATCCGCCTTTAAGCACTTAAGGTGCACCGTGCACGTTGACCAGCTTTTACATGAATGATAATAGTTTTTGCTTCTGCACCAGTAATCAAACCCGTAGGTTTTGCAATGTGACTCAACACCCCATCTTAGAAACTGAAGGGAGGGACCGAAGCCCATTTTCGGACACTGTATTAGAGGTCGTAAAGAATATGACAGTTCCTGTGACCATTCTGCATGTAACTTCAATGTCGGCTCACCGGAGGGATGCACATGTTGGTACCTGGAGCGATAGTGCATCTGTACCTGATTGTAGCCATTGGTGTCTTCCTGGAGTACCTGATGCATGGAATGAAATTCTCCTCTCATACCTGCTAGCTAACAATGGATTTCTTCTCTAATGAATGGAGGTATAATGTGAGTTTCATTTCCTTTCTGTATTTCTCCTTTTCTCTTTACTTGGGTGCTAACCATTATGATTATGTATGTTCCATTGGATGAGCATGGTTTAACATGAATCCCAACTCAACAAGGCCTCGTACCACTTATTTGGTTGACGCAATGATTCCTATTTCACCCTTCTGCTTTATGTGGGATCATTTCTAATCACAGGCCTTCATGATTTTTTCTTTCCCTGTCAAACTAGACCATGTTTAATTTTTGCTTAAATAAATCACCAAAAAACCTAGGTAAAGTTGGCTGTATTCCCAATGCATGGCGTCAAACTAATTATTTCAACAGTTTATATGGAATCTGAATACTTCACTTATTACATATTACAACACTCGAATCAGAATTGGAATTGATTTTTTTTTTTTTTTTTATATGAACTTTTTATACCTTTCTTTTCCTTGCTCCTTTTTTTCCCTTTGAATTTTGGATGGATGGGGGTTGGGAACTCCTAAACTTTTAGTTGTAGACAACCAAAATTTGAAAGCTATTCCATCTCCCTTTTGCCTTTTTTTTTTTTTTTTTTTTTTTTCTGTTTTGTTCTTTTGTTCTTCTTTTTCCTTTCTTTTAGTGCCATTTGCTGGTCTTCGTGACCATGTTGAAACTATCTCAACCATCTCATCTTGACCTTAGTTGATGCGCTTTCAAACTTCTTACATACGAATTTGTTTCTACTTGTACCCTTCCTGTTAGAACTTAGAACATCACTTCACCCCAAAAGCTTAAGCTGTTAGATGGAAGGCTCAAACAGGTATATGAAGCTGTATCAAACTCAATATTTAGATAATGTGGGATGATTGTGGGACTTCCCAATACTCCCCCTCAACATACCACATCCCACTTCATCCAAATATTGAGTTTGATATGGTTTTATATACCTGTTTGGGCCCTCCACCTAATAGCTAAGGCTTTTAGGTTGGAAACTTGACACTTCCCTATATGGCTTAATAGGAGATCTTTGACATATGCCTTCTGTCCTTTTCACCTAGTATATGAAAGTAATGAAAACTATATCCCTCTCAATGAAGAAGAAGAAGAAACAACACAAGTAAATAAGACAAATATGTCTCTTTTTTTTGTTTGTTTTGTGTAGAAAATTGGGTATTTAGAGCTATCATTTAAATGTGTGTTTTTATTTTTTTGGTTATTTTATTCAGTGCAGACTGGACAGACGTTCATTTGCCAGAACTAGATCCAACCTTGGGTAGCAAGCCGACACGACTACTGGTATAGAAGCACCTCCGGTTTAAGTCTACAGCCAGAATGGTTGGACTAAAAGCACCCTTGGTTACATTTAACCTGGATTGGACTTTTCTCTCCATTGTAAGTTGTCTTCCTGTGGAAGCTATGAAAACTTTTCTGCAATTTTGGGATAACAGCAGATAGTCAGAAAATATAGAGTTACACAGATAGAACAGTTTTGTAACAGACTGATTTAATTTTTTTTTTTTTTTTTTTTTTCATTCTTTTGTTCTTTTGTTAGTGTAAAGGGGCTGAAATCAAGTTTCCAAGATGTAATTTTCCTTCTTTTTTTTTTCCTTCCATTTACGTTCATTTATAAGGTTTGGGCAATAAAGATGCAATTTCTGTTCACAGCAAAAGGGTGTAAACAAATAATATGGTAGGAGTTCGCTATTGTAATTGTTTTATTTATATGTTTGTGCTGTTACTCAGATAAAATGATGTTGAAGTGAAAACAATCATTCTTTTGACTAAGACGTGCACTCAATTGTTGCTTCTCTTTCTTTCCCAGGCAATCAATTACATGGCAAAACAAAAATCAATAAGCACACCATGTTGCAATGATGGGAAAATAGAGAAATGGAGAATGTCTGAAAACTTGTTTATAAATTTATCTATTTTGGAGGGTGTACTTCCCAGGAAAGTTTGAAAATTGAGAGAGAACTCTATGGAATTATGCATAGTTAGTCTTTTGAGAACCAGGACCAGACTTGGAAAATAAGCATCCAGACCATAAACAAGTTCAGCTCTCAGATAAACTCAAATTTTAGCATATATTATGTTTTTATAAAAAATAAAATATAAAAATATATATATATGTTCTTCAGTTATCTTTCTATTAATTACTCTTTGAAAAATATTTGATTTTTCTAACCATAATTTCCTTTCTTTTTATATTTTATTACAGAAAATTTACTTGATTAATATATCTATGACATCATGGAAGAATAGTTTATCCTGATGGTGAAACTGCTAACCGGTCGACCGATTTTATGGGTTCAAGGACACTGCATTAGATTGGTCCACAGCCCTTGATACAATAATTAACCTAATATAATAATCTTAACAGTTACCATAAACCAAAACAAAAAAACAAAAAAAAATGATATAGTGTGTGTGTAATAATTTTAGCAGCCTAAAAGGTGCATTATGATCACTGAGCATGGGGCAATGGACCAATGACGCTGCTAGTGAGGTTCTAAAAAGGCACATTATGCTTAACTACCAGAAAAACAAGGATAACAATAATGCACAAAGCAGTCTAATTTTCTAATAGCTCAATCATCTGATCAAAATGATTGTGGTTCAGGTTTTGCATATAATCTGAGCCATAGTGAACACTACCAATGAGAAGGGTTTTGAGGAAAACAAATCCATATTTAGTTGTGTAAACTGTAAAGAAATAACCCTTTTAGGAAAACTGAAAAACGTGAGAAGTGTTTTTCAATGCAATCAAAGACAACCCATCAAAATCTTAGCATGAGAGTCAAGTCACAATTAGCTTAGAAGCATACAGAGCAGAGCATATAACAATTTAAACTCCTACTGAGCGCTACAAATAGGCACAAACACAAGCCATAATTTTCATCTCTTCCACCATACAACTCTAGCTCATCAACTTTCATTTTTTTTCTCAAATTGAAATGGCTCCCATCCAGAACTATGACTACAACTTCCCATATTTTCCTCTACCTCCACCCCACAATCCTCCAACTCCTTCGAAAGTGACACCACCCCCCTACAATTCTCCATCCCCTCCAAAAGTGGCACCACCCCATCACCCTATTACACCACCACCACCACCACCACCTACATTTCCAGCACCAGCACCATCACCACCACCCCATCATCCTCTCAGTCCACCACCTCCAGCAGCAAAACCACCCATTCACTCAATCCCACCCCCATCGCCATTTGTCAAACCGCCACCTCATCCAATTTCTCCGCCATCCCCACCTCATATTGTTCCGACTCCACCACCACCACCAGGACACCATTCAACTGTTATAGTTGTTGTCTTCGTCTCGCTTGGTGGTCTATTCTTTCTTGCATTCCTCTCAGTTGCTCTATGCTGCTTTATTAAGAAGAGAAAGAAAAAGACGGTTCAAGAGACCAAGATCATAAATTTTGATGAACATTTGAAAGTCCAGGAAGCCATCATCCCAGGCCCACATGGTGCACAAGCTGTAGTACTATCCGTTGAGGAAGATGTGCATTTTCAAGAAGAGATCAAGAAGAATGAGAAGGTGAATGAGGGTTCACACATTAGATCAGCACAAGAACATCCTCAAACTCCTGATATGGCACCATCCACTTCTGGGCCCAGTCATCACTATCTTGAGCACAAAGCTTGAAAAGAAGCTACTAACCTGCATTGTAAAATCAGGCACACTCATATGTTGCCCTTACTGCAATTGTCCTTTCTAATTAAAAACATAAAATTTCTTATTGTTCCCTTTTTTGTAAAAAATAATTTAATGGAATAAAATTACGAAACTGTTGAATAATCTGTTATATTCCTTCATCCTAGAAATCCAAACAAACAATGAAAAGATGAAATTTAAAATTTAAAACTGAGAAGCAGAATGGGAAGAAAGAAAGAAAAAAAAAAAAAAATCCAATGCTCGTCTAATGTCAACCATTATTAACTATGTAATTATAAAGGTATTATTAACCATGGCAGCCAATATTAATGCCATGCTAATATCAAATTGCATTTTTCAGTTCTTAATTCATATTTATGTGTTTGATAAATGTAAGGATGCGAGAGAGAGAGAGAGAGTACATAAAAAGTAGTAGCTTAGGTAAACATCCCCTTTCGAACTGCTTTCCAAGCCTGTATGGCGTGAGATATAAATCAGTTGCAAGTGCTCATTAACTATCAGATTTCCCTTTCCCTGTCTGCAACTGAAAATGAAACATGTTTAGTATCAATCTAATGAATGTCCAGGCTTCGGCATATTGGCAACAGCTTACATACTAACACACGCAAACATTTAGATACTGTACTGCTCATTATCTCTCTGGGTACGTAGGGTACAGATATATACCCAAAATCTTGCAAGGAAGCAAGAGTATTAATATAAACATAAAAGTATTGTTCATATTGCACTCCTTTTGAACATTCTTGGGGAACCCAAAATGGTAAAAAACAATAGGATGGCCTAATTGGTTTGAGAACACACAATTCCAGCAGCATAAATATTTCGAGAACTCAGTAACCATATTCTAAATTCCACAAAAGTCCAGAATCTTCCCTTGGGCTTTTAAATGGCATGATTAACTTGACATAGGGTTATAGAAAATATTATTCTGACAAAGGTAAATCAAAAGACTAGCAATCAACGCCTAGAATCTCCCAATAAAATCTAACGAACCATTTCATAAAATTGAATTGATGAGAACTATACCTTCAGGAAGGATAAGGATTTTGACCATGGCACATGTGGACTGAACATTGAGACTGCAGCTTACTCTTTTGCAATTTGCACCTTGTACAATAGTGTCTTGTTATATATCCATTTACTATGCTACAAACCCATTTCGTTGTAATCATGCCCAAGTGCTTATCTCTGGCTAAAGTTTAATGATGTAACTCCAAATTCTTGGAGCATGTTCTCAGTATTACTTTCTGATTTTCTGATAGTTTTCCTATCCACAATCTTCAGGTAACATCAGTACCTTAGTAATTTCATTTAGTGTTTCACATATCATCTGAATCAGTGGATGAGAAAGGTCCCCTTGGTAGAATTTATGGACTCTTCTTGTGATGGTAATCCAGCTACAACCAGGAGTTTTGACCAAACCCAGATCTCTCATCTCTGCTCTGAGTTTTGAAACAGCATCCCATATCCCAAGAGAATCATAAATACTACACAAGGCTATGTAATTGCTAGAATTTCTAGGTTCCAATTCAAATAGGTGATGAGCTGCAATTTCTCCAATCTCAACATTCTTGTGCATCAAACAACCAGCAAGTAGGGCACCCCAAACACTTGCTGTCACTGTTAACTCCATATTATTTATCAGTCTGAGTGCTTCATCTAGATACCCACATCGACCCAACAGGTCCACCACACAAGCATAGTGCTGAACACTCGGTTCAAATCCATAGTCTAGACAGACTGACGCGAAAATACTCCTACCTTGATCTATAAGACCAGAGTGGCTACAACTCGCCAAAATTGCAGTGAGTGTGACACAGTTTGGTTTAAGCCCATGATCTCTCATTTTCCTAAAAAGAGCCAAAGATTCCTCTCCTTTCCCATGAACCCCATAGCTAGATATCATTGTGGTCCAAGTAACCAAATTCAACTCATGCATGTTCCCAAAAACCTTTTCTGAATCATGCAAGCACCCACACTTAGCATACATATCAATCAGCGAATTTCCAATTGCAACATCTTTATCGAAGATTGGACTCTTGACCACTTGCCCATGAATTTCTTTCCCTTTCATCAAATATCCTTCTCCTCCGCAGGCATTCAAAATGCTTGGAATCGTTTGTGAGTCGACCTTCACTCCTTCCTGAAGCATGCCTCTAAAACAATTCAAAGCATCCACAAAAAGACCAGCCCTCCCAAACCCTGAAATCATTGAATTCCAAACAATAGAGTCTCTCCAGGACATGCTAATAAACAACCTTTGTGCATCAACTAAATTCCCACATTTCGCATAAAAGTGCAAAGCCAGACTTCCCACAACAACATATTCTTCAAACCCAAGTTTAATCACCCAACCATGAATCATCCTACCTAAAAAAGTATCTCCAATTCCCGCACACGCCTTGAACACCGGAGGCAACGTGTAGTGATCAGGTCGAAAACCCATTTTCAAAAACCAATGAAAAATGCTGAGAGCATCACAATACAGAGAATTTTGAACGTACGAAGCGATCAAAATGTTCCAGGAGTGCATATTCCTTTCAGACATTGTGTCGAAAACTCGGCGAGCATCTTGGAGAAACCCAGATTTCGAGTAGACTAGCAAGAGATCGGTTTGGAGGGTGACGTTGGGAAGGAAGCCATGAACAAGGAGTTGGGCATGGGTTTGCTTAGCTGGGGAGATTGCAGAGCGAGGAACGCAGTTTCTGAGGAGAGAAGACAAGTAAACGACAGTAATAGGTGACATTTTTTTTTTTTTTTTTCTTCCACCAAATTTTTTAAATAGTCCCAACGGTCTGGTGAGTTGTTTGGCGAGAAATAGGGAACGGCTATTGCAACCCCCCATTCCTATGGATTGGGATTTGCTCAAGTTGGGGTCTTTAACTTGACGCTCAATTTAGCGTTAGATTTTGGACACGTGGGGGATGCAATTATCAACGGTTGGGCTTCTCCTGCAAATGTTAAAGTTTTCTCATCCCAGCCATTGATAATTGCATCCTCCCACGTGTCTGAAATCTAACGCTAAATTGAGCGTCAAGTTAAGGACCCCAACTTGAGCAAATCCAAATCCCATTCCTATAAGCCACCCCCTATACTTTAGGTTTTTAAGGTTTTATACAAAATATAAAAAGTTTTTATGAAAACCGGCTATGATTTACACTAAAAAACATCATTTTGAACAACTTTGCAGAAGAAAGTTTTTCTAAAATCTATTGTTTAAATACACTTTTTAATCATTTATAGCCTTTATTTCATTTTTTGCCAAAAAGTCTACCTAAACGATAAATTTTGAAAAAACTTTCTCCTGCAAAATTGTTCAAAATGATGTTTTCTAATGAACACCATGGCTGGTTTTCATAAAAACATTTTATATTTTGCATAAAACCTTAAAAACCTAAAGGATAGGGGGTGGGCTTATAAGAATGGTGGGTCGCAATAGCCGTTCCCCGAGAAATAAGAACAGGGTAACAATCCGACCGTAGCTAAAGGAGCCCACTATCAATGTAGGAATGCAAATCAATCCGGGCCGGGCCTAGTTCAGCTCCAAGCCCAGGCCTTCCCTAAGCCCTTCAAGTATTTCAGCCTTCGGGCTCAGTTTTTGGGTCGGGATTTGGGCTTGGGGTTTTTACATTCTTATTTTATGAAATAAAAGTATTTAGATAATAAAAAGTAAAAGTTATTTTTAAAAGAACGAATACATCCCAACTAAGTTGTCTCATTAAATAAGAACTAATGAGATAAAAGCATAAAGGAGTTCTCACTTGATATAAAGCCATAAAATTGTTGTAGCTTAGAAGTTAAATGCAAGTCTGTGAGTGGTTTAAAAAGGTGTTTCACTTTTTCTCTTTCCTCTTTTTTCAGACAATCGTTTAAATTTACCCTTTTCCCTTACCCTTCAGTATCAATAAATTTGTATCAATGGTTCTCTATAAGTTTGAATCCGAGATCACGCATTACTCACTCAATTAGTATGGCAAATGCTTCTAAACTATCATGCAATTGGCAAAAAGTGTTCCACTTAAAAGTTGGAAATGAGGTTATTCCAAGTATGAATTGTCTCTTATATTTCAAATGTCACATACTAGTGAAAACTGTTGGTGGGCTTTCAAGCCTCAAGGGTACTGGTTGGGCTGGCCCAAGCCAAATTTAACACTGTTAACCATCTTTCGGGCCAGGTTTACTTCAAACAAATCGGGCAGGGCTTCAAAGGACTAGGCCCGGGCCCACCCTATCCCCCTTGAGATAGAGCTGGGCCAGGTCGGGCTTTCAGCCGAAATTTACATTCCCTTACTTTAGTCTAATTTCGTTTCCAAATATTTTGCCAGATCTCACTCCACCATTGCCCTTTCAATTCTACAGAGCATGATACAAAATTTCGGATTTCGCAGAACAGTAATACTATTTGTCCCAAATTCATGAGTTGGCATTTTGGGTATGGATCTATTTTTGGCTCATTGTTCAAATTCAATTAAGGATTCAAAACCACAGCAAGAAGTCCATACAACAGAATTTGCTAGATTAAATCTGATCATCTATAAGGTGATAAACACCGAGAACCCCAGATCCCCCACAATAGGGTTGCTTTCTAACATTAGTACCTGTGAATAATGAGCTGAATACATTTTTTTATATATATACATACTACCTTAAAAATGATTTATGAGAAATCAACACGCGGCCAAATAAAAACCTTAAAAATTGGACTTCAGACCAAAAAAATTTAGAGGTGAGGATGACTTTATGGTGGATTAATTGCCATGGGAGTTATGCGCCTCTTGGCAGGCTTATTCGAGATGGCACTACTCGTTGAACTTGGCGGTGCCTGTTTCCCTTCATTCCTCTCTACTTCCATTTTTGTGCTATCAGCTGCAGCAACACCATCGCTGGTTGTTGTTTCAATTTCAATCACCATGTCCTCTGGCTTCTGAACAGAGCTCTTATTTTCATCACCAGTTATTTTCTTTTCACCTAGAAGCAGTTTTTTTTTGGTTGAGTTTTGGGGAGAGAGGGGAGGAAATAGAGAAGTTTAAGAAAATGATCCAAAGAGTGGATGAAGCCACCATGAACAAATAAAGGAGATATAAATAAAGAAATAATAACAAACCTGAGAGGGATATAGGTGATCCCAGTTCACCGTTTTCAAATTCTACAAGGGTACAGTAACCATCTTGAGAGGAAAGTGCCAAATAATTTGCAGTAGGTGACCTTTGAACAACAATCAATGGTAGCCATTCAAAAACCACAAAAATATTATCTGAAATCATCAATAGTAACAGAAATGAAGCTGAAGCAAACTGCATAGGAACAAATAAAAAACTTACCATGCAATGTCCGTTATAGCCGCATAGTGAAGACCAGCCAAGATTGCTATTGGAGGGATACTCTCTGTGTCGTAGATGTACAAAGAGTTCAAAGTAGCCACCGCAAAGACAAGGCGATAAGGGAGTTTGAAGAACTGGGCTGCTTAAGTCACCAAAGATGGTTCAGATGATTACCATAAGAACAATTCTAAACAGCCTGTATATGGGCTGCCCATACAGACACAAGAGGTGGGGCTCACCCCTGTTCTGCATGGGCAGAGCATCTCCCAAAGCAACACTGTATCAGCATGGAAGTACCTGGTTTTGTTTCCCGAAGGGTAAAAGCCAAAGGGCAGAAGCGTACTGCTACAATGGCTTTGCTGGCACCAGGGAGCTGTAGAGCAGGCCTGCATATTAGAAAGAATATGAAGATAAATGGAAGACACGGAACAAAAATAAAGGACCCTCTCTAACCGTAGCTTATTATTATGTAAAAATTTCTGATATTTTGAAATGAAAAATGAATTATTAGACCTGATATCCTGCATTACAAATAATAAGGTCAATCCCTAATCGATAATTGATCAAGAAGCTCATCTTAAACTAAAATGGGATTTGGAACAAGAGATAGTGAAGTTGAAGTAATTGTCTTGCCTTGAAAGATCTTTCCTAGAAAATACATAAGCAGTATTTATTGGTTCAGATGCAGGTGAGCATTTGTAGTTACCTGTAATAAGAAAAATGTTAGATCAATGAGAATGTTTACAAGTAAAACCATAATGACAACAAAGTTTGTGCTGCTAGTGGAACCACTGCAGGAAGTTGGAGGTTCCCAGAAAGATGTGATAAAAGACAGTTCGCTTTCAGGAAAATTAAGTGAAAAAGTACATAATTAGAGTCTTACAGAAGGACAAGTTGTAAACATTTAGAAAATTGAGTCAGCCCAAATATCAACCAACTGGACTTGGATAGTCCAAAAAACTAAGCTGCGTATACTTATATGGATCCTGACATTTACAAGTCAGTTTGTTATCTAATCTTCAAATCAAACTGATTGAACTTGCAATATTTGGACCTCTGCACACCTATGGTACATTTTCTGTCCACCCCCTCAGCAATTGCTTATTACTACAGGAAAATACCGTGAAGTCCCCAGCAAAAATTTATAATAAAAAACAAAACAAAAAAAAAGAAAGAAAGAAGAGGAAATTATGGTGAAGTGGATTTATAACCACACCAAGAGGGAGGAAATTTGGATCCCTACAATCATGACAACCAGATTCATAAAATTATATTCTCAAATATCAATTCTTGACTTGCTGCTGAAGAAAGTACCAAATAACTTCCTCAGATGCTTCTTAACTCAAACTCTCCACTATATATCATTTCAAAGTCCTACCAATCCAAAAAATGTAGAGATGTATGTTTATGATAATTAAGGTTACAGCCTTACAGGGTGATGGTCCTCAACAAGGAATTAAAAATTGGCCATCACATAAAAGATTTTGGCTTACTGTTACGCAAGTCACCCCTTTACAGGGTGTGTACAAAAAAATTAAAACCCTAATGGCCCGTAATGGTCGTTATGGTTCCTGAATGGGCCATACGGACCTTTATGGCACCAGAACAGCCATTATGGACCTTTACGTCTATGAAAATTCTTCTGAATTCACTTTCTCTCACTTTCTCACATTTTTTATTCTCTTCTTTCCCATTTTCCTTTATTCTCTTCCCCTTCCATATTTTAAATCGACAATATTAAAGCATAGATTTGGAGGATTTAGAAGCTTTGAAGCAATAATTTAGATTCAAGGCAGAAGACCAAATCTTTAAATTTAATTTTCAACTTTCTCATTTAATTATTATTATTTTGCCTCATTTATGTTAGATCTATGAAATCTAAACCTAAATATACAACTTTGAAGGTTAGATATAGGGTTAGACATCATAGATCTAAGGTAAGAGTACTTTTTAATTTTGTTAAAATAGTAAATACTAAGTTACTAACTAGCACAAATTAAGCCTAGGATTTGATGCCAAACTTAGACAACACAAATAAAGCCTAGGATTTCCAAACTTATTAATTGACTAATTACTAATCAACAATTACTAAATAGTAAATAAAAACATTAATTTTTTATTAGTCTAAGTAATTAAGTACAGTATTCTTTTTCTCTTTATTATTATTATTATTATTATGGTTCATACTTTAGTTTAACACATAATTAATTAATTTACATTGTTAGATAAGTTAATATAATCATTTTATTTATAATTTTATAAAACTAATATAATAGTTGTAATAATTTTTAAATTATTAATTTTCCTCTCATAAGTAAATATTTTTTTTTTCGCTATTACATTTTTGGAATTGATAATTTAGTTAATTACATATTTAAATCATAATAGTAAATACTAAATAAGTAACTATACTAATATAGTGGTAAGGATCAGCCATTACATTCCTTTTGGCAGTGAATTGGTTGCCAGTAAGCATAATCATTTGCCTTCATGAACTCGTATGAAGCATGGACAATTGAACATTGTTAATTAAATAAATTTCGAAAAAAAAAAAAAAGGAATTATAGCCCAAAAATGACTTTAAAAAACATCATAAAATACTATATCCATGCCTAAAAAAGTTACTAAGTTGACTAAAATTTACTAAAACTCTTTAAAATCATTAATATATGGGATTGTGGAATGAAATCATGGGTATCACTAAGTTTGGGATATGTTACTGCAATCTTTTAAAAAAAATTCACGATCGCAGTGACCACAACCCGTTACTTAGTGCTGTTACACTCGCATCCTGTTGTACTTTTACTATTACCGTTAGAGCAACCTTTATCATTATTTAAAACTATTGTCCACAAGAACAATCTTAAACAACAAGCCCTGACACCAGCATATCCTCTACCAGACCAACACCTTTGCAGAACAAAAGAAAGAAAGAAAGTTGGAAAAAAAAAAAAAAAGGGTTGGATTTCAAGTAAGGACCACAACTGTCATCTAAGATAAGCATCAAGTTACAGCCAGAGATGATGCATTTATCATCAACAATAATGCCCACAAATTATAATATCAGAATATGAAGCATGTGATAAAAGTCATAAAACGATTCCATAAAAGCAACCATAAAAAAAAATATAAAATAAAAATAAAACTATTCAAGCTTATCAGACAACCTAACATATAGAGGACAAATTGGACTACATTAGTTCATGACTTCACATTTAATTAGATTGGGCTCTGTTTAGGTCCATACCTGCAGGCACAAGTAAAAATGATCCATCAGGTGACCAGGCTAATCTTCGGAAGAAAGATGGCAATGTCTCATCATGAAAGAGATGGCTTTTTGCAGACTGCATACCAAACCATATGTGGGGATTATTCTATGCAACAAATCCATCTATAATGCATGAAAACAAATATAATAGACCCAAATTCTAACCTTAGAATCATCTGTCACTTGCTGTTCTGCCTTTGTAATGACATGCTGACAAACATAATTCATCTTCTCAATGCCTTTTGTTTTTTGAGGCTTATTGGCATATATCCGGCAAGTTCTATCTGAACTAAGAGAAGCAACATACTTGGCCAATGGATCCCAAGCCACACCTTGAACATAATGGAAATGAGCATCCAAAATCTGATAGACAGAACCTGGAGAAAAAAAACACAGGCAATCAGAGTATGAACGAATAATGTATATTAACTGCTATATGCTAAAGTCAAATATAGTGTTTCTCACCTTTGTTGACATCCCATATGATGCAAGAATTATCGACTGATCCAGAAATGAGGAATGCACCATCAGTAGACCACTGCAAGTCCAGAACATCCTTGCGATGAAATCTGACCAACAAAACATCAAGTAATGAGCATAGAAATTATGCAAGCAAAATCTGACTCAGACCCACCATCCAGCCAAAACAAAGGGGTTCAATTCAGATGGGCATTTTGATGAATGGATCAAATACAAGTTCCAAAAATCCAACCAGAAGATTAAAAAGAATTGGGTTCAATGCCCCAAAGTTTCTTTTATTGTATTGTGTTATTCTTGAGGGACAAAAAAGGGTTTTGGTCTCGAACTGGCCCCCAATTATGTTGGGTTCACATTGCTTCTGACCAAAGTATAAACAAATTGACTTCAGGTGGCTAGTTTTCAGCCTAATCCAGATTCATCCCCACCCAGATCTTCCTGAAACTCACATGTTGCCAGCTCTAAATAGAACCAATTTGCAATGCAAGCAGAAGCTTAATGATGGATCCAGATGAGAGGGCTTACGATAATGTCCTGAGGACTTTCCAAGTTTGACCAGTGTCTGCAGAGTGTAATTTCCATATGATCAGCTCACCACCTGCAATTAGAAAAACACACATTTCCAAGCTGAGAAACAATGAAAATGGTTTCAACCATATATTTGATAACAAACAGGTGACAGTGACTAAATTCATACCATCAGCACCAGATGCAAGTTGTTCTCCTGCATAATTAAAAGAGATGATATTATTTACATCTTCAAAGAGAACATTAATATAAATAATACATGCAGATAGCATAATCATGTAATTATCCTAGAAGAGCTAATGAAAGACTACTCATAAGAGTAATCAATCCAAAAGAGAAATGAAGGAGAACAATGGAGAGGTAATGACCTGTACAGATAAAAGTGAATACGAGGGAGCTACCTCGCATAAGAAACTTCTAACACATGTCCAAACAAACTTCGAGATAAAAAATCACAATGAAGCTTCTCACGGTGATAGTAATGTGGCCTATATATTAATAATATCTTTAGGACAAAAATACACCATTTTCATTAGACACATAATTGCAGATGAATTAACATGTCAACTCAAGTCACAGGAGATGACATGGAATGTCAGCACATCCACTCCCATTTACTCTGTAATGTGCTTAAGCGAGCAACATAACTGTTACTATATTTCAACTTTCTTAACCTTCAGCAGCTTTAATACTAGTAAGCTGTCAAATTATGTGCAGCTTAATTAAATACTCATTACAGAGTCACAAGTCACCATGAAAAAATATTCATCATGATATTGGAGTATAACAAGTTACCAATCCCACTATCAGTTCATCCTACAAAAGTGAGGAGGATGATTTTTTTTTCTTTTTTTTTTTTTTTCCTTTTTTGATGAAGTGTATGTATTAAAGAAAGGGCAAAGCCCAAGTACAAAAGGAATATACATGAACTAGCCGCACAAAAAGGAGCCTCAAGCAAAAACGAGGAGGATGATTACTTTAACATAATAAGTAAGCTGACAGTAGTGGGCTAATCTCCGAAATTTCCATATGAAAATTTAGATGATAACATAGATGTACAGAACTTATAATTTACATGATTAATTTACACTGCACTTGATGACGAAGGAGCATATAGTATTTCCAGTATTAGTCACAATTCCATCAGTTTACCATACGAAGTAGATGTCATGTCGAAGAATCCCTTTATAAACAAAACAAGCTAAACTGAGGAACAAAGGTATGTCCTTACCAGAAGGAGAGAAGCGAAGAACATTTACAGCAGAACCATGGTAAGATAGGCTATTTTGGTAAGAAGCTGTTGGGACTTTCTTTTGCACTTCGCCTGAATTTATTAGCCATAGCTGAAAAAAAAATTTTCATTACAATCACTGTTAGCCCCATAGAATTGCCATTGGAAAAACCTATGGCGTTTAAGGGATCAAATGAATAGGAAATCAGTTGCCAAATGAGGCACAGTGGCCCAAAATTATTTGGTTATTTCAAGTCAGATAAAGTAATTACAAGTCAGTCATATTAATTGAGACTCCACCTTCTGTTTGATTGGTAACAGAAATTGAGGAAACTAAAGAAAATTTAATTTTGAAATCTTATTTTTAAGTTATTTTTAAATTAAATTAAAGTTATTTTACTTTCATGAAAATGAAAATCTTATGTAAACTAAGCCAAATAGTTGTATTATGCTAAGTTTGGTTAAATTTTTGCTGTCACGAGTCCCAAAAACTAAAAGTAAGCAAATTTACAAACTAAAATTTCAAGTTCTTTTCTTTTCCAACAAATTCTCAGCAACCAAAAACATATATATTTTTTTTAATTTTCTGGACATCCAGTTTCCATTTTCATCATACAACTTCATGGGTTTATACTTTATACTACGTAACTTCAGACTATCTTAAGTCTTAAAGCATATGCATCAACAAAGAGCAGCAAGTAAAGTAAACTCTTAATAGTACATACTCAAAACTCTATGTAATAATAACAAGCCTTGTACTCCATTTTCTTGATGCAAAAATGTAGGATGAGATAAGAAATTGAAATATATCCTCCTAGAGCCCATTAATTTTCATTTTTCAAAAATCTTTTCTGTTTCCAAAAACAGGAGAAAAAAAATGAAAATGATAAAGACAACGTGTTTTTGGAAATGGGCTGTTTCGAGGAAATGTCAAAATTTTGTTTTTCGTGTTCTAAAAATCGACAGACCCGTTAATCAATGAAACCGGCCAGAGAAAAAGTTTGCTAAAAACTTTTAGCTGATCTCATTTTTCAGAACAAAAAATGAACGCACTTTTCTCAAACTCCTTTCGCATTCGCAAACCTTGTTGGAAACTAAACAATAAAAGCTATAGCACTAGGGGAAAAAAAATAAAATAAAATAAAATAATTTCCTTCTTCTGTTTCCCCAATTTTCTCGGTAAACAAACAGTCGCTTAGTATCTGACACAATCAAGAACATCACATAAACATTACAAAAACCCTAGTTACAATTTTAGGTTAATCTGTATTACATTGGTTGAAAATAAAGAAAGAAAAGTAGAAGGATGGGAGAGGTAATGGTACCTTGATGTCGTAATCGGCGCCGCCGGTGGCGAGGATTCCGGATTGGGGGTGAAAATCAAGGGTTAGGACTGGTTTTGTGTCGTGCCAATTGATCTGAACCGTCCCTCCCTTCATTCTCTCTCTTCTAGGGCTTTGCTTTCTTTTATTTCTCTCTTCCTTTTTCCTCCTGAAGAACAAGAGTGGGAAGATGAGGGGAGGAGATCTTGGCGCGCTTCTTATTTTGGCGGGAAATGGACAAATCCCTCTCTCCACTGCCAGTGAATCAATGAAATGTAGTAATGTACAATTACATGCAGAGCCTCCCTCCCGGGTAAAATAGACTTTTAGTGCAATTTTTCATTTTTTCCTTTTTTTTTTTTTTTTAATTTTTTCCAGTCACTCTATTTCAATTAAGTTTCAAAGTTGGGAATAAAAATTCCGTTGTAGATTAACCCAAAAGAAAGTGGGAAGTTAAACATCTACTATCACAGATCAAACTGGTTCAATTGTCTGTGAAAAAGTATATTACAAAAATCATGGCACTTTCGTAGTAAGTCAAAAGCTTAGTTAGGACTAGTGGGGCTTTGCCCCTTCAATTTTTTCAACAAATTTGACATTTGTTTGTACAGATTTAAATTTTTTTTGAAAAATTGTATAGGTGGCACTCTAAAATTTTCAACTTGACTTTAAGTGGTAGTACTTATCACACTAAATCAAATCACATGTTATAATTCCGAGAACGGCTAACGCAACCCCAAGAAAGGTTAAGTTTACCCCCCCCCAATTTTTTAATGAGAAAATGATGGTGTGAAATGACCAAAAGGGGCATCAGGTGTTAACCCACCCCACCCCACCCCACCCCACCCCACGCCAGCCCACCCCTCATCTCATCTGAATTCTCATTTGCGCGCCAAAACCCCTCACCGTTACGTTCCACTATCCGGCACCCTCTCTGGCGACATTCTTCGACAACTTTGTCCGACAACATTCTCAGGCACTCTTCCGGCAACTCTCATCCTCATCTCTCACTCTCTCATAACCACCCCTAACCAATATATCATCTTCATCCCTCACTCTCTCACAACAACCCTTAAACAAAAATCCATAACCCATTTGTAGTGGTTTTTACGTTTTTTATGAGCAATGGAGGAAGAAGAAGTCAGTTGGAATGGTGTTGGCAGCAAGGAGGTATGTATTTTGGCTTCAAAGTATGCAAAAATGGCGATTTTTTTTATTGCAGTCGCGCAGGTTCGACTCTGGTAATCCGTAATGTTCGGTTTTACGTAACCAAGCATTATGGTAATGTTCGGTTTTACACAACCAAGCTTTATGGTAATGTTCGGTTTTACACAACCAAGCATAACTATTTAAGGGTTGTTGTGATCCGTAACTATTTAAGGTTTTACTCTAGTAATCCGTAATGTTCGGTTTTACACAACCAAGCATTGTGGTAATGTTCGGTTTGACACAACCAAGCATAACTATTTTGTTTGGTTTTAAAAAACCGAACAGTGCATGGATTATTCAGTTTCCAGTAATGCTGTTCGGTTTTAAACAACCAATCATAAAGATTATGTTCGGTTTCATCTGACCGTTTAAAACAGATATGTTCGGTTTAAGACAACTAAACATGTTGCCAGTGTTTGGTATGAATTAATCGAACAGTTCCAGAATAGTTTTTTTGTTTTTTTTTAAGCATCGGATTATTACTTTTATTTTACCGTCTTTTATTCTTTTCTCAGGCTTCCTCAAAAGCTAGCATCCACGAGTCGGCATGTGTTACGGATTATAGTAATGAATTCACAAATTATGAGGTAAATAAAACTTATGAAAATGTTCATTTACTTGATGGAATAAATATAATTCATGAAGTTAAAGAATATAAATGAATTTATTTTCATGTTTAGGTCTTCAAGAGTAGGGAAGCATTATGCAATTGGGCTCGAGAAGTAGGAAGACAAAATGGGTTTGTTATTGTGATAACCAAATCTGATGTTACAAGCAAAGGCAGGACAGCAAGACTAACCCTTGGTTGTGAGCGAGGTGGCTATTATATAAACAGGAAAAAAGACATTGAGACCAAACATAAGAAGAAGCGAAGAAAGGAAACTGGTACGAAGAAGTGTGGATGCCCCTTTGCCTTAAAGGGTGAGAAGATGCCAGATGATGATGAATGGATGTTGAAGGTTTTATGTGGAATACATAATCATGAAGCTACAAAGTATCTCAAGGGGCACTCCTATACTGGGAGATTATCAGAGCAAGAGAACTCATTAGTGCTTGACATGTCCATGAAAATGAGCCGGCCTAAAGACATTTTAGTTACTTTGAAGCGAAAGGATATACTCAATACAAGCACCTTGAGGACAATCTACAATGCACGTCTAAAGAATAGGGTAAAAGAGAAGGCTGGGAGATCACAAATGCAATATTTGTTGGGTAAGTTAGCTGCGCATAAATACATTGAATGGCATAGGAGTTCTGATGATAGTGATGCCATTTTGGATTTATTTTGGGCACACCCTCGTAATGTGGAGTTGTTTCGTGCCTTTCCACATGTGTTGATAATGGATTGCACATACAAGACTAATAAATATCGTCTTCCCCTCTTTGAGATTGTTGGAGTCACATCAACTAACTTGACATTCTCTGTGGCCTTCGTATATATTCAGCATGAACGGGAAGATAACTACACATGGGCATTGAATAGATTGCGTAGTCTTGTTGAGGATCAAAACATTTTACCTGGTGTTATTATCACGGACAGAGAGTTGAGCTTGATGAATGCTATTGAGAAAGTTTTCCCCAATGCTAGGCATTTATTGTGTAGATGGCACATTTCAAAGAATGTTCTAAGTAATTGCAAGAAGTACTTTGAGTCGGGAGATCAGTGGGAGAAGTTTAACTCCCAATGGGAAACAGTTGTCTTGTCTGTCACTGAATCTGAGTACTTAACTCAAGTGGACATATTGCATAAGAACTTCAATACCTATCCTGAGGCTCTACAGTATGTGTCAAGTAGTTAGTTGACCCCTTACAAGGATAGGTTTGTCTCGGCTTGGACAGACACATGTATGCATTTTGGGAATCGGACGTTAAACAGGTGTAGCTTCTAAGCAATTATCAAAACATTGTGTGTTACATTTATAATTTAGCAATAAGATGTTGATATTAACAAATTTTATTTTATTGACCAGGGTGGAAAGTGCACATGCAAGGTTAAAGAGGCAATTAGGGTGTAGTACCTTGAACTTTGAGTTATCATGGGGCGAGGTGCACAGTTTGATTGAGTTACAGTACACCGAAATCAAGGCATCGTTTGAGAAGAGCTCAATAGTTGCTAAAGACAAGTTTGCATGTGCAGAATTAAAGGAGATTCGGGGCATGGTATCTATAGTTCCATTGGAAAATATCCTTGTGCAGATGCGGTGTGCTAGAGCAATTGGGGTTAATGCTTCAGCATGTGGTTGTGCAAACCGTCGGTCCCATGGTTTACCCTGTGCACATGAGATTGCAGAATACAAAAGGGAAGGTCGACCTATTCCACTTGACTGCATTGATCAATTTTGGAGAAAACTTGATATCTTGCCAGCTACTAAGAAACAAAATCTGAAATTGATGTGTCAACCATATTTAGATTTGTTTCTCCAGATATTCGAAGATGAAGATACAGAATCACAACTGCAGATGCTAAAGAAGTTGAGGGAGATAATAGCTCCACATTGTACACATCTTCTAGAACCCACCGAACCATATAATCGTACACGAGGTCGGCCAAAGGTAAAGGTTGACACATCCACACGTCGTGACCCGTCCGCTTTTGAGTACGTACAGTCTCGACATGATAGTTGCTCAACTGGATTCAATGTGGAGCCGAGTAACTCATCAGGTCATTTTGTGTCACAGCGGCAACCAAAAGAAAAAGTAAAATGATGTAGTTATAGATGGTAGGATATCTACTTTTATTGTCATATTACTTTTATTGGCATATTGATGGTTATTTTCCTAATGAATTGGGTGACATAATATTTTCAGGTTCATCCTACCCAAGCTGCAAAGCCAATATCACACATTGATGAATTTCCAGCTGGAATAAGAGAATACATATTCAAAACCAAGGATGTCCAGGCTGATGGAAATTGTGGTTTTAGGGCTATTGCTGCTTTGATGGGAAAAGGAGAAGATGGATGGATGGTTGTGAGAGAAGATCTAGTTGATGAGTTACTCTATAACCACCAACTGTACACTCGAGTTTATGGGTCAGTGCATAGGGTAAATGAGATCAGATCTGGATTAGCACACTTTGAGGGTGGTTTTGCAGGGTATGAGCATTGGATGACAATGCCTGATATGGGACATCTTATTGCATCCCGTTATAATGTGGTCTTGTACCATCTGTTAATGCAGCAATGCCTTACCTTTTTACCACTTAGATCGAATCCCATGCCTCTACATGCGCGTAAAGAAATTGCAATTGGGTTCGTAAATGGAAACCATTTTATTCAGGTCTGATCTTAAAACTTTTATTTATTTATTTTTCTTTATGCTTGTTAGTTTTAGTCCTATTGACAACGAGTGTAACAAACATGCAGGTGTTCATGAAAGCGGGTCATCCCGTGCCTCCTGTAACTACTACTTGGCGACTTCATCGCGATGTTGTGGCAGCAGACTGGGGTTCTCCTTACATTGATAGAATTCAAAATTTCCTTAATGTAATTGGTTGTGGTGTTGCAACTACTGACACTTGTGATACTGTAGACATTGACTAGCCCATTTATAATATCATCTATCTTATTTTCTTGGTCCCTTAATAGACAAAAGATTGTTAATTTTTTTGGATTAATAGATCGTTGTTTTGGTCTAATAAAGTAATTTGGGATGATAATGGCAGAAAGGACTTATGGATTTTGTGTTAAAATTATGACAAATCAATTTTGTTTTTTTCATTACATATTTGTGCCTGTTCGGCATTAAGTACCCAAACAAAATACTAATATTCGGTTTTATGTTACCAAACTAGTTCACTATGTTCGGATTAATAAGACCAAACGTATCCTTTTGGATTACCGTAATGCCGTTCGGTTCCATATGACCAAACTTTACTTAAATGTTCAGTTTTCAAATGTCGAACAACAACTTTATGTTCGGACTCATAAAATCGAACATATCATTTTCAATTACCTGTAGTACTACTGTTCGGTGCCATACGACCAAACTTTACGTATATGTTCAGTTTTTTAAAGTCGAACAAAAGCTTTCTGTTCGGAGTCATTCCACCGAACATCTCATTTTGAATTTCCGGTACTACTACTGTTCGGTGCTATGTGACCAAACGTTACTTACATGTTCGGTTTCCGAAAGTCGAACAGAAGCTTTATGTTCGGATTCATACCACCAAACACTCATTTTGAATTACCATAATAGTTTGTTCGGTGCCAGATAACCAAACTTTGCATACATGTTCGGTCTCCTAAAGTCGAACATGAGCATTATGTTCGGAGCCACCGAATATCTCATTTTGAATTTCTATAATAACACCGTTCGGTGCTATATCACCAAACCTTACGTATATGTTCGGTTTCATACAACCGAACAGAAGCATTATGTTCGACGTTATAGTACCGAACATATCATTTTGAAATCAGCAAACATATCCTCCTTGAAACCATCCAATTTATACATCATTTTTGTTCAATAAGTGACTAATTATATTCCAATAATTAAAGATATTCCTGAATATCAATTCACGCCCTCAAAGGGTGACACTGAACCACTTACATTGATACCACCTACCCTGTTTACAACCTACCCTTTTTGAGGCAGGACTTGCGTGACTTGCTAGTACCCTTGAAGATGCTGTGAGTGAGTATGTCAACTTTTTTATATGTGACCTAACATTTAATAGTGGACTTCTTAGGGTGGCGTAAACTTTTTTCTTTTTTATGTTCAGTTTTTATTTATTAAGGTGACCTAACAATTTTTTTTTTTAAATGGAAATGCCAATGCTTAATCCGAATACTCCAACTGAGAGTATTAGAAGCTCAACCAAGCCGAGGGTAAAATGAACTTTCGTCACCTAATTTGACTGCCCACCATTTGTAGGAGGAGAATCCAAATTACACGAAGGAAGAAAAAACCAAAAAGTGTGACAAAAAGGGGTTAGAATTTAACCCCTTATGCAAGTTATTTATCCTGTACTCAATTGATGGATATTATGTTACTTTAAACTCCATTATTTATCTTATACCAAGATCTCGGCGACCACAAACCTTTGACCATTTTTTGTAAATTTCGGCATCGTCCCGCCTAAAAATGGAACATACCAAGTTCTCGACTTTAAACATAACCTGCAAAAAACACATTTCCACCACGACATATAATACAATTCCAGTAACCCATATAATTGAAGTCCAAAATAACCTACAATATATGCAACCTATCCTCATCTACGCACCACCACATATAATACAATTCCAGAAACCCATATAATTCAAGTCCAAAATAACCTACAATATGTACAAACCATCCTCATTTGCCTACTACCTACCACATATAATACAATTCTAGAACCACATATAATCCAATTCCAAAAAGTTACATAATCCAAGTAAAAAAAAATGACATAATCCAAGTCCAAAAAATTATATCTGCCCACAACCTAAATCAAGTGGAGCTCCCACCATTGCGATGCCTCCTATGTGCCCGAGAGTACATTAAATCAATATCCGGTGTGCATCCTTCATCAACAGCATCAGCTCGACCTGCAGAACTCGTACGATTGCACGAATCGTCCCATATAGCATACTAGGATCTCTACAAGCATCTGCACAATCCAAGTCTAACACTGGCAGCCCAATCTTCAATGCATGATCAATGCACTGTAGAATAAGGAGAAAGTGAAATTAAACTTAGGGTACAATTGGGCAATAAAATTTCATGTTATATATATATCAAAATAAAAAACAAGGTTGTCAATGGAAGGACGACCTCTTGAGGATCTCTGCGTACTGGCTGGACAGGTGGCTCCACAACTGGAAGTGGGAAGGCCCGGTGACCTAGGTTTTGCACACGAGTATGTGAGACACCCCTAAACCAATCCATATAACCTACAACGGTTTCTCCTGGAAAAGTCACAGGGGAACTGCGTGCATCTACTGCTAACAAGTGGTTCCTCCATGTCTCTAATTGATTACCAACAACATTGAATAATAGATTGTAGGATTGCGTGGATGAACCACGGGTAGATGATATTGGTTGAACTGGGGCACGCGGAATAGGCTGGACACGTCCAAACTACCTAAGAACCCTGTCAGGCTGGTAGGGTTCAACAATATCGACACAATGCAGCAACCCAGCGTAGTACGTGAACTCCTCAAGAGGATGATGAGCCCTAATGGAACTATAAGGATCCCAAACAACCTGAAATAAGAAATAAAGTATGTAATTAGTGATTATAAAGAAGAGTTTAAATATATTAGATATAAAATTACAACAAACTAAAATATCAATAAATATCATACCGACTCGGACTGCATGTTGTCAAGTGCCTCCCTCAGTATATATAAATGTGATAAAGAGCTCCCCTGATCCTTGAGAGGAACCCAACACTGCACACATGGATCCACATCAACATATCCAACTTTGCGGGGTGGTTGAAACATTGGGAAATGCTCATACACCCATGCCTCTAGAAGGGTCAAATAGCCAGCAATCTGTCTACAATCACTCCTACTGGCCATACCCAAGTGTCGATACAAGGTAGCCAATGCAGCAGCACCCCAACCATACTCATGCACTGTATCCAAATCCTGTAATACATGGAGGAGGCCAACAGACACCCTGCCCCCGCTCTTGTCTGTGAATAAAGTAGAGCCAAGAAGGTAAAGCAGGTACGCCCTCATAGCATAGGTAGTTTTTTTAACAGTAGGCGCATCACCAAGGTTAGAAAATATTGTCTTCAGCCATGACAACTTCACAGACTATCCCCGGACATCTCGTAATGCAAGACTAGCATCACTATCCTCAACTCCCAAAGCGCTCACAAGTAAGTCCCGTGCAACTGCATCATCTAATTTGGGGCAGGAGATAACTTTCCCAATCACAGGAATCCCTAAGATGGTGGCGACATCGTCCAAGGTCATGATCATCTCACCAAACGGCATATGGAAAGTGTTCGTCTCCGGCTGCCATTGTTCCACAAAAGCTGTCACCAAGGCTTTATGACTCCATCGAAAAGAGCATGTGACAAGTGGAGTGAGTCGCGTCCTCTCAATGATCTGTGTCAAAGCAGGGGGAGGCTCCAGGATTTTTGCATGACAGTGTGGTCGCATGACACCTCGATACTGCATTAGAAAAGTTGAACACTTTAATAATGTCAAACATGATATGAATGTAATACATATAAATAAGACTACTCAAAAAATAAAATACAATAACAGACATATAAATGAGATGCTATTGTGACTTACATCCCTGTTGACCCAAATCTGTGCTGCGACGTGTGTCCTGAAACTAATCAGCAGCGACTCATCTACTGGACCTCCAGGAAGTGGTCCAATCCCATCCCAAACAGCAGCAGCAGGAGCATCTTCAGGTGCATCAACAACATGTGCACCTTCTGCATCAGGTACGTGACCAGCTGGGACATTTGCTGGTGGGGCTATTGGTAGGGCAATAGGTGGAGGAGGGGGTGCTACCTCAGGCTGAATCCCACCCCGGCGACGTCGTCTGCCTCTAGCTGGGTTTTCTTCAATCGCCGCACGTTGCTGTTGCCTAGCGGATGCAGTTGGTCTCTCCCGACCACCTTCCACTACATCCATATCTGAATAAAAGACAATAAACGAATTAAATTAGAAACAATTGATATAAAATGTATATATATAGATCATAAATAGTTGTAAACAATGCTACTCAATTATACCATAGTTCTTAACTTAACAAAAACTTCTCCCAAAAAAAAAAGAAAAAAGAAAAAACACTTTAGGACGGCTATGGAGTAGATGACTTGGGTTTGTTAATATAACCTGCTCATAATATAACCTTATATATACAATCCAAGAACATAATGTAACCTGCTCATAATCAACATTTTCAAGCTCTGTAGTAAAATTCCTAGGAGTTAGATCGAATCAAGTCAACTATGCAACTCTTTTGTGTACTTTTGTAGGGCTTTTAACATTGAAAGAAACTTGTAAATAACATAGGTAGAAGTAGAGCATGGTTTGTGAAGCAACAAAAGAGTCACAACTCATAGAAGTATTAGAAAAACTCATATAAGCAAAAAATCTCAAATATCCTTGATCATGAGACATATAATTGTCACTATAAATAAGAACCAAAATTCCAACAGTAGTGATTAATATTGACATAATAGAAGTAAATGGGTCGATTAAATAGCGGAACTCTAAAGAAAAATCATTATTGATGGTCCAAGACCATACAGATTGATAGATAGAACTGCTATTTATTTGTTGAATAGACAGATTGGCTGAAAAAATCATAACTATACTTAACAATAAAACACTAGGAAAAGCCCACATACGACGAAGATTGTTTGTTGCTGTCGGAAAAAGGAGAAGTCCCATTCCTATTAACATAGGAACTGGAAGTGGAAAGAAAGGTATGATCCATGTATATTGATATGTATCTTCCATAAAAAAAACCTCTTTTTCTTAATTAATTGTTTCCAATTCACCAGATCTTATCTCGGAGTCAATAAAAAAATCAAGATATGCAAGAACTAAATATATGCAAGAACTAAAATGGAATTTTAGATTCTTAATTATTCTGAGTCTTTCCCAAGTACTTCAAATATTCAAATCAATAAGTTACAATTGGTCAAATGATATGACTAAGTTACTAGTGAAAGGTCTAAGTAAGATATTTATGACGATACAGAAAATTAAAATCTCAATAATTATTACGATAATTTATATCCATAGAGCAAGGATAAAGAATTGCACAAAAATAGTACTTAATTCTGATATGAATCAGAGGATCGACTAAGGTCAATAAGTTGACCCAATTAAATTAGTGAATTTATTCGGAATCATTAACTAGCTCATTGTGCAACTGACTGACTGTCTTCCATTCCAATAAAACACATTTATTTATAGGATATAGGAAACGCTGCTGATATCTGTCATTTTTTTTTAAGAGGGAATTATTAAAATGGCTTTTATCAAGTCATGTATTCTTTAACAGATTGACTACTAGTCTCATTCAAAGTTTAAAATTTAAATTAGGTGTATTCTCTCTTTGAGCTTGACCAATTAATAGAAAGAAAGATTAAAGTTTTTTTAGTAGTTTAATTAGGTAAAGGTTAGGTTCTTATATTTTTTGATGCATTTGATTACATGTATAAATGTAGCAAGACAAAAATAGACAAAGAAAAAAAGCCTTTTCTTTTGGATTCTGTATTCTATAAACTTCAACCAATTCGATTTCTATAGCACTATATATAGATTGGAATATGAAGATATAAAGGAACCAATCAGTACGAATTAATAGTTCGTCCGGATATTGTATGGAATAGAAATAAAAAAAAAAATTGTTTTTTTTATCACATATCTTATTGATTTTTTATGAAGGGAGTATCATTTAGAGAATAAATAGATACATAATGAATAGTAAAGAAGGATTAGTTTTGAACAATAGATGTCTTTCACATCCAACTATAGCAATGAGTAATCTCGTAATTTTTGAATGGCAGTTCCAAAAAAACGTACTTCTATATCCAAAAAGCGTATTCGTAAAAATTTTTGGAAAAGGAAGGGATATAGGGCAGCGTTAAAGGCTTTTTCATTAGCGAAATCTCTTTCTACCGGGAATTCAAAAAGTTTTTTTGTGGATTTATTAGATGTTGATTTTTCAACAAACTTGTAACCTATAGTCAATTCCTCGCTTTTCTTCTTTATCTTAGATGTTGGTTTTTCAAAATAATTCCTTTGTTCGGTTTATGGGATCCAAGCATAGCCCTGATGTTCGGTCCTCATTCACCAAACATAGCCAATACGTTCGGATTTACATATTCGAACACACCCGCGAAAATTTGAAAGCTTTCAATGGATTCAAACATGAATAAGAATAGATTGCAGGTGCAACAGAGACAATAATGGCAGAATATCAACTGTAAATCTCTACACACACAGTGTATACACATTTTACCTATAATACGCACCTTCTAGTGAGAGGGTTGTCTTCCTCGTCTTCTCCGTCGCCAGTGGTCACTGATATGGGGGGTGGGGTGGGAGAACCCTTTCAAATGGCGGACTGTCGCTGGTCAGAAATGGGGCTGTGGGGTTTCTCGCGTCGAGTGTGAGAAGGGTGGCTGAGAGGGTCTCGTGTTTGGAGGGAGTGGAGGACTGTCGCTGGTCGGAAATGGAGGACTGTCGCCGGTCGGAAATAGGGTTTCTCGCGTCGGGGGTGAGAAGGGTTTCTCGCGTCGAGGGTGAGTGGGGTTTCTCGCGTCAGGGGTGAGAGGCGTGGCTAAGAGGGTTTCGTGTTTGGAGGGGGTGGAGGACTGTCGCCGTCGGAAATGGAGGACTACCGGTCGGAAATGGAGTTTCTCCAGTCGCGGGTGAGCGGGGTCGCCGTCGGAAATGGAGGACGCCGTCAGAAATGGAGGACTGCCGGTCGGAAATGGACCTTCTCCAGTCGCGGGTGAGCGGGGTCGCCGTCGGAAATGGAGGACGCCGTCGAAAATGGAGGACTCCCGGTCGGAAATGGACTTTCTGCAGTCGTGGGTGAGCGGGGTGGCTGATGGTCTCGTGTTTGGAGGCAGTGGGGTGGATGAGGCTTAGGTTTAGTTGAAGGAAAGGTACTTTGGACATTTTGGGGGGTGGGCATATAGTATTGGGGGGTGGGGATAACATAAGGGGTCAACTTAACTGTTTTTGGGGTTGCATTAGCCGCTCCCTATAATTCCCAATCCACCAAAAATAAATAAATAAATAAATAAATAAAATCACATGTTATAATTTTACCAAAAGAAAAAAAAAATTCTCCCAAACTTAATATAATATATCTTTATATAAGAGCGATTTTTATTCTCTAGGAACATGTTTGGTTGTTTAAATGGAAATTAAATAATTAAGGTGTATTTTACATAGTATTTGTTACACAAATCCATCATATAGAATGAACAAATTTTGCCAGTGACCGTTGAGCCAAACGGCATATCTCATTTCAATAAAGGTATATATAGCTGTGTGAGGTTTGCGAATATCTTGGTTTTGACTCAATGTGAATACATGTATAGGTTTAAAGATCTTTTGATGGATGTAAGAGTAAAATTTCTCACAACATGTGTAATGTAATCATACCTCTTTTTCTTTTTCTTTTTCCTTTTTGGTCCCCTTAAAGTAATTATATAGTAACATTTTAAGGTAAAAGAAAATTTAATTTTATCATAATATTTTAAGTTGGGCCACCCAACTTCTCCACTCCTAATTCTTAATCTAAAAGTCTATACTTTCAGATAGAGGTCAAATGCAAATAAATATATAAAGTCATATCAAATTCAATATTTAGACGATATAAGATTTTCCAATGAAAAATTCCCCTTTTGTAGTGACCTTTCCTTATTGGAAATAACAATCTCGTTTAACACTTTCGGTGATTCGTGTTATACCTAATTACACAAGTGGCATTGAAATCAACTACATTGATGACCTTCTTTGACATAGACATGGGCGGAAACATCGTTACCTTTGTGTGAGACAACTCCAACTTCTGAAAATACACCTCTCTCAACAATTTTGGACCTCAGGGACTGGTTTTGAGGCACATGAAACAGTCGTTATGGTAACTGTTTTGTTTGTTTTCTTCATTCAAAAACTACCGTCTTTCCTTTGGAATCGGCTGGCAAACCTTTTTGTCTATTATTCTTCTGTTCTACGTTGCTGTCTGAAAATAGCCCCTTTTTACCTTGCTGATGTTACCTAAGATGAGTCTTTGCATATGTCCAATTCCCCCCACAAATAAAATAACTATTCTTGTACTCCCCCATGTTTGCTGGTCTCATGGGATATGCCTGTTTTTTCCATGGCTCCATAATAGCAGGCTTATTTAGGTCAATATTCTTAGGATTCTTCCCAAGCTGTCAGCACAAGCACAAGTAAACCATCTTTTGCTCAACTGATAACTATGCTTTCTCTTTTTTCCTTTCCTTATTTTTTCCATATAATGTGAACCAAACAAAATAAAAACCAAACAGCTCATAAATAAGAACCGGTTCAATTTAAAATTAGTTTTGATATAAACTAGTTAGCTTAATTAGTTTTGAACCGAACTGGCCTAAATCTTGAGATTCCCAAACGGGCCTTGAGCTCAGGTTTCTTATAATGTACTCATAAAAGTTTGAGAAGTTAAAAAGCTAATAAAATAAAATAAAATAAGCCAATAATAATGCCCATTGTATTAAAACTAGAGTACATACACTCATGAAATTATTAGGCAAAGCCAACATGCGAGTACACATAAATTTAATTGATGAATGTGGCAAATAATATCTTATTATAGTCATCAAAATTGATGGAGAACTCATCGTAATTGTTTACACCACAAAACAACAAAACAACAGGAAAAAGATTAATTAAGTAGTTGATTTGGGAACATAAATTTCTTAGAAAGTTATGGGATGTAATAATCTTTGAGGAATATCGAGAGGTGTTGTTATTCTTTGGATGTAAACAATTTTTTTTAATGGATTTTTTATTTGTTTCAACAAAAATAAAATACAAATAGCATCTTTGAGCTCAAATAGACGCATTGATCAATATTACTCTCTCTGTTCCTATTTAAGTAGCTTAGCCTACTTTCCTTTTTCGGGATGTTCAAAAATTATTGTCACATTCAAAAGATCAATAATTTTTCTTATTTGATTTCCTAAAATACACTTGAAAGGGTATTCTTTTGTTTTTACAATATTTTGTACACTCGATGATGAAATTAAAATGTTAAAACATATATGTTGATGTGAAAATATTTAATACAGCCCATTAAAAAAAATGTATTTTATCAAAAAGGACAGTTGGAGAGAAGGAGTCCAAGTAATGTGCACCTTCGCTCGAACTAGCAAACAAATTCCTCTGTGTCACCCACTCCTAAAAATTTTCAATCATCACGATTTTTCTATTATGGTAGGCCGGATATTTCCAATAATATATATATATATATATATATATATATATATATATATATATATATACCTATCCCCACTAGTAATATAGACAAAACGGCCGGTGGTTGATAATGTCTGACAGAGGCACACATTTGATGAGGTGGGGGATTGCCTCACCTAACACTTTATTTTAATAATTTTATATCTTTATCTTTTATGAAATTCCATCTAAATTCATCTTGATACCTATCTCCAACAGTAATATAGACAAAACGGCCGGTGGTTCACAATGTCTGACAGAGGCACACATTTGATGAGGTGGGGTATTGCCTCACCTAACACTTTATTTTAATTATTTTATATCTTTATCTTTTATGAAACTCCATCTAAATTCATCTTCCTATTTTTTTTCCTAAAACTCTGGCCTTTACATTTTTTTCATATCCCTCCCTTTCAAAATTTTTCCTCCATACAAAATTTCAATCCCTCCGTTTCTCTAATTAAAGATTTAAAGCAACAGCACCACCACCTTTTCTCCACTACCTCACAATATATATAAAAGAAATTGAATTACAATTTTTTTTTTAATTTTTTAAAATTAGGATAATGTACTCGTTACTGAGATGGTTCAATTTCCCATAACTAAATTATTGACTCTATTCTTAATGATAGACCGATGACAAGATCATAGGACACTAATAGAAGGATAGAGATTTAATGAAATTCACGAGATAGTCCAAGCAAGTTTCAGATCCAATTGTAAAGGCCAAATTGCTTTGTTAAATACTGAGTAGAAACCACCCCCCCTCTTCTCTCTCTAAATAAAAAAAAATAAAAATAAAAAAATAAAAAGACCCAAAACAAAAAATGTGGGTTGAATACTGAGACATGTAAAGATGTAAACCTGGAAATTAAAGCAAGCAACTTAGCTTTTATAGATACCCGGATGAGAACAGGCCAGGGACGACACGACATAAGGTAGACCAAATTAAGAAAGGACACTGATAGAAGGATATAGATTTCGTACAGAATCTAATCCAAACTGCTTGGTTATGCTTCAAAGTTCTTCTGTGCTTATGTATTCACGCACAAAACAAACACCATTACACATGAATGGGGAGTGGGACAGCACGTAGGTGCTGATTCTTCTGTAAGCTGATGCCGAACTTATCTTCCATGTCCATGTCCTCTGGTGTGACACCATCTTCAAGCTTCCAATCAAACGAGTGAATGAGTGAACCCAACATCAAGTGAACCATACGTGTCGCCAATGGCAGCCCTGGACAAATTCGGCGTCCTGCACCAAATGGAATTAACTCGAAATCCTGGCCCTTGACGTCGATGACCGTCCCCAAGAACCTTTCCGGCACAAACGAGTTTGGGTTGACCCATGTGCTTGCGTCTCGCCCAATAGCCCATGCATTCACTAGAACTTGTGCACCCTTTGGGATTGTGAAGCCACATAATTCTATATCTGCTTCGACTTTGCGAGGGAGTAATAATGGTACTGCTGGGTGCAACCGGAAGGTTTCTTTCACTATTGCTTGTAAATAAGGGAGCCGCGAGATGTCCGATTCTTCAAGCGGGTTGCCTTTGCCGATTGTTTGCTGGAGCTCTACTTTGGCTTTCATTAAAATCTCTGGGTTGCGTAGTATCTCTGCCATTGCCCATTCCAATGAGCTTGAAGTCGTCTCTGTCCCCGCAACAAATAGATCCTGTTACATGGAATATGGAATACCAATTACCTCACAATATAGCATTTTTTCATTGACTCTTTTGCTTGAATTAACCACTGAATTAAGCCATCACATTTCAAGTAATTGGAGAAAGAGAGAGAGGAATTAAGTAGAAAAAATAGTTTACCAACAGCAAATGTTCAATGTCAGTTTTATCAAACTCCCCACTTTTATCTTCACTGATACTGAGAAGAGTGTCCAGCATATCGCCCTTTGTGATAAAACCATTCTCTTTCCTTAAGTGCAACCGTTGATCGATCATACCATCAAAAACCCTAATTATTTTCCCAAAGTGTGCTGTCAACCGACTCCTTATACCTTGTGGATCAATCTTTGTAAGCATAGGAAAATAATCCACCAAGTTGGGTTTTCCAACTTCTTCCATAATACTCCACGCCACCTCCTTGAATTCTCGTGCCCTATCAGAACTTGGGTCGGCAAAATCCACTGAAAAAAAGGTGTTCGATAAAAAATTAAGTGAAGTTTTGAAGGCCGCTTGACTGATATCTATCGCACAATTGGCCCGGCAGCTCTCTTGAACATCCTGGAGGAGATCCTGCACCTTTTGCTGCCGTAGGGATTGGTTGGCATCGAGTTTCTTACTAGTGAAAATATGTGAGTTGCATATTTTTCGAAGGTTTCTCCACTGAGTGGAAACGGGTAACCAAGCTACTGAGACTTGGTTGTGTTCGTGAGCTCGGACAGCGTCCGGGATGAATCTGTTTGAGAAGGAGAGGTCTTGCTTTTGAAGTACTTCTCTGGCCACGGTTGCTGAAGATATGACGATTGTGGTTATGTGGCCTAGTCTTAGGCTCATTATGGGGCCATGGGTTTTGGCCAGTTCGGCCAGTGACTTGTGGGGTTTGTTGCCGATTTCAAAGAGGTTTCCAACAAGCGGAAAAGGGATCGGTCCGGGTGGAAGTTTGCGGGAACTTGTTTTGCTTCGTCTTGCAATGGAAATGAGGCCTTGGACCAAAGTCCAGGCCAACAGAAGAAATAGAATACAACTGAGCAAGTCCATCTCTCTCTCTCTCTCTCTCTCTCTCTCTCTCTCTTTCAGATTGTAAAAGTCTGGAATGCCAATTGCATTACTTTTCATTGACTGGTGTAGAAATAGCATTCGGATGGAATGGGATTTGCTCAAGTTGACATATTTCACTGGACGCTCAATTAGCGTCAGATTACGGACATGTGGCAGATGGGATTTTCAACGGCTGGGATGAGCAAGCTTTGGTATTTTCAGTAGAAGCTAACGCCGTTAGCTGGGATGGAAATCAAATTTAAAAAACGGCACCGTTTGGCAAGGTTGTGCAAACACAAAACGAAATGGGAGGGAGAAGCAAATCTCCCCCTTTGAAAATTGCACTCACCGCCTCCTCCTCCTCCTCCTCCTCCTCTCTCTCTCTCTCTCTCTCTCTCTCTCTGTGTAACGCCCCAAAATTTATAAACATTAAACACGTACAATTGTTATGAGCTCTGTACAAATAACCTTTTCAAAAATACCTTCCATTTGAAAATACAGAGTATTGCGCAACTACGGATAACCATGGTTAACCCAAAACTCATCATCAATATACATTGCCAATCAAATGAATAAAATTACATCAGCTTTAAATAAAAATAAATGTACGCGATAACTTCTCCAAATCTCGACCCTAATTCTATTACGTGCCTCTAATAATGATCACCTGAAAATATATTAGGGTGAGCAAACAACAGTCCAGTAGGAAATCCAATTCCTATACAATAAATAATGTTCAAATATCACATGCAAGCATTTATATATTCAAAATAATATATAAATCAAATAATACGAACTCCAAATCATCAACCTCAAATATAATCCAACTGTTAATGAATTCAACCATCATAAACCTCAAATATATCACCATCAATGATTATCACCTTACATAAATCAAATCTTAATATATGCTTTAAAATAATCATCATTTACTATACAAGAATTAAACCCCCTACCTCAAAAATGAATGAATAATATGAAAAACCACAAATATAGATGCATAGATTTGCTCCAAAAGTATGAAATCCATACTAATAGACATGGGATTGAAGCTACCACCTCCTGCAAATATCCGTCCCCCTCCCCTCTGAGAGCCTCTCTCGACTTCCTCTGCTCGTTACTCTCTTTCTCTCCTCCCTTCTTATTTCTTTCCTTCTCTCCTCTATTTATTTCTTTTCTTCTTTCTTCTTTCTTTTCTTCTCTTTCTCACGCAATTTCTGCCAAATCCATCCTTCCCCCCAATTCTTCTCTTTCTTTTTCTTCTTCTACCCGTACATCCCTTATCTCCCTTTATTTTCTCTTTCCTTATTTCTTTTTCTTTTTCTTCTCTTCCTACCTACCCATTTATTGCTTTGACTTTCTCATTCTTCCTTTCTTCTTTTCTTTTTTTCTTCTTTTCTTCTTTCCACACTTCTGTCCACCGAAAACTAAGCTTCTTTCCTCTCTTCTTTTTTTTTTTTTTTTTTTTTTTTTTTTTTTTTTTTTGTTTCATTCTTCCTTTTGTCTTTTCCTTCCTCCACCTATATATATATATATATATATATATATATATATATATATATTATCACATGATCTAATCATCTTTTCCACCCAATCAATTTAATATAATGTCTCCCAACATTCAATTAATCTCAAAATATTTAAAATTACCCATCTATGTACAATTCCACTGAATATACACGTAAAATAAATTAATAAATATTCAGGGTATTACACTCTCTCTCCTTCTTTATCGCATCTTCCACTCTCTCTCCTTGTGGTGAAGCAAAAAAACCAGATCTGGTTTGGTGAAGCAACGGCTGTAAGATTTTGTTGGTGCAGATTAAGACCAAAAAATGGCCAAAATTCAAGGCACCCATTTCATAAAAAACATGATTATAGGTCAACAATGAGAAAGACAGTAGTAATTGCAACTATTGACATGGTAAGGGTGAAATACCCATCCTTTGGAGAAGAGGGAGAGACCCAGATTAACACAAGACTCCGCCGTCTGTGTTTCAACTTCCGGCGATGAAGGCGAGGGCGAGGGCGAGGTAGAAGAAGAGCAAGAGATGGGAGATAGAGGAGCCCTCTTTTGGGACTTGAAGAGGCTTCTTCTTTTGGGAAGCCATGTTCTGGTTCGTGAATTTGAGAAGCAGAGCAACTGATGCCAAGTGGAATGGGAACCCGGCTAGATCTGCTCCTCCCTCCCATTTCGTTTTGTGTTTGCACAACCTTGCTAAACGGTGCCGTTTTTTCCTTTTGATTTCCATTCCAGGTAACGGCGTTAGTTTCTCCTGAAAATACCAAAGCTTGCTCATCCCAGCTGTTGATAATCCCATCTGCCATGTGTCCGAAATCTGACACTAACTTGAGCATCCAGTGAAATATGCCAACTTGAGTAAATCCCATTCCAATTCAGATTTTCTTAAGTTGACCCCTTTGACTGGGTGCTCAAGTTTGCGTTGGATTTATGCCACATGAAGGATTCAATCTTCAACGGCTGGATGAGAAGGCTTTACAATATGCTGGAGAAGGGAGAAGGCTAATGGCATTGATGGAATAGGGTCCTTAAAAATTTGGGAAGCTTTGGTGGCTTCTAGTTTGATTGTGGGTTTCAAGATCTACCATGGCAACCATGGTAATTGCTGAGATCCAAATCCCCATGAATCTAAAGCTCGACTCCATGGGCATGGTAAGATTTATTTATTTTTTGTTGTGTTGGGATGGTTGAGGATGAGATTTTATTTTTTAGTTTTTGTTTTTTTTATCTTCATCCTTGCACCAGATCTGTCCGGCACCCTCCATAAACATGGATCGAAGAAGGCATCCACATGGTCACTGCCATCAATCTTCATGTGGATGAAGGTAGCTACGAGAAAATCGAGCCACTGCAGCACAAATTGATAGCGGACAGAAAGTGGAATTTTTCCGGCGACAAATCGCCAGACACCCAAGCGGAAGATCACCCAACCGTACAGCAATGAATCTGAACTGGTGTGTTGGGGTCTGCCGGCCATATACGATGATGAGGAGAGAAAGGAGAGAATAGTGGGGTTTCAAACCAATCGCCGACGGTGGTTAAGGAGGGAAGGGGGAGAATGGCGGCGACGTGTTTGATGGATCTGAATAGGTGGATTTAATGGTGACGGTGGTTGCAGGTCGGAACTCATCGTCGCCGGCGTTCAGATCTGGGTTAGGTGAAATTATTTTATTTTGAAATTTTGAAATTTTTTTGTGTTTAGGATGGTTATTGTTGGCCATGTGCGAGGATGAGGAGAGAAGGGGGAGTGGGATGGTGGGGTTTTAGTCACTGACGGTGGGTTTTTGTCACTGACATCACCATCAGAGGAGAGAATGGGAAACAAAAATTAAATTAAAAATTTTAAAAAGAAGTAAGAAGAAGAAGACCTATTTGAAAAGTCTAGCCGGAAAAAATGGAGTTGGCCGGTGCTCTTCAATAGAGTTAGCCAGAAAAAAGAAGAAGACTTGAAGAAGAAGACCTGGTTGTTGTTTTTCATTTCCATCCCAGCATAACGCCGTTAGCCTTCCCCTTCTCCTGCAGATTGTCAAGCCTTCTCACCCAACCGTTTGAAAATTGAATTCCCCACGTGGTACAAATCTAACGCCAACTTGAGTTTCCAGTTAAAAAGGTCAACTTGAGCAAATCCGAATCCATAGAAATATATACACATGATAGAGATGCAAAAGTATCGGACAAATCCCATAATTTTAGGACTAGGATTTGATAGATGAAAGGCTATTAAATAAAGGTCAACATATGTGGGCACATCATTTCTTGTATATCTTATACAACGTGAAGAAACTGAGTCTTCTTGGCTTTGTTAGAGCTTGATGTCCATGGCTTTTAACACAGATGGCTGTGAATGGCCAGAGATTCAACGGCTCCTCGACCATCAGACCCAGCCCTAAGTATCTCCCATTGACAAAAAAGTTTACCCACTACGTACCCGTGACAAATAAATCTCTTTTGTTTTGAATTTTTTAAAAATAAAAATTGTGGAAGTGACGAATTTGTCTCATTCTCCTGCTGCGTTGAGTTGTCAGGGTGCAATTTTATCCATATTTTAAGAATCCAAAAAGAAATTAAAAAAAAAAGAGACGTGAATCATAAACTAAGAAGCATGGACACGTTAGTATAATAAACAATACGGTCCATTAAGCATGGAAAATATCATTTGCACCCTTTTATATTAGTTATTTCCATTTCGTTGGTTTTCTAAGCCATCTAAACCATAGTTTTATAATATTAGTTAAATTTTTTTTTTTCCATGTTTTGTATGTTTTGTAATAATTATATTTGCATAGTAGTGTAATGATTATAGTTTACTTTGTTGAATATTAGTTGTTGTTATTATTCTCCCATAGTAAAAAAATCATGTATTTCATATTTATATAAAAAATAAAAGAAAAAAATTTTTTTTTTTAAAAAAAAGTTCCGCTATGTGTGTTATTGTTAATGGTATCAGAGCTTTGGGAATTTACAGCTTTTAAAGTTAGCTTGAGCTTGTTTTATAGTTGATATATCTTGTTTATTTGTTAAGTGTTTTAATTGTTAGTTAAGGTTATTTTAATTTATCTGTAAACGTTGAAACAACTTTGAATAAGGAATACCGAGGCTTTGACTTTGTTGAAAGGTCGTTAGTATAACGCTAATAATTTCATTTGAGTCAGCAACTTTGTAGGAAAATTTAGACATTGAAGAATTAAGGTGCGTAGGTGAGTTGAGTAACCAACCTAATGATTATAAACATTTAGCACATGTACAAGATAAAGAAGATAATATAGGCAATATTAGCCCCTTCAATTTTTTCAACAAATTTGACATTTGTTTGCACGGATTCAAATTTTTTTGAAAAATTGTATAGGTGGCTACTCTAAAATTTTCAACTTGATTTTAAGTGGTGGTACTTATCACACTAAATCAAATCATGTGTTATAATTTTACCAAAAAAAAAAAAAAAATTTCTCCCAAACTTAATATAATATATCTTTATATAAGAGCGATTTTTATTCTCTAGGGACATGTTTGGTTGTTTAAATGGAAATTAAACAATTAAGGTGTATTTTACATAGTTTTTGTTACACAAATCCATCATATCGGATTGACAAATTTTGCCAATAACCGTTGAGCCAAATGGCATATCTCGTTGCACAAATCCATCATGTGTAATTTAATCATACGTTTTTTTTTTTTTTTTTTTGGTCTCCTTAAAGTAATTATATGGTAACATTTTAAGGTAAAAGAAAATATAATTTTATCATAATATTTTAAGTTGGGCCATCCCAACTTAAAATTCTTGGCTCCGCCCGTAGTTCTCAATCTAAAAGTCTAAACTTTCAGATAGAGGCCAAATGCAAATAAGTATATGAAGTTATATCAAATTCAATATTTATACAATGTGAGATTTTCCAACAAAAAATTCCCTGTTTGTAGTGACCTTTCCTTATTGGAAATAACAATCTCGATTAACGCTTTTGGTGGTTCGTGTTATACCTAATAACACAAGTGGCGTTGAAATCAAATATATTGATGACCTTCTTTGACATAGACATGGGCGGAAACATCGTTACCTTTGTGTGAGACAACTCCAACTTCTGGAAATACACCTCTCTCAACAATTTTGGACCTCAGGGACTGGTTTTGAGGCACATGAAACAGTAGTTATGGTAACTGTTTTGTTTGTTTTCTTTATTCGAAAACTACCATCTTTAATTTCCTTTGGAATCGGTTGGCAAACCTTTTTGTCTATTAATTATTCTTCTGTTCTACGTTGCCGTCTGAAAGAACCCTTTGTTACCTTGCTGCTATTACCTAGGATGAGCCTTTGCATATGTCCAGTGCCCCCCACAAATAAAATAACTATTCTTGCACTCCCCCATGTTTGCTGGTCTCATGGGATATGCCTGTTTTTTCCATGGCTCCATAATAGCAGGCTTATTTAGGTCAGTATTCTTAGGATTCTTCCCAAGCTGTCTGCACAAGCACAAGTCAACCATCTTTTGCTCATACACGCTCAAAAGAATGGGCATTGTGAGGCTATGTTACATAGATACTTCAAAATATGAGAAGTACCCATGTCGGGCACTTGTAACATGGGTATGGATATTCCTAAACCAAATCCTTTGAAATAATGAAAAAAAATTTAGAAAGTAGATGAATTTAGCACCAGAACACAAATTCACACCCGACACCCATATCCAAGTCCATGTATGGTAGCTGTTAGGTGTCCCAAATTCATGGCTTCTTAACTCATTGACATTTAATCCTGAAGAAAATTAATATTTAACGCCTACGGTAAATTTGTACAATATATCTTGATGGAAGTTCAATGCAATGAATTGACTAGTCAAAAGAAATTAGTCTTAGTAGTTTCTTTTGTGCTTTGCATATTTGCGAAGGTTGGTAGCTACGAGATCTACCTTTCAATCATCGGGGACAGTTTTATATATTAGCACATGCTCCATTTGATTAGCCCAAATAAAAGATTTTGTTTAAAAAAACTTCTGGATTAGCGGCCTTGGTGTCGTAGCTGCTAGCTAGCTCACTCCTTTATGGAGTCCACTTTTGCTGCACTACTGCGGGACATGGCTATGGGCCAGGTTCGTTAAAGGCCTGGAGTTGATATACTACCCCTCGAACCTGGTTGCTGAGTCAAGTGCATTAAGAGGCGCACTTTTTCAAAGTACAGGAGCTTTAAAAGGCCTGGAGCTAATACACATTCACTTTTTCAAAGTACAGGTGGCGCACTTTTTGATTAATTAAAATAATGTGATTAGCCTTTAAATTTTTAAATTTTTTTTTTTTTTTGGGGTTAAATTATAGAAACCTTTATGATGTTTAACCCTTTTCCATATAATCATTAAAAAAAGAAAAAAGAAAAAAAGGGAAAAGAAAAGGTGTTTGTTGCTTTAGAATACAATGTGAGAATTGCTTAAAACAAGAATTTGTATGAAGCATTTCGTGGATGCAGTTGTGCATAAACAATGGCCAAGAAGAGTCTACTGTATCTGGTAGAGCAGCACTCAAGGGCCATGAGTTTTCTAGTCCATTGCCAACGCTCCTCTTTCGTGCTGAGGGTGTCCCAATGTTCACTTTGATGTGATCCCAATTACAACATACAGAGTACTTTAATGTGATTGATGGATGCAGCTAGGGTCAACTTATATTCGTTGTGAGACTTTTAATCCTTGTATCACTTAATAAAATGATAATAATTTTTTGTATAACTCACATTTCATTAAGATCCTTCTTGTTACCAAAATAAAAACACCCTTGTTGGAATAGATAAACTTTTCATACTGGTTAACATGCTTATGGATATCTTTGGTGATTAATTAATAAACTCACATTTTAAAAAATAAAATTATGTTTTTGGAATGGTTCATTGGATAAGGCAGGGCTTTTTTATTTTTTAAAATGATGAAAGATAAGTTGTATTAATCACATAAACATAATCCTAGTCTTCAATCAAATTTAATATTGACCACAAATTGAAACAAAACTAAATCCACATAGGAGGATGTGTGAGGCTAACTAGCATTTCCCTTAGCTAGTGTCTTGGTGAATTCTATGGGTAGATGTAGCACCACTCAACAAAAATGAATAAAAATAATAATAAAAGGGGGAAAAATAGAAAAAAAAAATAAAAAAAGGAAAAGAACAGCTTTTTCCCTCTTATTATTTTGGGTAAATTATATGAAACCCCTATTGAAGTATAGGTTAATATCACAAAATTAACTCCAAGGATTAGCTCAATTGGTAAGGGACTACACCTCAAGAAGCAATGGTCTTGAGTTCAGCTCTTATCCAATCCTACTCACCCACATAAAGTTTCATAATTCTCATGAGCCTTGGACTTACCTAGTCCATATAGATTGTGTGGTTTTATATGAACCCGAGGTTTATCTTAATGGTTTCCTCATAATATATATAAAAAAAAAATTAAATAAATAAATCATGAATCTCATTGAATTTTTAAACCAAACAAATAACCCTTGTACTATTAATTGTGAAACTTTATAAATTAGATGGGAAAACTCATTTAGAAACTATCCTCAATGTAAATCTACTGAAATAATTGCCTATAATTGCGAGCTTTGAAGCTTTATTGATTTTGCAATGGTAGTTGAGCTATTATAAAAAATATTGTATTTGGCATATCTAACTACTATGGAGTAGACTATCACATACTAAGGAATTGTCAAAAAAAAAAAGAAAAAAGAAATTCCTCGCTTGAGACTATATGTAGATACTAAAATAACATTCCACGATACCTAGCTTTGAGGTGTGTGGAGGAGGGTATAGCTTGAGAGTTCTTTTATTAATACAGAATTCTAGAACAAGCATATTAGATGCTTCAATGCCATTAGATCAATAACAAATGTATGAACCCTAGCCATTCATTGTGTCAGGTTTCTACAAATAAGAATAGCTGCATTGCCTAAGGCACCAAGTATTCAAACTTCAAAAAAGTGCTCTCTAGTGCAGTATACTTCCATGGGGGAATTATAGATTGGTCCGGTTATAGGCAAATAATTACATGTCAATACAAATGATCACTAACTTCCTACAAACTTAATTAACAATAACTACTAAGTTGTATTGATATGTAATTAGTTACCTGTAGTCGGACAGATCTATAAATCCTACCTTTTTATTTTTTATTTTTTGATTACAAAGGAAAGGGAGTAGATGGAAAGATTTATCCAGGGTGCAACAACATATGCTCATTTTTACTACTGTCAAATATTTCTAACTAGCCTTGCGTTGATCTCTTGCTATGGACCGCGATTAGATAGCAGCAAAGATGGATGATTTTGGACGACAACAGTTGCAACAACTAATTCTTGTAAGAGAGGAGACATAACTAACAAGGACATCTGTTGAGGCTACCAAAGAAGACGGTTTGGGGACACAACATATAGGAGCAATACACAATTCTATCATCATTTTCATTAGATGTAGGATGTGTACAATTTGCCGTTAGTCAAGTGTTTATGAAACCGTATGCTAATAAGTGTCAACACATTAGGGGGTCACTCTTTCTTTTTAATTTTTTCTCCTCGAGATTTGTTGTTAATATTTAGTTGTTTATATATAAATCTAATTAGTATCTTTGATTACAGAGAAATGGGAACTCTTGGAAAGAAATCTCCTGATTGTGCTCGAGATTTTTACTGTGATCAGTGTTAAGAAGGCGTTAAGATCGTAAACTAGCTAGACTGCATAAACCAAGAAGTTCGCAGTATAGGAACATTGATGCAAGTTGCCACTACAAACAGAGAGGGGACTAAAGAAGAGACTTCTTTCTAATGGATTAAAGAAAGACTTGTTTTTTAAGTCAATTTCGAATATGAGTTGTAGACTCATATTTAGGAATCAATTAGTCTAATAGACAAATTTTTAGGCCATGAATTTCTAATTTGATCCTAATATTTCAGATTTTCAATTTCCACACATGGTTTTGGATGATTATAAATAACTAAAAAAAAGGTTTTTTTATTTTTTTTATTTTTTTTTTGCATACTGATTTTTTATTGAAAGCCAAATTTGGTGCTTTGATCCACTGAATTCTTCCCTCCATTGAATGATGGGTGCCAACTCAACCATTTGAATTTCTTGCGAGCCACCTTGGTGATTTGCCCCTCACATCATACAATTTTATTTATTTATTTATTTATTTTGGTCATTTTACGATTTCCGTTTCAATTTTACAAAAATGTTCAATGAATAATGACAAATTTTAGAAAATTTTTACTATACAAAGTTGATTAGAATGATGTTTTCTAATAGACAACTTGACTAAGTTTCGTAAAATTCTTTCACATTTGTCATAAAATCCTAAAAAATGTAAACTTAATAGGCAATTAGAAAACTTTATAGGGTGACAATAACTTGGCCTATAGAAAAAAAGGTGATGGAAACAATCGGTCTTCGATTCTTTGATTCCACGTGGAGGTACGACTTTGCAACCAAAACCCACGCTGCCATTGCATTAAAATTACTACCTCTACCTGCACCCAAAAAGCATAAAAGGTTTGTCTTTTCCACTTATATATGTCTATACTATCTATATTATATTATATATATATATATATATATATATATATATATAAAACGGAAGTTGAGAGAACACAGTTATCAACTCCCGTTTTGCCACACCAACATTTCACTTTTTGACAAAATTACTTTTTGGTGTTCATTTCTTAGAGTAATACCAAAACAAAGCCATTAGTAGTCATATTCTATGAAGTTGAGAAGTAATTTGTAATACATTGACAAGTAATTTCTTTTGTTGGTATTAAGTTAGGAAGTGCTCACCAAAGATACTTTCTCCTTTACTAGTTGCCTTTTAACAATTGTGGAAATAACCCTTTGGTGACTACTTCTCAATAAAATACCAAATAAAAAGCATCCGTTGTCAACTTGTTACAAATTAATTGTATACATGATTCAAAATGACTACTAACTTCTCATGTTTGATAATTCATTGGGATGTAATTACCAAAATGTAATTTCTCCCGATTGGGATTCCTAGATTTGTCCATTTCACAATTCCCATATCTGTCCCTCAACAAAAAGTATTGTAAAAATGCTTTTCAATCTATCAGCGGTAAATTTATCTATTAATTACTTTCAATGCTTTCTCATTTTTCGATATGGGCCTGAAAAGATCAAAAGTAATCTAGATACATTGCATTTGTATTTGTTTTCTTCTTTTTTGGGTAATTTTTATTTTAAAAAAAAAAAAAACAAAACTATTATCCTTCATCTTGAAACTCATACATTTTAAACTCCAACAAAACCAAACTAATGAAAAATAAAAATATGAAATTATGATACTTAATCTTTCTTATTCCTCTTCTACTAGGCGAGCCACCAATAACCCAACAAGAGGAAAAAAAATTGGTGCTTTCCGTAATTTGTAACATAACTAAACAAATTTTTTTTAAATATTTTTTATTTTTTATGGAGTGTAACATAACTAAACAAATTAAAAAGAAATAGCCTCCAATAACGCCCCCCCCCCCAAAAAAAAAAAAGAAGATTGTAATACTTTCCATAAAAAATGAAAAATAAATAACCGTGAATACAATTTTTTATATTTTCTCTACTCCTTACATGCATGAACAACTAACAAAAGGGAGAAAAAAATACAAACATAATTAAAAATCTGGATAGATTGTTCTTTATTATTTTTTCTTTATTCTTAATTTTCTATTTTCTCATATCGGAAAACACTAGAAATAACCAACCTTCATTTATCAACTCTTTATTTCCCCACTACCGGAAAACATTAGAAAGAACCAACCAACCAATCAACCTTCAGTTACAGTTGAGTTGTCCTAATTTGATATACATATGAAAAAAAAAAAAAGGCATTTTTTTAAAAAAAAAATAATTTTATATTATTCTTCTTTTCTCACAAGTCTATATATATATTTGTCTAATTTTCTATCATTTTCATGTTAAAAAAAATACTAAAAATAATTAATTTTTATTTAATAACAACTCTCAACTTTTATCATATAAACACTAGAAACAACTATTATATTTTTTATTTTTCATGAGCCTTACACTCTCCATTTTTTTTTTTTTTCCGATCTTTTCAACTATTATTTCACTAGTTTCCTGTGCAATTGCACAGGTTAACAACTAGTATATATATTTATAATCATGATAGAAAATCTTCTCCCTCCCCCACCCTCGTTATCTCACCCTCTATCCACCACACACTGGATAAGTTACACATCCCATTCTCCAATAGATATCTTTGTAATGTAGAGCTTCTTCGATTATGAGGAGCTAAATGGTAGGCTATATGTAAATTTTACTTAGTTCTAATCGTAAAAATGATCACTACAATAAAAATGCATTATATGTAGAAAGTGACTAATCTAATAAAAAAATGAGTCATTTTTTTTTTTATCTCACCCACATTTTCTTCCAACTTTAACCACATTTCTTTACAAACCTTTCATTCATCTATCTCTAACTCCATTGTTTTTTTCATTTAATAAATTTTTTAAAAATAAAAATAAATTAGGATTTCATAAATTAATATTTTGTATTACATAAAAATTTAAAACGGGCAAATTGACAGAATGGCAGAAGAAGCGGTTTGAAAAAAAAAAAAAAAAAAAAAGGCAGAGGAAAGAGAGGCAACAACTATGGCGTATGATGCCATCTCCTTTCTCTTTATTTAGTATTGGGTAAAATGATAAAAAAACCCCCTCCATTTATACCAATTTTGTAGGATACCTCCCTCTAAAAAAGATCTAACAAAATGCCCCTTATATTGATTAGGGTTGGCAGATTGTCCCCTGTCGTTCGATAAACGTTACAAAACTAACGGAAGAGTGCATGTGATTAGCATGTGACACTAATTATTAGATTTTTATGCCAAAAATGCCCTCATGTATACTGATTTTTCTCTCTTTTCTTCTACCCCTTCCACCGTATTATCGCCGGCAACCTTGCCGTCAGTAACTTTTTGTTCTTCTTCGTATTATGATCAAGCCCCGCTTCACCTTTCCTCTCTCCTTCCATCACTACTGATCAATGACTAAGACGAAGACAACAACGGCGAGAATGGATGAGTTCTGTGAACACCAGTTCACCGGTGGCGAGAATGGAGAGGGTGGGGTTTTTCAGATCTGAAAAGATGGGCTTTGCAGTGCCGCCGGCGGTGAGCTTCGTGCTTGGCAGGGAGAGGAGCCGGTGGTTAGACTCGTGATGCGATGGGGAGGGTCATACAGTTCGTGGCGAGAAGAGGGGAACCACCAGTCTGTCATCTTCACCGGTGATCTAATGCCAAAAACTGGCAAATTCCATGTGCCTATAGCCACCACTTTACCGAATCTGGCAAAGCCCCAACAAATCTCTACCTCGAATCGGAGGCAGTCGGTGATGCAGGTCCGAGTTCCCATCACAGTGGCTGCTGGTGATGCAAATTCGACCCAAATCGCAGCTCATACCTTCGTCTCCCACCCCCACCTACCTTGATTTGGATCCCATTCCCTTTGTCTGCCACCGAGCTTAAATAGAGAGAGAGAGAAAGGAAAAGAAAGAAAGAAAGAAAAAAACAGGGGCGAGGGGGGAGCCATGGATGCCGGCGTCCATGGTCTCCTTCTTCTTATCTCACATTTGGCCATGTGTGAGGTGAAGCTTGTCGTCAGAAAAAAATGGAGATGAGACGTTGATTGGGAGCTTGTTGTAGGAAAAGTGGAGCTTCTCCATCACGATCCATCACTAGTTTGATTGGGAATGGAGGGTATAGACCCTTCGTTGGATTTGATGCTCGTTGCCGGAAATATTGGAGTTCGTCTTCGTCGGTGATGAAACGTGCCAGCGATAATGGTAAGAAGGGAGGGCTGTGTGGGTTATGGTTGTGATTGGTGTGCACAGTGGTTAGGGAAGGAAGGGTCGCCGAAAAATCTCCATTGCCGGCAACCTTTCTTTCTTTTTTTCTTTTTTTCTATATATTTTTTTTCTATATTTTTAAAAAACCATTTAAAAATATCAAAAACTAATATTTTAATATTTTTTCATATAAGGGTAAAATGGTCTTTTAACCTTGCCGTTAACGGTGTTGTCCCCTGGAACAATATGGAGGGTTTATTGCATGATTTTTTTTTAAAGAGATATCTTGCAAAATAGGTAATAATAGAGGGGATTTTTTGCATTTTACCCTTTATTATTTTGGTTTTTTTTCCCTTTTTTTTTTTTTTTTTTTTTTTTATAGTGAAATCTAGATGAATCTAGAAAATTCCAACCCCCAAAACCTCCCTCCTCTACTCTCTTCTCTTTATTAGAAAACCCACCATACTCAAAATAGCCCATGTCGATCTCCTCTGGCTCACTCTCTCTCTCCCTCTTCTCTATTATCTCTTCTCTCATCCCCACCTTTAAAATCCTAACTCAAGAAAACCCCAAACAAACCCATCTCGATCTAGGTCTGTGTCACTCTCTCTCTTTTCTCTCATATAGCCTCTGCTAATAAGCGGCCTCTCAATGCTTTTTATTTTTTGCTTGATGTACACGTTCTAGCTAGCTCTATTGTATTCAATATTCTATGCTTTCTTTGTTTTTGTAGTTCATCCAAATTAATAATATCTCTTTTTTTAGATTAAAAAAAATGTATATATATGCTGGTCAAGGGTGAACTTTTGGTCGGATGTGTGGTTTTTTTTTTTTTTTTTGGGGTGTGTAATTGCATAGTGTATTAAAAGAAAAAAAAAAAAGGTATATCAAAATTAAAATGAAGAGGTGTTCCCATTTGTATATAATTTGTTTTGGGGTATATTTTGTATATGGGCTCCAACCATTTTCGTGAATAAAATGACCTTTATGAAAGAAAAAAAAAATCAATACCAATCAGATTTTGAGTTTTCATATTTATTATTAATTTAATAATTATTATATTTTATAATAATATTGTCATTTATAAAAAAAATAAAAAGAAAAATTGTAAGAGGCTATAGTCAATTTGACTATTTTATTTTATAGAACTAGGATCTTGTGATACTACATGTATTAAGGTGATCATGAGTGTTATTGGTGGAGTGGTGGTTTAGTTTTCATTTTCAGTGTATGGTTGTGTCAGGCTTGTCTTTATCCCGCTAAAATGAGGATGAAGTCAAGCCTATAGTTTTCATTAATGGTTTGTAGTTTCTGTTGTGTTTTGTTGGCAATTGTTTTTTATTTCTCTAGTGTTGAGGAGGGCTCGAGTTTGGCTTGGAGGCTGTGTGAGCACTTATCTCCAAATCACCTATATGTGAAGCAGAGGATGAAGTCAAGCCTATATAGATTGGTGTTGATATGATATCATATGAGGGAGATATGGCTCTTTTGTGAAAATTAATTGCATGTATAGGACAAAGAAAACCCTCAACCAATTGCTAACTTCTCAGTTGATCCCCATATAGATCACTTTCATTGACCAAAAGACGAAGTGATTTGCGTATTATATATACCATTAGAAATTCCAAGAGAAGGTTTATTACAAAATTAATGGTCTGTAGTTTATGTATTAGCAATGTCATTTAACTAGAAGTCTATACAGTGAAGCTAGAAGTTACTAAAATTAAGTTGATAATTTTTTAGTTAGTAGTGATTAACTATAGTGAGTTCTAAATGATTTGTTGCAGATAATTTATTTAAGAATTATTAATAAATTGAAGTGTCTTCAAATACCACCAGAAGAGAGGAAAACAAAGGAAGACATAATGTTTCATCTTTTCAAAAAGGTATTGTATAATGTGTATATATATGTATGTTGTGATAACTATGGGATTTTAGTTAGTAGTGACTAGCCATTTCATTTTTCCCTTGTGCAGTTGACTATTTTCCAACCATTTTCTTGTATAAATGTACCATCCACCGTCATGGTTTGGGCGAAGGAGGCAAGGAAGGACCAAAAAGGACCAAAAACTTGATTATCAACATCAAAACTTTGGATAGGGCTTTGATGAAGTTCAACACTAGCGAGGTTCATATTCCAAATGTTGTGATCTGTAGTGGGTTTGTATAGCTCGTTCCTATCTTTTTCAGGTTATAAAAAATGGTGCGTGTCAAATTGTGAAGTTTGGGGTTGGACTTGAGCTTTTCTTTGAGAGAAAGGATTAGCACTGCTTAGAAATAGAATTACCTTTCATGTCATAATTGTATCTTGTACATGTAACTGGACATCAAAGGCTTTACAAATGAAATTTGGATGAGAGCGAAATGGATAATAAAATAGATAGGACGCGTATTTTAAGGTGGGAAATCATATAATTGGAAGGTGGTCTATTTTCAATTACTTGGAGCAATAGTACAAGTAGTCTATAATGTGATACACATATTTTCTTTGGTTTGGCCAGTGAATTGATTATGCCTTTGGAGTGTTTCATATTTAATGGACTAAGATTCGTATTTTAATTGAAGTTAATGAGTTGTTAGAACAGGGCTGTCAGTGCAGTTTCTACTGTGCATGACCTAACTTTGACAAGATGTTTACCTAAATTTCATATACTAGAAAATCATAATTTTTGAGATGACTATATATTAAGTCTATTTTCAAATGCCATAGGTCTCAAGCCCATATCTTCTCATATAAATTGCTGACACTTATTTTCTATATATTGCTCCTTGCTAGAACAGAATTCCAGCGTACTGTCCGCAACTCTAAACTTAATTTTCAACTATTTAAACTCTACTTTCAATTTAGGATATTATTTTTCTACATTGGACTCTAAGTCTGTTTTCTAAATCTTTAAGAATCAACTAATTTAGATTAGTATAGAGTGACATATTAAATTTTTAAATGGAGCAGCTTTGTTTTCCAGAATTTGGAATTTATATTTAATTCTTTTTTTATTGGGAGAACCTTTATTTTTGAAGTGTTTTTGTTAATTTTACCATTTCAATATTATAACTATAGTTTATTTTATCTCAATCACGCCTCAAAATTTGTGGCATGACAATTTTAGGTATCAGTGCTAAATGATTCTATCCATTTAGGGTTTGGAATATTGTGATTTGGGGATTGAAGCATGGTGATTTCTCGTTTATTTATCTTTCTCTTGGAAAGCCGATATATGGGTATTTTGTTGAATTTGTAGATGAATTTGTGTGTGTTGATGTAAAAAAATAAAATTGTGAATTGTTGTGATGTGACTTAAATCTTCATGACTTGTTAGTTGTGAATTTTGTGAATTAAATGGTTTCTAAAAATCTTGTGATTCATTGTGTTGTGTATTAAGCCCAGAAAATTGCATTAAATGCACATGGAAATGTCTTATAGATGTTGATGGTAAGTTCTCTATAAGAACTATGATTATAGTTGCTTTATTTTTTTAAACCGTAACATCAACAATGAACAAAAGAGAATCATAGTTCCTACCATAGGGTGATTATAGCTGCTTTAATATTATTATTTTTTAGTTTGGATGCATTTGGAAGCTTCTAAACTGAATTTCAGCATTGATCTGTAAGGTCGGAACTATGAAACTCTTTTGTTCATTGTTGATATTATGGTTCAAAATTATACATGTGTGCTGATTTGTTAATGATTTCATGGATTTTTTTTTTTTAAAAATTTTTAAAATTTTTTTTTAATAAAAAAAGAAAAAACATATTTTCTATTTTGAGTTTAACCATTAAAATTTTAGATTTGAGATGGAAAGAAAATAATTATCTGATGTTGAAACAAATTATCTTTTGCATGTGTAATATTTATAGTTTGCAAATAATATGTTTGTTAAGTAGTTAAGCTAAATATAATTGTGAGACATTTTAGTCACCCATGCGTGTCTTTGTTTAATGGTAGAAGCTTTATCTTCCAAATGTTTTTGTTAATTTTACCATTTCAATAGTACTATAGTTTCTTTTATATAAGATCATGCTTTGAAACTTGGGGCATGACAAAAATATAGTGATTTGTTTGTGTTTTTCTGTGTTCGTTCAAGTTTGTCAGAACTTAACATTAAAATATATTTTTATTCAGAGGATGGTTGTGGAAAATCAAAGGCTTTTGAGGAAGAGCATTGACAAGCTCAATGTTTCCATTCAGCAAGTAATGGAGAGGATCGAGGTATGTATTGATATTTGGTTTTATATAATCTTGTATCTCTCTATATATGATGTAAAACAGAACTACTATCACAATCTAATTAGTATATTTGATCACAGAGAAAGGGGAACTCTTGGCAAGATATCTCCTTAGAAGGAAAGATCTGAATTTTGCTTGGGGCTATGAGTGTGATCGGTGGTGTTGCTGTTGTGGTTGCTACTGCTTCTTTTTCCAATGACCAAGGTGGTAAGATCTTAAACCAGCTGGATTGCATGAGCCAAGAAGTTTGCCATATAGGAGTGTTGATGCAAGTCGTTGCTACTGCAAATGGAGATGGGGCCAAGGAAGAGATTGACTTGGTTCCAATGGATTACAAGGAGATTTGGTTTTGAAGCCACTTTTGAATATGAGTTGTAGACTGATAATTAGGAATCACTTAGTGTAGCAAACAAATTTTGATACTCATATTTGAGATTTTCAATTTCCAAGCATGGTTTTGGATGACTATAAATAGCTAAAAAAACTTTTTATTTTTTTTATCGTAAGACTCAAAACTTCAATTCCATTGAATTCTTCCTTCCATTGAATGACAGGTGCCAACTCAACCATCTAAATTTCTTGCAAGCCACATCCTTGGTTTGGGTTTGACTAAAATGGGAGAACAAAGAGTTGAAAAAAATGAAAATACTACATTCAAGGAAGTCAGGCGAATGCTAGATAACAAATAACACTTTTTCATACAAGGATATGGATGATCTTTAGAGAATCCAAATGCTAGTTCAACCATGTTTACAAAATGGAATAATTGTTCTTAGTTTTCATGTATAGTTCCAATACTCCTCACATGGATAGGATTTTGGATCATATATAGTTATATATGCCAAAGCCCAAGGGGTCGGAGTAGACCATGTGTGCCACTTGTGTTGAGAGAGAGAGAGAGAGAGCACGCCATGTGTAACACTTCTTTGTTCTATTCAAGTGTGTTGTTACACATGAGAGAGAGGGATTAGAAAATAGAAAGAGAACTTGTGTCAATTTGTGATGAGATTATTTAGAGTTATGTCAAAAGTACACATGCATTGTGAGATTGTGTCGTATGCATTGGTTGGTTATGAAGTACAATCCTCCAATGCACGTGTTGATGTAACCCCCCAACATGTTTTTATAAAACCAGATTCCAGTATCCATTAACCCATTATAATTGAAATATATGCCAAATGCCCAAAAAAAAAAAAAAATCTTCGATTCCTTTAAGAAATCTCACATAAATTGAATAGTGATGCTATACAAGCCACTGTTCCATTGAGATTGAAGTGGGTTTGTACTCATTTTCAATGATATATGAGAACATTCACATTGAAAATGATCTCTCTAGAGAGAATAGGAGATAGATTTCCCTAGCCTTACAAAAAGTTTATTTAACTACATTGAAGTTTGACTTGTTAAGCCCTTAAATGAAAATTTCATCAAACCAGGATCTTGTGGTGACTAGTGACATGACAATGGAAAATATTTCCTCTAAAAAATATTAAAGATTTACTCATTCATTGAACGTAATTAATTGAAAAAAAAAGTACTTTATTTGAAATCGACTTATGACTAAAGATACCCTAAACTAGATGATAAAGTCTCATTGCCGTAGTACTAAACCTAAAATTTATGTTCATACTAACCAACTAATATTTAACAACTAGACTAATGCCCTACTCCCAGAAAAAGGAAAAATGGACAAAAAGAAAAGAAAATTTGAAGTGTACTTCTATTGGTGAACCGACAAGCAAAAATGGGTGATTTGGGCTTATTCCTATTGAAGAGTCACCACCAATGAAATCTCATTTTTGCAAAGAAAAGATGGAGCCAATGCCAATACCCAATTGCCCTTTACCCTATATCAAACAGCCTGATAACTCCATAGGTGAGGTAGCTAGCTAGTTCCTCATTGGTGAAATCATCATCCATGACAAGGTCTAAAATATGGTTTACTTCTTTGCCCTAGTTGATATAACACATGGATACGTGCAGTCCTTTTAACACAATTTAAATGTCGAACTTGACCACATTTAGCAAGCTGTCACCACTAATAACACACTACCATCATTCCTCTGTTCTTTATTGCATTCACTCCTTCTGGAGTGGGAGTGGTGTTTTTATTCTACCCAAAAGTATTATTAAGCGTATTGAGCAGATCTTTAGTGCTCATCTTTGGTCTGGTAGTCATCTTAAGTCTTTTAATGCCAAAATATCAATTGGACTGCAATTTGTGTTCCAAAATCTGAAGGTGGTTTGGGTCTGAGAAGGCTAAGGATTGGAACAGAGCTTCTATTATGAAGCACATTTGGTCGCTTTTTACTCGTGCAGGTTCTCTTTGTGTTGCTTGGGTAAAGATTACATGCTGAGAGGAAATAGCTTCTGGTTTGTTAAGGCCCCATCAGTCTATTCTTGGTGTTGGAGAAAATTCTGAATCTTAGAGATGTTAGCGTCCTCACATTAAATTTGTTATTGGTAATGGTTTGAGTACATTCTTAAGGCATGATTTTTGGCACTCTATAGGGCTTTTTTTTCTTCGTTTGGGAGGTAGTGTTGTTCTCGATACTTCTATTTTGCTTTATGCTAAAGTTAGTTTCATTGTTGAGCAAGATAGCTGGTTTATGACTGCTGATCTCATTGAGCTAAGAAGTACATACTATGCCTTTTGACTTGGTTTTGTGCTATAGTAAGGAAGATAGCATGGTTTGGCTCCCTTCCCCTTCAGGCGTCTTTTCTATTTCTTTTGCTTGGAATGTAATCAAGAAGGGAGGTACAAAGGTGGACTGGTTTAAACGTGTTTGGTTCGCCAAGGATATTTAATTGGAAGCATAGTTTTATTCAATGGCTTACCATTCACAATAGGCTTGTTACTTAGGATAAGCTTGTTCAATGGGGTCTCATTGCTTCAGCATCTTATGTTTTTTGCCATTGCAACCATGAAGATAGGAATTAACTTTATTTTGAATGTGCTTTTATAGCCTCCATTTGGAGGGGTATTCTCCCCTATGTGGTATCCATAGACAGCCTTGTTATTGGCTTAATGAGTATTACTGGGCCATTTCCCAGTCTGTGGAAACTTATTCTGCTCTATTGTCAATAAGTTTGTATGGGCTACAACCATGTATTTCATATGGAGAAAGAGGAACAATAAGCTCTATAGCAATTCTTTCAAGGATGGTGGGTCTATCACTAAGGAGATTATTACTAATGTAAGACTTAAGGTCTTGATCATGGGGTTCATGAGAGTGAGAGATAATTGTGCCAACCGGGTTCTTTGTAACAATTGGGGTTTTGACTTAACTATTCTTAGCTTGTAATTTTCGGCCTCAGCCTTCTTTTATTATATTCTTAATTACCTAGGGATTAAAAAAATAAAAAAAATAAAAAAACCATTAGGTTGATTTATTTGTCAATTTTCCAAAAATGCTAGGTCACTTTAGTATGCCTTTGGAAGCTTTGGAAGGAGCACATGACAATAACACTATATGGTGGCACATGACAATAACACCACATTAAGCATGATGTGGATACAGTTGCCCATCTTTCATCTTTTTGTCTTTTTATCTTTTATTTTTAGTAATGAAATATTCAGACCTTCCTATGAAGGGAATCGAACTTGGGAACTTCACATCTTGAAGAATTAATTGTAATACTCCATATTAGGCCTGCTTTAGATTCAGTTGCCTATCTTTCATCTTTTTGTCTTTTTATCTTTTATTTTTAGTAATGAAATATTCAGACCTTCCTATAAAGGGAATCGAACTTGGGAACTTCACATCTTGAAGAATTAATTGTAATACTCCATATTAGGCCTGCTTTAGATTCAGTTGCCTATCTTTCATGGTCAGTGGGTTCTGTTTGGATTTTAAGGCGCATTTATGCATTTTTAGAGACAACTTTCACGAAATAAGGTTGTAAGAGCACCTAAATAAAACCCAATAAGTACCATGTTTTGCTGATATCCAAGTCACCAAATAGGATATAGTTTAGCTATTTAAAGTTGCTAAAACCATCTTCCCACATGCCAAAAAACCCAAGAAAAACTAACCAGATGAATAGAGATGCACCATAAGGGGAGAAAGAGAACATGGAACCCAAAAAAAAGAGAACAATGAAGGGTTTAAGCGAAAATTGGAATTGTTATTAATTTGTATTTGGGTACTTATTCTAGAGGAAAATATGAAAAAAAAAGGGAACCAAAAAGAAAAAAAGTTGATGTCATCTTGATGTGGAACTTGTAGAATCATCAAGTGGATGCCAATATCTGTTGAAAAACCATAAGGAATCAGCTTCCATTACATATCCATCTTGATTACAGTGCCAACTATAGTAAGCATGGGTTCTGTTCTTAATATCAAGAGTGGCATGACCGAAATTGGCTTCACAACAAGCTGAGTACTTTGGTTGTGAGTCTGTCATGCTAGCAACAAAAAATGATAATAATTAAAAAGAAAAGAAAAAAAGAACACTTTTTCTTTCAAGTTTCAACTACATCTACAAGTAATAACACAACTATATCGAAAGAGTCGGAAGACAATTACAACATATTATATATTAATCTTACTTGGTCACTAAGCCTTCAATATTTCCTCCATCACCAATGGTTATGTATACGGAAGCAGATTTATCTTTTGCAGGAGTGCAAACACCATTTTCAATGTTGTAAGCGATGTTGGATATGCGCTCCTGTAATATATTTACATTAGTTGACAATAACTACAAGAACTAAAAAGCTTCTCATAAACATTTTATATGTTCTATGCATCTTTGATATGCAGGTCTTAAATTCAACAAATTATCTGAAATTTCAAACTTTCTTTTCTAGTCAATTGGGACCAAAAAATTACATAGAAACAAGTTCAAAATATATTTATCATGGTTTCTAGGAAAAAAAAATATTATTTCATTATAAAGAAGACTCCTAGGAGTAGATATGGCACTACAATTAAGACTCATACTTTGGAACCTAGTAATATAGAGGACTAGAAGCACTTACAAATCGTTCATACGCATGAACATTGTTAGAAAATAATAGAGTAGATGCTATTGTATAAAATAAAACTAGTATAAGAATTGCAGAAATACAAACAGTGTCGGTTGAGGCGTGTACAAGGCACTGTCCTTAAGAGTAGTTCTGCCCCTCTGAGTATTCAACTCGGTGCAGTAGGTCACAGCGCTCTACCCTCCAGGATTCAACAATAGGACTCCCACAAGCGTGCACACGCAAGTATAGGAGAAAAAATGAAGAACTCAGAAAGCTCCTTTCTATGAAAATGAAATTGTCGAATGAAAACGAAAAGACTTTGTTTTGTATATTTTCTGCTAAACCAAACAGCTAGTATATTAAGTTTTGGGAAAAAAAAAAAAAAAAAAAAACCCAACAGTCAAAAACCGTCACACAATAAAATACATTAAATCCTAGTATAAAACATAAAATAAATTTTGGTGTAAATCCCAACGGTCATAAAATAATGAATTCCAACAGTTATAAAATCATAAAATAAATCCGGTTATAAATTCCCAACAGTCATAAAACGGTCATAAAATTTATTGGTTTAAAATGGGTTGTTGAACTGGGTCATGGATAACCCAGTAACCAAAAATCAAGGTAGCAAAATACGTGTCAACTTGCCCGCACACGCGGAGCCAAATATTCAGGATTTGCACCCCCCGGCACACATGTCGTACACTCGTGACGTGCTCGACTAAGTCAATTTTCGGACCCCTATCCTACAAATCACTCGATTGAGCTCCGTCTCATGCGCACGTGGGGACTCCCTACATCCACCACATGACACCATATATAATAAATGGGATACTATATAAGCCCACTAAAACTCTTTCAAGAAAAACTTTGGATTTTTGAAATACTTATTTTATACTTAAAATACAACAAACATGACCAGCAAACGCAACATCAACTTTGTACTTTACAAATTGTGTGGGAATATCTCTGAACCGAGGATCCAACTCGAGATAGTGAGCTCAAACCAGAAACACTGACACGTGGCAAAGGAAATTCAACCAAGCCCATTACAACACACGTGATCCCCTCCCCTAGGATTCAGTTCGAGCCAAAGAGTTAAACCACAATACTCGACATGTGGTTAATGTAACACGATAAGACCTGTTGCAAACCACGTGATCTCTCAGCTCGGGGCCTTGCCTTCAGATCGGGACATCTGTCCTACGACTCACACTACAATCCAAATCCTATTACAGTCCAAAACTGTTACAGCAGCTGTAATTCCTGACACAGCGGTTACTAGAAACCATGGTTCTATGCCCAACCACGATCAACAAACCATGGTCAGACGGTTATTGGCAAACCATGGTCAGATCTGACCTAACCAAGGCACTTACCTGACCTCACATGGTCAATCCGTACAGGTGGGTATAAAAAGAATACGATACAGCCAAACGTGGTAAGCGACAGTACCCTAATTCTCTGAGATTCATCTTCTTCCTTACCTTATTCTCCCTAAATAGCTTTTGACTTAAGCTTTGGAGAGGGCTTGGCCATAACCCACCTTGGCCTACCCTCTGATTCTTTTTCCAAGCTTGTGATTGCAGGTCCATGCGCGAGAGCAAGCTCCTTCATTAACACTTAGTTCGGGGAACAGTTTTTACCTCGTACAATTTAGCGCTGTCTGTGGGAACCATCGCGATAAGATAGCTACACCACTTCCGCCCACCTATGGGGTAACAAGATCTGGAGCAAACTTTACTCGCGTAAACCAAGTAGTTAGAGGTGATGCTAGGAAGCGAGCAGAAACCCAGCCTTCACAAGCAAACCCACCATTACCTCTGGTGGGAACCAGTCAGCTTCCCTCGATTCAGCAGCATCAAATCTCCCCGGAGATGTCTGCAGTTCTACACTCCCTCGATGACCAGCCTGTTCTGAAGGCTGCGTTTGATAGGGCTGTGACAAACAATCCTAACCCAGCAGCGGTGGTGGAACTGTTTGCAACTATGCAATCGGAGATTCAATCGGCACAGCTCGCAAAACTGACTGCAGAGCAGAATTACCACCGTTACCTCCAGCGAACTTTTGCCCCTCGCGGAGTTAATGTTGTCGCTGAGGAGGCTAGCCAAACCAGTCCACTTCGTCGTACTAGGCACCAGGAAAGCTCACCCAGACCTGGAGTCTCGCACCACCACCACCGTAGTAGACATGATGATGAGCCACAATTAACTGGCCCAGAACAAAGGCACTCAGGAAGGGGAGATAGACAACATCATGAGCTAGTACAGAGATCCCCTGAGCGCAGTTCAAGGCGTTCAGGTCATTCTCGGAGGTGGAGCGAGGACCATCCTAGACTTCGTGCTCAAATGGGCTCTAGGAATGAAACTTACAGGGACGAGAGACGACACCATAGGTATCGGTCTCCTGAAAGAAGAGGGGAAAGGAGTACTGGGGAAACAAGTAGAAAACATTCTTGATCACCCAGGCATGAGAGAAATGAGGAAGAAGCCTCCAAGAGACACCGGGGTAATCAGAGTAAAGGAGGAGAGAGACCAGGGAACACTGCTGTGGCTCGAAGCCCATTCACGAGGTGGATTCAACGGGTCCCAATCCCACGAGGGTATTCCGAGATAACCTTTACTCTTTACTCTCTTTCAATAGACCCAGACCATCATTTAAATTATTATTTGTAACGTATATCGTTATATGCTGGAAATGAGGGTTTTCTCTGTAAGATATTTCCTATGAGTTTGGGGGAGGTGGCTCTTAAGTGGTGGGCCAAGATTCCAGATGAGTCTATTGACAGCTGGCAAGAACTGAGTAAGTGGTTTAAGAAGAGGTTCATCACTAGTTGCAAATTCCCGAGGACCATGCAAAACCTATACGAGCTGAAGCAGAAAGATGGGGAAGGATTTCAGGAATATTCTCAAAGGTTTTGGGAGATTTATAACGAGATTGACGACCCGATTGAGAAGAACGCCATGGATTTATTTCGCCTCGGGCTGAGGAAACCATCACCTCTGTTTAAGGAGTTGACAGTTAATCCCCCCAGAACTTAGCCAAATTACTCTCCACTGTGGCCAACTATTCAAAGCTAGATGATTTCTACAGCCCACAGCCTACCAAAACCAATGAAAAAGACGATAAGAAGAAAGACTCAAAGCCTCGTAGGGACAGTCCCCGAGGAGAAAAGTCAAAGCCGCCTACCAATCCAAACCAGGCCATCTTCACTGTATTCACTCCCCCTATCTACAAATTAATGAAGGCACTGGAAGATATGAACTTTTTCCAAAAACCTAGACCCATGCTTGTAGAGCCCGAGAAGAGAAACAAAAGGTTGTTTTGTAGTTATCACAAGGATAATGGCCATAAAATAGAAGATTGCAAGGTCCTGAAGTACAATCTTGAAGCCTGGGCCAAAGAAGGAAAGTTGAATGAATTTATAGCCCGAAGTGAGAAAAGATAGCCATCCGAACAGAAAAATCCTGAGAACAGAGCTCCCCAATCCACACAGCCAAAGATCCTCGGGAGGATTGATGTGATCACAGGGGGATATGAGGAAACGGTTCTGTTAACCAGCCAGCTCAGGGCACAATACAGGATGGCTTGCCAAGACGCTGAGGTTAGTGATATCGGGAATGAACTAGTACTACTACCTCAAGGTGAAAGAGAAACTAGAGAAAAATTGCTATTCTTTGGGGATACGGAATCTGATGGGACAGTACGATGCCCCCACAACGACGCTCTGGTCGTTCGCATGCTCATAGGAAACTACGATGTGGGGAAAGTCTATGTGGACAACGGGGCATCTGTGAATATGATGTTCCAAAAATTATTTAGTCAACTCGGGCTGAAGGACTCCGACCTTAAGCCTTGCCACGTCAGCTTAAAGGCTTTCAATGGAAATCTGACTTTTCCACTGGGCCAGATAACTCTCCCAGTTCGGGCTGGGCCAGTACAATCTATGGAAACATTCGTAGTAATCCAGGAAAGGTCAGCTTACAATGTAATACTCGGGCGACCCTAGATCCACGCCATAAAAGCTGTCCCATCCTCCTACCACCAATCCATCAGGTTCTCGAGTCCAGAGGGAATCATGGAGATAAAGGGAAATCAGGCAACAGCTAGGGAGTGTTTTCTGGCAGAATATACAGGCCACTCAACGTCTTCGGAGGACAAACTAAAGTCTAGAATCCCATGTCTCCTCAGCTCGGGGACTAGCAAAGTTAAAACCCCGAAGCAGGTACTTGAGCAAAAGAAAAAAGCCAAAGTCGATGAGATTCCTTTATAGCAACAAAAAGGAGAATGGCTTGGGGTGGAAGAAACAGCTCTAGAACCCGCAGATCGAACAGGGGAAGAGCTTGTAAAAAAGATAATTAATCTCGAAGATCCAGAGAGGTTTTTCTGGATTGGAAAGTCACTGAGTGAGACTGACGCAGCAGAGTTGTTTGAGTTTTTGAAAGATAACGTCGATGTATTTGCTTGGTCGCCCCATGAAATGCCTGGAATTGACCCAAGAATTATCACTCAAGAGCTGCAGGTTAATCCGAATTGCAAGCCAGTGGTTCAGAAGCAACGAAGGTTGTCTGTTGACCGAGCTGAAACAATTTCTGCCGAGGTAGATAAGCTCCTGAAAGCAGGATTCATCAGAGAAGTAAAGTACCCGAGTTGGCTGGCCAATCCCGTGTGCATAAGAAAGAAGACGGGGGATTGGCCTGTTTGCATTGACTTTATAGACCTCAATAAAGCATGCCCGAAGGACAGTTTCCCCTTGCTAAAGATTAACCAGCTAATAGACTCTATCTCAGGATACGAGCGATTGAGTATCTTCAATGCCTTCTCGGGCTATCATCAAATTCTCATAGCAGAGCACGATCAGGACAAAGTGGGGTTTATTACTCCTAGAGGGACATACTGCTACAAGGTAATGCCATTTGGACTGAAGAATGCTAAGGCAACCTATCAACGTCTTGTCAGTAGGATGTTTGAAGGACTAAATGGCAAAAACCTACAGGCATACGTTGATGATACTATTGTTAAGAGCAGTTCAGAGAGGAACCATTTGGCAGACTTGACTGAGGCCTTCGCTCGACTCAGGGAGTACGGGATGAAACTGAACGCAAAGAAAAGCTCATTTGGGATAGGCTCGGGAAAATTCCTGGGCCACTTAGTTTCGAGAAGGGGGATCGAAGCAAATTCAAGTAAGATTGAGGCAATAAGAACCCTACGGACACCAACAAAAGTTAGGGATGTTCAACAGTTGAATGGCATGGTGGCAGCACTCAGCAGGTTTATCTCGAGGTCATCAGACAAGTGCCACCCTTTCTTTCAGATACTAAAGAAGAGCACGAACTCGGGATGTGATACAGAGTGCCAGGAAGCTTACCAGAAGTTAGTTGCTCACTTAGAAACACTCCCCACCCTGACCTACCTTCACCACGGGGAAACTCTTTACCTTTACCTTGCTGTCTCAACCCATTCACTCAGTGGCGTCCTACTTGCCCAACGAGAACTTACCCAAAAGCCAATCTATTATATTAGCAAGACGCTATTAGATACTGAAACTCGATATCTACCCCTTGAAAAACTAATCCTAGTTCTTGTCACAGCCTCTCAAAAACTCCAACACTACTTCCAATCTCATCCTATCACGGTGCTCACTAGCTATCCACTAAAAGATGTCCTATGGAGAGCTGACTTATCAGGACGAGTCTCGAAGTGGGGGGGTAGAACTTAACACTTATGACATCCACTTTAAGCCCCGACCTGCCATTAAGGGGCAAGTGTTAGCAGATTTTATTGTAGAATTTGTAGATCCTACTTCCAGTTCAAACCAGACAGAATTAAAATCCTCCCTGCCTGAATTGGGAGGGGGGGAAGACAAGAGAAACAGTGAAAGGAAGAAGAGATGGGAGCTCAAAGTGGATGGGGCATCAAACGCGAAAGGAGCAGGTTTAGGAATTATGCTAATAGATCCCGAGGGAGAGATCATTGAGCAGGCAGTTAGGTTTATGTTCCTAGCCTCAAACAATGAAGCAGAGTATGAGGCAGTCGTGGCCAGACTTGGGGTGGCCCGAGCAATGGGAGTAAAAGAATTGTTGGTATACAGTGATTCCAGGCTCATGGCTAATCAATTGAACAAAGAATATGAAGCCAAAGATGAAAGAATGATTGCGTACATGCACAAGGTCTGGGAATTAGCTGCCAACTTCACAAGCGTTGAGTTTAAGTGCTTCGTGAGATATCAGAACAGACATGCAGATGGGTTGGCTGCTTTGGCTGCAGCATTGGAAACGGATACTCCTCGAACCATAAACGTTGAAGTCCTACAAGAACCCAGTATCGGGACAGAAGATGTCATTTCGGACATTCAGTCCTCGTCACCGAGTTGGATGGACGAGATAGTTGCCTATCTGCAAAGAGATGAACTATCCGAGGATCGCAATCAGGGTCACCGAATTCGAGCTAAGTCAGCTCGATTTTAGTTATCTCCTTCAGGCTCTCTCTATAAAAGGTCTTATATAGGGCCATACTTGAAGTGTGTACACCCAGACCAAGTGCTAGACCTTCTGACTGAACTCCACGAGGGGTCATGTGGGGGTCACACAGGAGGAAGATCATTAACCCATAGGGAAAACACCCAAGGCTATTGGTGGCCATATATGCAGAAGGACGCTATCAGATATGTGAGGAAATGTCCAAAGTGTTAGATGTTTGTTGACAAGATATACCAAACAGCTCAAGAATTGCACCCCATATCCAGCCTGTGGCCTTTCGCGCAGTGGGGGTTAGATCTCGTGGGTTTGTTGCTCATAGTCTCAGGGAATAGGAAGTACTTGTTTATCGCAACTGACTACTTCACCAAATGGGTAGAAGCCATTGCGCTTGCATCAATTAAGGATTCCGATATTATCAAGTTCCTTTGGGAAAACATTATCACACGCTTTGGAGTCCCGAGAGCCTTTGTGTCAGATAATGGAACTCAATTCGATAGCAAAAGAACCCGGGAATTCAGCGCGGAACAAGGGATCCAGTGGTGGTATTCTAACCCGAGCTACCTACAATGTAATGGCCAAGTAGAGGCAACGAACAAGATTATAGTCGCAGGGATAAAGAAAAGGCTGCATAATGCGAAAGGGCCTTGGCCTGATGAGCTACACTTCGTACTATGGGCATACTGAACTACTCCAAGGAGGTCCACTGGAGAAACTTTGTTCTCAATGACTTATGAAATGGAAGCAATTATACTAACGGAATTGGGTCTACCGGGTCTCAGGACTGAGTTGTTTGATGCAGCAACAAATGACCAAGTTTTGTCTCGAGATCTGGATCTGGCAGAGGAAAGAAGGGAAATAACTTAAATTAAAATGGTGTCTTACCAGCAAGAGCTGAAAAAAATACTATAATCGAAGGATCAAATCAAGGGAGTTCAAAGTTGGAGAGTTAGTACTCAGACAAGTAAACTCTAGGACTAGAAATCCTGTAGAGGGGAAGCTCGGGGCGACATGGGAAGGTTCCACGTCGGGGGCACAGGTTCTTACAGGCTAAAGAGCTTAGAGACTGGACAAGAACTCCTAAGATCAGTTAATATAGCTAATTTTAGATTATTTTACCGCTAGTGAAAGTTGTAATTACATGCAAAGATCATTCAATACAAATACAGATGTTATTCAGGAAGATTATTGCCTATTTATCATTTTGAATTAAAGGCACTTGCCCAAGAATGGGTCCAAGTCACAAACTGCCTAAGAATAGGCACAAGTCTTGCCCAAGAACCGGTCCAAGCAAAATTTGCCTAAGAATGGGCACAAGTTTTGCCCAAAAATGGGTCCAAGCAAAAATTAGCCCAAGAATAGGTTCAACCTTAAGGTTTGCCCAAGAGTGGGTCCAAGCAAACCATATCTGAGAAAAAACTAAAGTCTATTATTATGAGAGTTAAAGTTTAAAAATAAATCAGGCCCTAGCGAGCCTACAGATAAAGTCGTAGCTGTATAACAAAAGGGGAATCATCCCAAGCTCACACTCAAACATACGACCAGTATAAAAAGCAAAGAATAGATGCACATAATGAAGAACAAGGTATATTTCATTCTAGGAAAAAATTTACAAATGTTTATACAAGAATTAGGCACTTGGCCACAACAAAGAAAAAGAAAAAATAAAGCAAAATCACTCCCTCCCCGAGTTCACCACGGCAGGATCAACAACTTCAGATACTTGGGCCGGAGTGACAGAGGTAGGAGGGCCCACAGGAGCCTGAGGAAGATTAGGGACTGCTTCTGAGGAGTTCTCTATTGCTGCAGTAGACTAGTCCCCGTTGGCAGTAGCTGGAGTCTCATCAGAAGCGCCAACGACCCTCTCGGCTTCAGTGTCGGCATTAGGCTGGGACGTGACCTCGGGTTTGTTCTCCCCAGGCTCATCCTCACTTGCAACCTCAACGTTAGCCTCCCCAACATCACTACCTTTAGGGTCGTACTCTGGGGGTACTTCACTCCTTTCGAAGGGAATGTCAACAATGCCAGGGAATTGGGCAGAGGCCAATTCAACCAAGGTTTCCCACGCAAACTTGTAGGTAGCCTCGAGCTCATTGGTCAACTTCCCAACAAGAGAGTCCTTTACACTCTTCCTCTCATCAGCTACTGCCTTCTCGACAGAAGCCTTTTTCTTTTCCAGATCAGCCTCCAGGGCCTGAACCTTCCTTGCCAGGTCCCGCTTCTCCCGAGCTAGCTCGTCGTTGTTCTCCTTCGCCTTCTTCAGCTCGGCCTCCAGATCCGCGTATTCCTTCCTCGTGAGCTCGAGCTTGCTGATCGCACTCCCCGTGTTGGATTGATGAGTTTTGCACTCAATCTTCCATTTTTCAATTTTTGACACGGCGGCAGAGTAGTTCTTCTCTGACTCTTGCAATTTCTGCTTGAGTTCACTTCGGACCTTGGCGACCTCAATCTTTATCTTATTGTCTTCTTCGGCCAGAAGGTCGCCAGCAAGCAGGATCTGTTGGTAGCCCTGTAAAGACAGAATCGAGTTAAAAACGAAGTTGAAAGATTGGAAAGATTACGGAAAAGATCAACATGTTATGCATATCAAGACATACCCTGTATAGGCTGGTGAACCCGAAGCGAACTAGCTCGGGGGCAGATCTCCTCCTGAAGTGCTTCATATCCGCAGGAAGCCTCATAAGATTGCCTAAGTATTTGAAATTGTAATCCACAGAGAAGGAGCTTGAAACAGCCTCATCTGTGGGCACCGGGAACTAAGTAAATCCAAACAAGGGAGTTAGTCAAGACGCACATTAGAACTCATTAGAAGAAAACGAAAAAAAAAAAAGTTTGAGGAATCAGACTCTCACCTCGGGGAATTTAGCAACCACGTCAGCTCTGCTGGCAGTGCCTTCCCTGGCAACAGAAGAAGCGAATGAGCCTCCTTACCCGTTCCTCAAGACGGGAGGCTGCTACTGGGGGACCGTAGGGGGAGGGGGCTTCTTATTTTTTGGAGGTACCACCTGGGGGGCTTTACCTTTCCCCATGACGTCAGGCACCTCGGGCCTGCCCACGTCCTGCCCCCTCATGGCACTGGACATGAGCTTGCCACTGTTGGGGTCAGTGGGCTTTTTGCCAACATTTTACCCAGCGCCTTGGGCAGAGACAGCTTGGCTGGTTTTCTACTGGGGTTGCTGCTGCTGTTTCTGTTGCTACTACTTCTGTACAGCAACCTTCTTTTCATGGGCCTCTTTTTCGGCCGCCCTTCTCTAGGCAACCAGAGCCCTCAAGTTCATCCCGGAGTCTTTTTTGGGCCTCTGGTTGCCGGAGTCAGTCCTTTGTCTCTTCGGGGGTGGAGGATTGGAGCCTCTTCTCTCCATTGCCTAGGAGACTGTCTCCTCAGAATTGGAGCTCTCAATAACAAAAGGGGCACGGCGACCCGTTTTATCTAGAGCTCTGACTTCTTCAGCACCCTCTCCTTCAGCTCGAAGCCGGATCCTCCCTTCTTCTTCTCCTTTCTCTTCTTCTTGCTCCACCACACGAGTCAACTTGTCGTCAGGCTGCTCCCAACGAGGAAAACTTGCCTTCCCGTAAATTTGGTACCTCGCGTGGTAATTGAGCAAGGTATGAGCCGCTCTGCAGTGCTGGCTCACTTGGTAGCTCAACAATTTCTAGATGTCCTTCTTCCTCAACTTGTCCGCAGGCTCGTTAGCGTGTGGAGCTGCTAGAAGGAAACAGGACACAAACGTCAGCATGAAATCTAACACCCATCTCGGGGCCATATAAAAACAGAATAAATATCGATCTGCTAAGTGCTTACAGCAAGAGCCTTTCTCGCGAGGAATGATGGGGTCATTTGGTGGTAAAGTCCCATCCACAGGCCCGTATACAAAAACGACATGGTCGTGAGTTTCGAGATTAGAATCTGGGATGTGTGTGACAAAGGGTTTTCTCCTGGGCTTGACGGAAAGATAGTGGTCAGGTATGTTTTTGAGGGCGTAGATTTTGTAGTGATGGAGTATCTCCCGCACTCCAACGGATGTCCCTAAGATTTGGTTAAGGACATGAACCCCCAGGACAATCCTAAAGGAGTTTAGCCCTAGCTGGGTTGGAACTATACTACAGTAGAGAAGGAAGTCATTGAAGAGGTCTGGAAACGGGACTTGAACTCCACCCTCCATGAAAGCAGCAATGGGAACAGGGAGGCCATTCTGAGCATCTGATCTATAGATGTCCTTTCCGGACTCAGCAAACTGAAAGCTAAACTTTTCGTCTTCAAAGCCGTACAAGGCCTTAAACTCTGCTATCCTTGCAGGGTTGTTTTTAATGTCATAAAAAGAAGACATCTGCCAAGTTGAAAGGGGAAGGTTAAATCCAAGAATAACTACCTATGCTCATATGCCCCGACTTGAACTTTCAAAGTAAAGTCCTGACAGGTATGTTATCCCTGTCTTGACAAACTCCAAAAATTATTCTAAGTGTCAGCTCGGGAGTCATTGAACTCGGTGTTGGAAAAAGACAAAAAAGAGGAGACCAATGGTCTCCGTCTTAAATTTATCCCGAGATGGAGTTTTCAAACCCTAAAGAGCAGGAAAATTGGTATCTTGGCGATTTTCCCCAAAAGCTAGAAGAAAACCCTAGGATCGCGAAACAAACCCCAAGAACAACACCAACAATCCCAAGCAGAGAAGATAGAACCGTACAAATTGAAAAATAAGAGCAAAGAAAAGGTTATAGCGTTGCAAAGATCAAACAGCGGTCAGAAAAGTAAGTTCGTCGAAAAGATAGGACGGTGGAATGCCAAGAATCTTCAAAGAACTGCTTCCAGAAAGGTGGACGAAGATGGAACAATCTCCTAACGAAGAACAGCTTCAGTAGAACGAGTCTCAAGATGAGGAGTAGACTCAAGGCAGATCTTCTCCAACAAGCGAACGGCACTAGAACAGTGGATTCTGGTAAGAAGAACGGTGTGCACGGAGTGTTCTTGATGAAGGCAGAAAGCAAAGAACAGAGAAAGTGAGGAGCACAGAAGATAGAGAGAGAATACAAAAGGTAAAGTAAACAGTGATTACTTTTCCCCCCAAAGACATAATGCTTCTGCAGCATTAAATGCAATATACGGCAGATGAGACAGCCCCATGGCACATGACGTCAGCGCATTAAAATACGAAAGGGCGTAACCACTTTCTGCCAGCTAAGCCCTAGAACGCCAAACGGCATAGGGGCACAAGGTAAAACACTTAGCAAAATAAAATTATGACAAGTCCCAACTCGGGAATGTCATAATTGGGGCAAATTGTGTGGGAATATCTTTAAACCGAGGATTCAGCTCGGGATAGTGAGCTCAAACCAGAAACACTGATACGTGGCAAAGGCAATTCAACCAAACCCGTTACAACACACGTGATCCCCCCCCCCCCAGGATTCAGTTTGGGCCAAAGAGTTAAACCACAATACTCGACACGTGGTTAATGTAACACGGTAAGACCTGTTGCAAACCACGTGATCTCTCAGCTCGGGGCCTTGCTTTCAGATCGAGACATCTGTCCTATGACTCACACTACAATCCAAATTCTACTACAGTCCAAAACTGTTACAGCAGCTGTAATTCCTGACACAGCGGTTACTAGAAACCATGGTTCCATGCCCAACCACGATCAACAAACCATAGTCAGACGGTTATTGGCAAACCATGGTCAGATCTGACCTAACCAAGGCAGTTACCTGACCTCACATGGTCAGTTCGTACAGGTGGGTATAAAAAGAATACGATACAGCCAAACGTGGTAAGTGACAGTACCCTAATTCTCTAAGATTCATCTTCTTCCTTGCCTCATTCTCCCTATATAGCTTCTGACTTAAGCTTTGGAGAGGGCTTGGCCATAACCCACCTTGGCCTACCTTCTGACTCTTTTTCCAAGCTTGTGATTGCAGGTCCAGGCGCGAGAGCAAGTTCCTTCATCAACACTTAGTTCAGGGAACAGTTTTTACCTCGTACACAAACCATGGCTCAAACATTACTCTCATGGTTTCTCCTTCCATGTAATGATAGTTGTAGCTATTGTACCAAGGAGAATGAGTAAGAAAATCAACCATGGTGTCTCACTCTTGTTAACTTTTGGTAGCTCATCTTTGAGCCATTGGTATTGAGGAGCGTATTTACTTGAAAAAATGATTGGTTAATAGATGCAATCACAAAATGTCTAACATGCAGCACATATAAATATATATATTAACTAAAACATAGTAGCATTTTGGGTTAGTGATGCCACTTACTAAGAATTTGGATACCACAGGGAGATGAAATCATTCCATTTTGTTTTCCATATTGTTTAAAGGCACAAATCCATTATTTACAATGTAGCCATTAGAAAACCAATACAAATACATAAACAGATTTCAAAGAGTTGAGTCAACAGTAAAAAAAAATTAAATTAAATTAAATTAAAAAAAAAAAAGGATTATCATCACTTGAAATCACAAAAATAATCCTAGAAATTAAAAGTATACACATGTGAAATGTTATGAAAATTATAATCAACATATTCAAATGTCAGTAGAATTTAAAGGAATGATTTCACCTCCTTGGGGCAAAACAACCCCCACTCCGCGGGGGTTCCCCATTATTAACACCACCCGCCTTGGCGGGGTTTCCCATTATCTTACAAAATAAGAATTGATTTGGGGGCTCCTTACTCTATGAAACTGAAAGATCAGGATTCCCCTTTCACATAAAATTGAATAGTATTACAAATGGGACAGAGAGTTAACACAAAGGGAGCTGAATTTACCAAAACCAAGTAGAATCCAACCATTCCTAATTCATTGCCTAAACTAATATAAATTATATATAGTGATGAAAAATTCTATGGCTTCTCCTTTTAATTTTATTTTTTTTTCATTTTTATTTTAACAAAAAAATTGATGAATAACAATTCTATATTAACATCAAGCGTATTTAGATATTAGGCATTTAGACCACAGAAAAATGTCTCAAAATGCAAAATGCTGAGTTTGATATATCTGTGTTGTGTTGTGTGTGTTTACATGAAAAAACATGTGTATCCTTACCATATGCTGAATATGAAGACAAGACAATGATGTATGCTGAAGCTCTCTTTATTGAGTACCAAAATGGAGCGGTACTACCAGATGATTTATAAGGAACATGATTCCGGTGAGTATAGGGCTTAAAAGGTTGGTTTCACCCTGCAAAAAAATTGCCCTTGTTATACTTCACTTTTTCCAATGATTTTTCAACATGTACGAGACACATATTGAAAGAACATATAATGTGGGTTAAAAGTATTGATAGAAGAGAATATAGGTAAAATATTTGAATATAGAATAAACCCAAAGTTCAATTCAAATGTCAGCCTATAAGATGGTGTCACGTGTTTAGCTTTCCCAATAAATTGACTACTTATGCTTAAGAAGGAGAATCATCCTTATGCTAAGATTTTCGATATTGTTTCCAGCTACCAAAAGGAGTATCGTCATATAGAAAAAAGAGATCAGGGAATAGATATTGTCATAGTTAAAGGCGAAGATATAATATTTTAAAAGAAAGCATGCAAGTGAATGAAGCACAGTATCAGTTCTTGCCAAGCATGATGACACGGCTTTAGACTTGTAAAGGCTACCCTGGTTAATACACATTGAAAAATTTCCTAAATAGCAAGAATTCACCTCATCAGAAAAAGTCATAGTGGACAATAGAGAAAAAAAATTGTAAGCTGCAAAATGGGAAATATATTTTCCAATTAAGTGCAATAGAAAGCAATTCCTTCTAAAAGGAAATTAAGGAGTGGATGATCTCATGTTAAACAAGTAACATATGAGAATTGACAAAGAAAAATAAATTATGTTATGGGATGCTTACAATCTCTGGAGCAAAATCGATTTCCTAGTTTCCTGCAGTCCATATCCCACCTTACATTATCATGATTAGGATAGTCATCTGCATAAGAGAGGTCCCCAACAAACAACACTGTTTTTCCTTTCATAGAGTTTAATTCATAGTGAGTTGGTGTCTTATTTGAGTCATAAGTCTGTCCAAACAATGCCCAACTAAGTGAAATGAAATTATACATAAACTGTAAGTAAACAGAAACCACTTATAGGCATAAAGAGTCATAAAGTAATGCAATCAAGTATGCATATAAACACATAAACACTCATATGTATAGATATATGTATGTATCCGGTTTTAAACCTTCAAATAATAGTTACAACTGAATTTCAGCCTGACCTTGACCTAACAAAAATCGGACAATTTAAACAAAAATAATTTTGTTAGAGATATCCTCTCATTCATAATCAACTCATGTTGCTAATTTTTAGCTACACCACTCTTTTATCTATTAATTCCCATCTTAAGGGTTGCCAATAGGCTAGCCACATAGGCACCCACACCTCCCTAAAAGGGTTAAGGTTGATACCATTGAACATCAAGGCCATTAGTTAAACTGAAAGCAATATGTTAGCAGGCTTTTAGCTACCCTCTATCAAATTGAATTGGTGAAGAATTTACCCATGAGACCAAAAGTATATGGAACATCCAGACCAACTTTAGGAGGAGTTACAAACCAAAACTTCCGCATAGTGTGTCCCAGGCCCACCTCATAGTAATATTTGGTGTTAAACTGCCAAAATAATAGACTAAATTAAATAAGAAATCTTTAAAATTTGTAGTCATCATGTAAAAAAGGATTCCCCAATCCCCCCCACTTGGTCCATGCATAGAAGCTAGCAACTATGCAAGCAGAATATTAACCAAATATATATATAGCAAAATAGATCACATACAGGGGATCTGAGAACAAAGATGCCTATGAAACAACTTGATCAATGCACATGAAAACCCACCTTCAAATTCTTGATGAACAAAGTTAAAAAGGCTCACTACCTTGCTGTAAAGAATGCATAAATAATAATTTCATACATAAAGCTACAAATTATGCATTAGAACAGATCACAAACAAGGGATATATGGATGTAGCAATGAAAATGAAGCAAGTTGATTTAAAAAATAACTGATAATAATAACAATAAACGACCTTTAAATTCCTGATGGTGCAGTGATGGATGTAACCAGAAATATAATTATGGAATGTATAGGTAACAACTTTGCCCCTAGCCGGCCAGCCCACTTCTTGTGGTTGCTATTTTCACACTAGTAGAGCACTGCATTTGTCACGCCCCGACTCGGAGAGTCGACACGTGGATAAAAGTCAAAGTAAAAGGTGTACACGTGGATAAGTCAGAGTATAAAAGTTGCGGAAGACTTAGCCAAATCCACGTGTTTTTTTTTTTTTTTTTTTTTTTTATAATAATAATTGTATCAGCTCATCAATAACACCCAAATAATTAACATGAAATGTTATGCTCACACATCATGCCCATAATAATATATGATCCCAAAATAATGCCAACATCCCTGGCACATAGGCTAGATTCAAAGTATTCAAAGTTCAATAAGTAATAATTGTAATAATAAAAATAATAGTAATGTCTATACATCAAAATAACATAGTCTCTATGCAATGCAGGTGCATCTATCCTCATCTATGACTATGCTAGTACGTGACCTTCTAGATCCAAGTCCTCAGTTCATGCAATTAGGCATCCGCCATCGGCGGACCCTCACTCATCACCTGATCATCTAAAATAATAATAGGATGAGCTGCAAAACCCAATAGGAAATATGTGTGGATTCTATACAATTAATATATGTGCAGATACATGGTATATGAATTAAAATCATTTAATAACTCAAAATCAAATATCAGTCACAAATCAGTACTTTATGTGGGTTTTAAGTTAATTTCCCCAAAAATTCTCATAGTATCTCAAATTCCCAAGACTATGGGATCAAACCATGCATCAACTGTCGCTGATCACAGGTTACGTCGTCACGTCAACCTCCGGCTCAGCCAAGCACGAAAATAACTAACACCTGTGCGGCGTTCTTCCTCGAGGGCTTTAGGGTCTTTCACCCAAGGGCACTTTACCATGCTTGCTATTCGCGGAGTATTCTCAACGCAGGACACCACTCCATTGTGATGCCCCCACCCGTTTGATGCATACCAAGACTCAAGGTCCATACATCCAAAACATTTTCCATCATTCAAATACATATCCGAGTATCCAAAAGTGTCCATAAACATGTTTGATAAATTTCTAGAATTTCAGTAACATTTCTAAAGCATTTCCAAGTAAACAACATTTATAAAGCATTTTTCCAAAATCCAAGTATCATGAAAATTCCACACATTTAACAGATATTTCACAATAACATTTAAACGAGTATATAACCATGTATCTTTAAATAACAATATAAAACAGTTGTATTAAATGATATATTGAAGGATTCCCTAAATTTTGAACAAGTAATAAAATTATTTGCTTATCAATCAGTGGGAAAATCCAACAATATCATTAAGGCATATAAAATCACATTCATAAAATAACACCATATTAAATGTAAAGAAGCCACATTTCCTACCTCAATCGCGAGCAATACCAACCCAAAACCACGTGATAGACACTGACAATGCGAATGCAGCATTAATGCTCCCTAGGGTCCTCCCGAGGACTGATAAAATCTGATAATTATGCATACGTAATATTTAGGTAAATTTCAAAATAAATATAACGCACTTAAAAATTACTATTGGCCTTCTAATAGTGAACTATGGTCCTAAAATGGTCAAAATAATTTTTAAAACACTGTCTATAATTTCTGGGAATTTCTCATAATTTTTGGGAATTTTCTGTAATTTTTGGAATTTTTAATAAATATTAATTTGACCAAAAAGTCAAACTATAATCAAACTTGGTCAAAATGGTCAACCAAGGATCACACATGGTAGGGCTCCCCAAGATGAGTTCAAGGTCAAATCTAGGGCTCATACGATTATCGTATGGCTTTTAAATGCGTGAGAACACGGTAAAGTATACAAATGCACCTACACAGGATCATAGACCTATGGGGTCATCTTCAACCTCCCGCGGGTTGAATTGTGTAACCGGGTTATACTGTGTGTTGAACGGGCCAACTTCGACGATTAATATCTCTCTCGTTTCTTAACCGTTTTCAGTGATTCAAGTGTCGAATCGAAGCTCATGCGGAGTACTACGTGCGAATATAAATTGTTCATTCAGAATCCTATAAAATCATATTCATTTTTAAGCCTAAAGTTTCGGGTTTTCATGATCCAAAATTCTAAAATTTCTAAAACTTCAACCTACAGTCAATTTCTCTAAAATTTGATACTACCATGGTGTTCCTTGGTCCCAAAAACATAAAATACGATTATCCTTTCTAAGAATAACACAAAAAAATAAATAAAAAAATAAATATATATATATATACAGGGGTGTTCATATCAGCTGAAGCTAATATACCGGTGCATCAGCTGAAGCAATCTCAGCCTTCCACGTCTTTCAAGTTGCATCCAACGGCTGTGCAAGGATATTTGAGAAACCCGGATCTTAACCCGGTTCCCAAAAGCTGCAGCACGTCAACTCATTCAAAAACCAGATCTGGTTCAAACGGGGAAGCTCCTCCCATCTCTTCTCACCCAAACCTTCAACCCTCCTCCTCCTCGCACATCAGCTCCTCCTCCTCTCACGGCCAAGTTGCTTCAGCCCTCCTCATCTCCTCGCACCTGAAGCTTCTCTCGCTCAGATCCAAACGCCACGAAGTTTCTCTCGCTCAGATCCAAACCCCTCACCTCCGGCGATCTGAAACGAAGCTAGCCTGCGTTTAACCTCACCGCCGGCGAACGATAAGCATTTTTTTTTGTTTCGATTTCTGTTGTATTTTTATTTATTTATTTTTCCTCCAAACCTCATCTCTTTTCCAAACCCTCACTGACTATGTAACTCCCCTATCGCAGCAAGAGGTATCACCGCCGGCGAACTAAAATGGCTTCCCACTGTGTTTAAGCTCGCCGCCGGCGACTGCACCACCGGAGAAATATGATGATGATATTGATGGGTCTTTGGAAATATTTGTTGTTGCTTTCGTAGAAACAGGGGTAGGACTGTTATGCTCATTCAGTGATTTATTGATCGGAAGGTGCTTGAGTTGAAGATTTTAAGTTTCTGAGTTGATGAATTTAGGAATGTGTTGCAATATGGACACTTATTTGCTTGTGAACAATGTCTTGAGACCAGTTTTAAGTTTTTTTTAGCAGATTTTTACATTTTTTTGTTAAAGATTTTGCTTTCTCTTTGTATGGAGCTTCAGTATAACAGTTTGAAAAATAGGGATGCTTTTTAGCATCTTTTATTTCCTTAATATGTGCTGCTCTTCGTGCATAATGGATGCTTTGGAAGAAGCTCTTAATTGCCATTAGGTTAGAAAGCTTGAGTTGAGAATGATTTCCTAATGTCTGTGTATACGACTTCTAGGCATTTTTGTGAAGAAAAATATTAGCGTTCTATAATCCACTAATTGGATCCGAATCGACATTAAATATTAAGGTTCATTTGAATCCATTTAATCCGCCAATTGGATCCGAATCGACATTAAACATAGAGGTCATGGTCCATACTCGATCAATTGGTGTTCTATGTTGAATTTGGACCTAGAGATTGGATGTTAGGCAAGCCATGCCCAATAAAAGTTTGAAATTTTTTGGCATTTCTTGCAGGTTTGCGTCAAAAAAATTTTGGCATTCAAGTGGTCCATATTAAATCAATTTTTGGCATTCAATATGGACCTAGAGATGGGTGATAGGCAAGCCATGCCCAGCCTGTGCTTAACCATTCTCTACATATGGACATTATTTCTTGTCCCAAACCAATACCAACACCCACGTCCTAACCTAAGCTACACCTGTGATTGTAATCTAACCAAGCAAGCCCAACAAGCTACAGTTGTTCAAAAGCACCAAGGCAGTCAACTTGGCTCCACATCTACCAACTCTATTTCTAATCAAGCTCATCCCATTGGAGATTCCTTATAGGCAAGAGCATGCCCCAAGTTTTGAATCCATGGAATTCCAAGCCTCAAGGTGCTCCAATAAAACCACAATTCAATCCCAATTATGTCTTCCAGTAATAATAAACTGTTAATAAAAAATGAAACAAAAAAAAAAAACAATAAATTCGGTAAGAGCAAAAGCCACTATATTGGACACCCTCACTTTTTGATAAATGGGCCACTCCCCAAATGAAACTAAAAAAGCTTTCCATTTAAAACCTTCCTTGTTTCATACAATTAATTAAGAACAGTTTTGGTTTTCTAATGCCCAAATCAAGAGGGATTGTCCCCCCATTACCAAAACTAGGGATGCCCATCTCAACAATCTTGTGTCTCAACCACAAGCTTTCTAAAAAGCATCCCTACTCTTCAAACTGTTACACTGAAGCTCCATACAAAGAGAAAGCAAAATCTTTAACAAAAAAATGTAAAAATCTGCCAAAAGAAACTTAAAACGAGCAAATGAGTGTCCATATTGCGACACATTCCTAAGTTCATCAACTCAGAAACTTAAAATCTTCAACTCAAACACCTTCAAATCAATAAATCACTGAATGAGTATAACAGTCCTCCCCTTGTTTCTACAAAAGCAACAACAAATATTTCCAAAGACCCATCAATATCATCATCATATTTCTCCAGTGAGTGCGGTCGCCGGCGGCGAGCTTAAACACAGTGGGAAGACATTTTAGTTCGCCGGCGGTGATACCTCTTGCTACGATAAGGGGGTTACACAGTCAGTAAGGGTTTGGAGAAGAGATGAGGTTTAGAGAAAAAAATAAAAATAAAAATACAGCAGAAATCGAAAAAAAAAAAATGCTTACCGTTCACCGGCGGTGAGGTTAAACGCAGGGGGGGGGGAGCTTCGTTTCAGATCGCCGGCGGTGAGGGGTTTGGACCTGAGCGAGAGAAACTTCGTGGCGTTTGGATCTGAGCGAGAGAAGCTTCGGGTGCGAGGAGATGAGGAGGGCTGAAGCAACTTGGCGGTGAGAGGAGGAGGAGCTGATGTGCGAGGAGGAGGAAGGTTGAAGGTTCGGGTGAGAGGAGATGTGAGGAGCTTCCCGTTTGAACCAGATCTGGTTTTTGAATAATGTCGACGTGCTGCAGCTTTTGGAACCGGGTTAAGATCCGGGTTTCTCAAATATCCTTGCACAGCCGTTGGATGCAACTTGAAAGACATGGAAGGCTAAGATTGCTTCAGCTGATGTACCGGTATATTAGCTTCAGCTGATATGAACACCACTGTATATATATATATATACACATATGGATATACACAATACGTGACACACACACACATCTATATATATATATATATATAATCAACAATAGAAGAGGTGAAGTTTTTACCTCACGAAAGAACTCCTCGAACTTAGCCAAAAATCTCCACCAGATCACTCTTTTTCTCCTCTGTTCTCTCTCAGTTTCTCTCTTTCTCTGTTACTCTTTCCCTAACTCTCTGTCTCGGGTCCCTCTATACATATATATATATATACACATCCAAACCAAATGCAAATGGGAACAGAGATGGGAGTCAAGGTGAGTAAGTGCGACTGAAGCATGGCTTCTTAATTGCTGAAGGAAAAACAGGGCTGGGGTTGTTATGGGTTGCAGAGTTGCAGGAAGAAACTTGACCGGGAAGGGTTAGGCTTGCAGAATAGGGGAGGAAAATGTGAATAGGGGGAAGAAAATGTATTCCGTTCACATTCATCTCCATGATTTATGCTATGGTGTGGTTGGGTGCATGATTTTATGCTATACTTGCCTAAGTTACGGTGAAGTTGCACACATAGGATCAAAATAAATATCATAAATATATTTATAAAATTCAGGTCATCACAGCATTCGAACCCGGTTCATCCATTGTGATCCATGGCACAATCACTCCTTTCCCCACATAATCTCCTTGTGTTATATGAACTTAAAACACACCCACCAATCACAACCCCACACAAGAGGCATATCAACCCCACCAACTGTACAAACATTTCTTCATGCAATAATTGGGTCATTAATTGCAGCTTAGCATATACCTTAAGAAAACTCATTAATCAATAAATGATACATAGTTAAACACAAAGAGGACAAAAATCAAACACCTGTTGAGGGGCATAATAGCCAGGAGGCTCACGAAAGACATCACTCTCAAGAGGCATATCAACAGATTTCTCAACTTTCCTCAGAAAAGCACTGGTGATTCCTCCATTGCACAACACTGCTGCATTCTACACCAAACCCAAAATAGCAACAGCAACAGCCATACCAGCTGAAGAAGAAGAAGAAGAAGAAGAAGAAGATAGACCCAGAAAACCCATCTTTATCCTAGGCACACTTCCCCAAAACGGAAACACCAACTTCAAACTACACACACCCCAGTATTTTAATCTATATATATATATACTAGATATAACACATATGCGTTGCACGTGAATAGTTTTAAATAATATTAGTTATACAAAATAATAAATACATAAAGATTTTATATTTTTTCAAAAAAAAAAGTTTAAAATTCGAAAGTACAACGAAAGATTAAAAACTCTTTAGATATATATTCAGAATTTTTTTTCTTCATAAAATGGAATATTTAAAGAGTTTATATTCATATATATTATCATGCAACTTGATAGTTGCTCTAAAAAAGGAATTTGAGTAAAAATCTAACTTTAATTTGTTAAGAGTTTGAATTAAAATCTTACTTTCATTTGTTATCAAATGATAAGAATGTTTATTATGTGCTTCAATTAAAGCAAGGGTAAATATGTATTTTTTTTTTTAAAAATAAGGGTATATTGGTCATTTAAAAGTTTTTCTGAGATTCAACCTTTTATAGGTAGTATAGATTTGCAGAGGAAAACTTATCAGAGAAGGGAGAAGTCGCCGTTAACCAGAGAAGGGAAAAGTCGCCGTTAATGGAAAAGGTAGAGAGAAGGTTGAAACTACTATTGATGGAGAAAGTGGAATTTACAATCCAACTGTTTATTTGTTATATAGGAATTATAATTTCCATTTCCTTTGAATTCCTATTTGTGTTTTATATATTAAGGTATGTGTTTTAAAATATATTAAGCTGTGTTTCAAAATTATAGTTTTCATATTGTTATATTTCATATATATGCAGAAGGGTGGGTAGTTGTGTATTTAAAAATTAAAATAAGGGTATATTAGTTAATCAAAAGTTTTTCTTACATTCATCTTTTTATAGGTAGTATAGATAGGAATTGACCTTTTTAATGTAGCATAGCCCTTCATCCAGTGGTAATTATCTCTTCAATATTGTCCATATCAATTAAATATAAATTTTATTTACTTAAGGAAGGTTATGTGTCCATTTGTTCTTTAACATTTAATCCATATCAAGTGTGAAGATTTGAGTTTCAATAAAAAAAAAAAAAAAAAGTGTGAAGATTTGAGATGTTAAGAAATTATTTATTACTTCGTAGAAGGTTTTAGTCCGTGTACATCAAATGATTTGGAAAGAAATGCTAATACATAATGACACGTAATTATCAAGAATCTGGATAAATAACTTATTCATTGTCCACCAATTTTTTACACATCTATAATAAGAAACATATCAATGAAGAAGTAAAAAAGAGAATAATTAGAATCAAAATAAATGGAGAAAGTATATACTTAATTTCTAAATAGAATTTAATTTGGTTGAATTGTTAACCATATGGCAAGTCCATTGTATCGTAGAAATTATATTCAAAATAATAGACTAAATTTATTAATGAATTAGTAGTTTATATAATATGACTTACACATCAACAAATTCTAATACATTTTGGATCACTTAAAGAATAAGTACATACTCAAAAGAAATAAGAGTCCTAACACCATATTACTATCATAGGATATTATTCCTCTTCATCCAACTAAAACTTTGCTACTACTTCTCTTTAACTTCTTTGTATTTTTTTATTTTTTTTATTATTATTTTTTTTTTTTTGCTGAAAGAATCTATGGATCCCCACTTTGTAGCAAGACATTCCACAATGCATTATTGGAACTCAACATCCTATTAATTGAAACAACCAAAGATAACATAGCACGAAAATTAATCTTAGGATTCAAAAAATAGGAAAAATTACAAATAAAAAAACATAAGGCAAGATGCCTCATCAAGAACATTTAGAGACCTAAGGCCTTTGTTTTCCAGCCCACCCCTCAAATCACCTATAAACAGTGTAGTCTTGAGAAGGGAATTTTAATCTCCAAGTAAAAAAATCAAAAAGACAACATAAAGATTGAGTATTTTAAAAAAAATAAAACAAAATATATACCTCTTACAAGGGATTTTTTATCAGCAAGAAAAAATTAGAAAGAGAATGAGCGTATAAAAATAGCTTTTCAATTCCCATCAGATATTTCCAAGAGTAATTTTTTATCAAAGGAAAAAATATAATTAGATGATTTACCACATAAAATAAAGGGTTTAACATTCAAACACAAAAGCATTTTAGCAAATTGCTTATGAAACTCTACCAATCAAATCAAAAGTAAGTGAAAATACTCACAACAAAAATAAAAAATACAAAACCAAACTCTAGGAAAGATATATAGAATTTAAATGAAATATGATTGCATAAAATTAATTTCTCAGATGAACAAAATTAAATAAAACCTAATGTGATTATTAGCATTCAAACTAAAACCTAACTCAACAAATTTCTAGCACAGTACCGTATATATATTATAATTTGCAGAGCAAAACTTACCAGAGAAGGGAGAAGTCTCCGTTAATGGAAAAGGTGGAGAGAAGGTTGAAGCTACTCTTGATGGAGAAAGTGAAATTTACAATCTGACTGTTTATTTATTACGTACGAATTATAGTTTCCGTTTCCTTAGAATTCCTATTTGGGTTTGGTTTTATTTAATTATTATACGAATTATAATTTCCTTAGAATTCTTATTAAAGTATGTGTTTTACATTATTATATTTCTTATATATGCAAAAGGGTCGTTGTATAATTTCTTTAGAATTCTTATTAAGGTATATGTTTTATATTGCTGTATTTCCTATATATGCAGAAGGGTAGTTGTATAGTTTCTTTAGAATTCTTATTAAGGTATGTATTTTATATTGCTGTATTTCCTATATATGCAAAAAGGTAGTTGTGTGTTTAAAAATTAAAATAAGGGTATATTAGTCAATCAAAAGTTTTTCTCACATTCATCTTTTTATAGGTAGTATAGATATATATATAGTCTGATATTCAACATAAATTTCGAGGAATTTTCAGGATATATACGAATTTAGAAATCTATACGGATTGAATGTCCAACTAGTTTGAACTATGATATGATTGGATTTTTTTTTATAAAAATTTATTTAAGAAACGGTCAAAAGCTTTATTGAAAAAAAGACCATCTTGTTGCCCAACATGAATGATGACCATCTTGGTGAAGCAAGAATTGTCAGACTTCTTCCCATATATCCTCTATGATTAGTCTCATTGGCGACAGGGAGTCATCCTTCTTGTTGATTGAGCTAATAACCTCCATGTCATCTCCTTCCAAAAACACTAAACTCAAGCCAAGATATATCCTTCGCAAAACCAACTGCAAATCTCATAGCCATAGCTTCTACAATCAAAGGTGAAAGACAACCTGGTATCTTTCTAGAAGCTGCGGCAATTGCTTGACCCTCATGATCTTGAACCATCGCACATACACCCATACTACTTATATCAAGTCGATTTGGTATTAAGAGGTTTTTCATTGATAAATGTCCATAAAATGAGTGACTGTTATTAATTAAAAAATATAAGTTTTGAATCGGATAACATTCAATCTCATACCAATTTGATTCTTGGCATAGATCACTTACATAAAAAGGCTATTTTATCCAAATACTTGATTTCACAAAATAGGAATAACATGTAACAGTATTAGATCGAGTGCATGATGTACTCCAAAATTGTTTATATATTATGCCCCAATTATTCATGATATTTTTCCTAAACCCGTACGTAGAAAGGGCCTCCCTCAACTTTTTTGATGGGCTTTGGGTTTGAGTTGGGAGAATGTCAGATTTATGTGCTTGAATGTGGAGAGATTTGGTGGAAATTCTTTGGAAAATGGTAATTCCATTTTTAGATAGTTAATTAAACCAACGTCTTTGTGGCCATTCATCGCTGGCAGTGGGCTGAACTGGTGATCACTTAGCCTGTGCGAACTGCGAAGGGCCATTCATGCACCGTCTATCAAGACATTATTTATAACCCTATTATTTTAAGGAAAATTCTTACGTGACATACTATCATTGCTTACAGCCAATTCATGATCACAAAAAACAAATTGAAGGTGTGGAGAAAAATCCACCTTTTATTGATTTTATGCGTGGTCATGATTTGGCTGCCATGAATTGTTAAAAGAGCTAGTTCTTATTATTATTTATATACCAAAAATCTTATAACCTCGATGGTATCTCTTTCTTTTGGTTCCAAACTTGATCCTATAATTTTGAAGGAAAAGAAAAGGGTTTAATTTTGGGGACTTATTCTTGGTGTTGGATCTTACTTACAATGTTGTCGATTTAAGAAAATAAACAAATAAATAAAATAAAGAAAGATTAAAAAATTAATAAAATAAAATACAATGCGGTAACATGGACACTTACTTTTTACACCAAAAAACAAAAAAAAAAACATGGACACTTATTTGTTGGTGAGATTTGATAAGTATGTAACGTACAACCTGTGAGTATAGCATAAAACCGTAAATAGTAAAGAACCATGTAGTAAGAATCGGAAGCTTAATTAGAATTCAAGTCCTTATATCCTTACTATCGGATGCATGTGTGAGCCTATGAGTGAATTATGCATAATAATGTAAGACTAATTTAGACTCAAACATGGTAGGAGTAGCTCCAGAAAACTCACCTTTGGAGAGGGGGGGAGTACGTAATTCATAAATGTGACTTTATCCAGCACTGGATAAAGGCTTCAAAAAAAAAAAAAAAAAAGAAAAAAAAGAAAGAAAAGAAGAAAAAGGAACGTTCTGCAAGTTTGCAAAAGTTAAAATTCCAAGGATAAAATTTTGGAAACAAATCACCAACCAAGAAGATCAATAATTCCCAAAACCACATCACAAATACGCTTCAAACCCTCTTCCCTACGGGCAATCTCCGGCGGATAAGCCAACCCGGAATACCTCTTAAACGCATTGTGGCAAGCATTTGGATAATCAGCGGCCGCCATAATGTGCATATTGGCATAATCATAAGACTCCATGGCCAAATCTTGAAGCGAAGCATGGAGAGCATCAGTAGCATAAGAATACTTATCGGAGCACTCCTTGAGGACCTTCTTCATGAGAGTGTCGTTGGTGGTGCTGAGTAGTTGAGTGGACAAGTAAGAGGAGGTGGCAGTGGCATTCACCATTCCAATCCCAACCATAATAACTGCCAGTCCCTTGGTGTCGGCGTTAGCGCTTGTGGAGTTGGATTTGAGAGACGAGACGCAGAGGTCGTAGTAGTCGGTCTTTTTGCAGGTTTTTCGGATAAAATCCGCGTCGGCGGCGACGAGCAGAAGTGGTTGGTGAAAGAAGTGGAGGAATGAAAGGGAGAGGAGGAAGATGAGACTAGTAGAACCCATTAGGGAGGGTGAGCAAATTGCTGAAATCAATGCCACTTTCAATCTTTGGTGGAGATGAGAGAGGAAGTGAGAGAGAGGATGTGAAGATAGGGAAGCATAGCCTTTCTTTTATGGTTTCCTATTTTTGAGATCTGTATGGTCTTTTGAGCAAGGTTCCCAGGAGAGGCCCCTCCTACCTCTTCCTATGAAGTCTCTCATTTTTATTTTTATTTTTTTTATGATAAAAAAAAAAATTTGGACGCGTTATTTAATATATGCACCATCTCATTAAGTTTATCACATTGAAGTCATCATCCAAAGAAAAATTAAATAAAAGAAATGGCTCATATGATTTCAAATTTGACAAAAATAATCTGTCAAATGCACTGGGATGATAGAGATAATGTAACCAAAAAACATGGTCTTTTTTTTTTTTTTTTTCTCTTAATGAAATTTTGTAAGCTGAATTTTTAAAAGGTTCTTTCTTCGACAGTAAAGCATATGTCTCGTAATTCATGTAATATTCCTTAAAATATGAGTAGAATTTGCTAATATACCAATGGGCGAGCTTTTCTCCTAGTTTTTTTGGACTTACATTGCCATTGCTATGGCCACTGTCTAATGGTAGAGTGAGTTGTTCCTTTTTGTTTTTTATCGATTGATTGAGAGTAAGGCCAAGTTTGCCAGATAGCATTCTATTCCATAAGGCTCTGCTTGGCACCTAGCCAGCTGCCAAAACAGAGGTCACGGGTCACAATTGACAACACTAGCTAGGACCCTCCATCCATTGTCGTTTTGAGTTTTGGAATGTTTTATTTTAAGATGGGAAACCAGAATATCTCGACGTGCGTCCCGCCAAGAGAGGATGTGGGCCCACTACGTATTGGATCTTATGAGCTTTTAACCTAAAGTTTTCAGCTGGTAAATTTTCCAACTGCTCTGTTTGGCATTTGTAGGAAAGCCGAATCCTGGAAATCATATTGGAGGACCCCATATAGGATTACACTCAAATCTTTTAGTTGCGTGGTCAATAACAACTCTCTGCTTCTGAATGATTCTAAAAAAAAATAAACAAAATGGCTGCTTTTTTTTATTTATTATTTTTTGCCTTTGAAAATATTATTTTTCAAAAAATAGGCTAAACTCGCTGACTTTTCATTCATCTCAAATTACATAAATCATTTATTTATTTTGCTAAGAAAGCATCCACAATTTCAGCCCGATTAACCTCTTATACATGGATAAGGCAATTGTTTATTCAGCATTAACAGTTAATGCTACGAATAAACTTGACGGATGGTTAGCCCTGAGAAATAGATGGGAGTTAAATCAAAGACTTTCTGTTTCTTGAGATATGCATAATACGGTCCCACGAACTATTGGTTTACCTCTTTGGATTCATGGTATCTAAACTTTTAATTGTGAAGTTTAAGTAGTTCTACAATTTTAATGACGCATAGCCCATTTGTTAGAATAAACAAATTTTTTTATTTTGTTTTCGGCCAATTGAGAATGCTAAATGATTGACTCCAGCCATCCATTTATGTTAATTTATAAGACAACTAGGAACAAGGTTATAAATTAAATTATCATAGGTAGTTAGCTTGTGAATGTTGACTTGTCATTAAAAATATTTGCCCTCAATGGTCATAAGGTATCCTTTTGATAATTAGATGGCGGTTCAATTCCGGCTGGATCTAGAATTCTAGAACTGTATCAAGACCAGAAATTATGGCTTTGAACCCAAACTCATGTGTCTGCACATATTCAATCCATTCCCGACCATGATCTTAACTCTTGACATGATCTTGCATGACAATGCATGATTTTGTTGACCTATGACACTATGTTACGCATTTATCATGGCTAAAAAGTTTCTGGCCAAGAATATAGGAATGCTGGAAACGAGGGGGAAAAAAAAAGATCTATATCTATATCCATATATATATATATATATATATATATATGGCCTGACCAATGCTTATGACAAGGCCAAAAGGCCTTAAAAGAAGAACATTTGGTATGGGTTTTGTCAGCACAGGATTGATTGAACAATGCGGAGCATAACAACACATCTCATTCTAGTGTATGGGATTACCTCTGTATTTGCACCCAAGGCAGCATAGAAGAAGCAAATTCCATTGTGCAGAACCGCATAGGGTTTTTTAACCTGTCTGAGCAATTCATGAACACCATTGAATTCAATAGTACTCCAGCAGGAACATCCACCACATTGGTGATGGAACACTACCTGCAGTGAGAGGTTCAAATCAGGAAACAATACAGGTGTCCCTTTTAATTTTCATAGCAAAGGACAAAGAACTCCTAGAATCACTTATACCCAGAATCTTATATATTTTTCTTGATGCCCCATCATAAAGCCAACTATTATCATGCTCATTTTTTGCAGAGGAAAAGGTCGCCTTCAGCTCTTTTGGGTGCTGCAAAGATTTCAGAAATGCAAGAGGAACCTTTCAAGAGATCTTTGTCATTCAGCATGGATACAAGAATGACAGGAAGTGCGATGTCTAAATTCTGTGTCTGAATTGATGTGTCACGCAAGGAAAGAATGGAAGGAAAATCTAATATCACTTGATTGCACTCATTGTGTGAATTCTTGAATTCTTTCTGCTCTGTTTGTTGCCAAGAATATAGAGGAAAAGAATTAAGGAACTTGGATTGTTTATGCATTTACGAATTGGAACCCCACACATTCTCCAACCTTCTCCCAAAGGTGGTAAGGATGAACTAATTTCCATGTAAACCAAATAAATTGCAACTGAGTGGAGATGGGATATTCAACCTTCATATAGCCAGGGGTATTCATAACTAATAATTTTATGCTTTTGTCAATTTAGGTATTTATATTTCTTTTTGGATTTTATGCACCATGAAGAGAAAACGAAAGAAAATGCAACAAAATTTATCACAAAATCACAAAATATTTTGATTTATACAAGCATCTAGATGAAAATATACATAGGGAAGTGAAAGTGTACATTCTCCGCCGATGAGGGTCTAATTTTATTTCATCTGTAAGTACATGGAAAATTTATTTTTGAGCCACACAATCATACACCTGATACTCTTGATCCGGATCTATGCATCCATGCGGATAATGCATCGGAGGCCATCCCCTTGAAGCATGTACTCAAAAGCCTTGTTGATCTCCGAGAAAGGGACACTATGGGTGATGAATTTCTCAAGTTCAAGCTCCTGTCCACAATGTAAACTTATTAAGATAACTGCTCACAGTAATTAGAGTTTCAAAAGCAAAGGAATGAATGACTCTTGACTCAACTTCTACATAAAGATATCTAAATCCAAGCAACCTTATTGTGAAGATGATCCTATGATAAAGGAAAATAATGACAATAAAATATAAGCTACCCTTAAAACATCAAAATGACAGAATTGAAATAAGCAACCCTTAGAACCCGATGAGGTAACACAAAGCCATTTTGAGTCCTCTATATTTTGGTTGTCCTTGCTTTAGCTCTTTTTCCAATCACAAGAAGGATCTAAGTACTTTGTTGAAGATGCACTCCATAATATTCACTTGTATAAGGCATCTTGTAGAGGCCATCAGAGATCATTCTAGGGGCCATTATAAGGCATTCTTCACTAAGATGAAAAACTATGTGAAGACCAAAGTTTACAATCACACTTGTAGACCAGAGTTCTCATTGCTACAAGTCAGTCCAAGATGAAAAACTATGTGAAGACTGCAGAGTGATCCTCTAATTATTTACAATTCAAACTACATTAACAGCAAATTCAGCTTACCTTGTTCATGTATTTTTCCACCACTGAAGGAAGGTCAGAGCGTGGTTTGTAGTTTCCAAAGAAGGTCCCCTTGAGAGTCCTCTCATTCAAGAGATTCACTGGATGGGTTTTGAATGCATCATCTTTGTTTGGCACACCAACCAGTACAGCAACACCCCATCCCTTCAAGGAAATATTTAGGGCTTAAAGTTAGTGAAAATAATTCAAAAGCTTTCATCTAACTATTTTATCTTTCTTTTTAAAAAAAAAATAATAATAATAATTACAAGAAGAGCTCATAGGAATTACATCATGAACACATTCAAATGCAGAGATCATGGCATTGATATTTCCAGTGCACTCAACACTCCGATCAACTCCCCCGCCGGTCATCTCAGCTATTACCTAAAGACAAGAAAGCAAGATCAATGGAAAACTCGGTTTTAGATTTGTCTTCTCACCACAATGCAATTTATGTTGAACTGTAAAGGAGCAAACCTCTTGAACAGGCTTCTCATGGTCTTTTGGGTTCACAAACTCAGTGATGCCAAATTTCTTGGCTGTTAACAAGAACAAGGAAATGAACCATCAGAGAGCAATTGAAATCATATAAATTCTAGCACTCTTTTCAGAATGGTAAGTTGTTCTAAAAATTTTCAATTTGATTAGTATTACTAAGAAGCTAAATAGAACCTACATTTCAAGAAAACTCTTCTAAGAGTTTTAGCTATGTCTAGGATGGATAATGATACTGACTAAATCTCTCATAAAGAATTCAAATTAACACCAATAGTAATGTAGCTTAATAGGAGCAGCATTACTAATTTGGAATTGTTTGGCACATGGAATGCCGTCATTCTTGTGAGTCTTAAACTCACCTTCATCAAATCTCTTAGAGTTCAAATCAACACCAATAATCCTTGAAGCACCTGCAATTCTAGCCCCTTCTGCGGCCTAATCATGTACGACAACAAAAACACAACTTTTTCATTAGAAGCAGGCCTAGTAAATAGCAAAAGAATGGTCCATTTCATAATAGAGAAGAAACTCACAGCAAGGCCCACAGCTCCTAATCCAAAAATGGCTACTGTTGAACCCTTCTTTGGTTTTGCGACATTTAAGGTGGCACCAAGACCTTCAACACATATCCCAATTCTCAATATCAGCCAAAAAGAAAAAAAGAAGGTACATTCAATATGAGAGTAAATTCAATAAATTTTAAAGAAATCAGAGAGAATTTTGAACCCAACCTGTAGAAATTCCACAGCTGAGAACACAAACTTTGTCAAGTGGGGCAGCAGGGTTGATCTTGGCAACCGAACCAACATGAGCCACAGTGTATTCACTAAAAGTGGAAGTTCCAACGAAATGGTAAATGGGTTGTCCTCTAATTGAAAATCTAGACTTTCCATCATTGAGCATCACTCCTCGGTCAGTGTTTATCCTAAGGAGGTCACACATGTTGCTCTCCTCTGACTTGCAATGGCGACATTCCTTGCACTCCCCTGTGAACACGGGAAGAACATGGTCGCCAGGTTTTAAATCCGTTACACCCTCACCGACGCTTTCCACAATCCTAAACACCCAAATTAAAACACCAATTCAGTAAACCCAGCCAAGTCAATGGAAATGGAAATGAAATTAGTATTTTTCTCTGAAAATGCACATACCCGCCTGCTTCATGACCAAATATACGAGGAAACAATGGGGTCTGTCCCTGCAAAGTGATAAATCAATGGCTTTAAGCACTTAATTATGAATCTTCATACAATGGATACATATTATACCATATAGATCATCAAAATGCATTTGGTGGTCACCTTGGCTTCCCAGAAGTAAACATCAGTGTGGCAGAGGGAAGTGAAGAGGATCTTCAGACGAACCTCCATCGCCTGTGGAGGCGCCACCTCCACTTCCTCAAGCACCAGTGGCTTTCCTGCTTCCCATGCCACTGCAGCTGAAATGCACATACAGCCGATCGATTAAATACATCAAATATGATAATCAGAAAGAGTAAATAACAATGCTTTATGGACATATCAATGTAGATAAAGAAACAAAATAATGTATTTAAGAAAAAAGAAAAACACAAAATAAAATTATAAAGAAACAATAATAGCGACCTGTTAACCAAAGTAAATGTTTCTAAGTTCTAAAAATCCCCAAGCAGGTCCAATATAGAAAATTTGGTGTTAATAACATATATATATATATATATATATATATATATATATATATATATATATATATATAGATGAAATTTCTGAATAGAACTCTCTTTTGCCTTCAAAAAATGATTTAATAATTTATCTAAAGTGAGAGCTATTTCTCATGGTCATTGGTATAATAGATTACTGAGAAAGCAACCTCAACCCATGAATAATATGTAATATAGAGAGAGAGCAGAGTTTTAAAAAACAGGGCGTAACGGCCGTTAGCATTGTGTAATGGAATTTCACAGTGTTGTTACACCTTTATAGCCTATAGCATTGTGTAAAGGTCCTCACGCCCGTTATGGTACCTTTACGGCCTTTACGCACTTAAAACACGTATGTTCTCTCATTCGCTCATTCTCCATCACCTCTACTCAAAGGAGAACACACTTTCAGCTGGTATTTGCCCATAAAACCATTAGATCTACAACATTAAAGCTAATCTTTCAACGATTTGAAGCTAAAATCGAACATCAAAGACATCCTTGATCACTATTTGAATTTCCCCCCCTCCCCCCCCATGTCAATAATTTTTTTTTTTCCTTTTAAGCTTAGATCTATGATGTTTAACCATACATCTATGGTTTATAACAATCATTCATTCATTTTCTATTTGTAATTTTTTTTTTTTGTTTATTTTATGCTCTTTTGATCTATGATGTTTAATATTATGCTGAAAATTTCAATATGTGTGATGTATTGATGTATTCCCTTAATTTCTTGCTTTTAAATTTTTCTTTTTTTTACTATAATTTGTAAATTAGTAATAATAAATTATAAGTACTACACAACTACTTAGTATTTCATTATATGAATTGTTAGATTTAATATTGACTCAAGTATTATTATAAAAATAAATGAAAAAACTCAAAAAAAAAAAAAAAAAAAAAAAAAAAAAAAAACACCTTCATAAAATGCTTTAACTACACTCATAAAAGTTACTATGTTGAATAAAATTCATTAAAACTCTTTCACAACAGTACTGTATAAGATTATGGAATGAAAATATGAGTATCAACAAGTTTGGGGCACGTTGTACAAAATTAAAAGAAAAATCATGCTCCATTAGCTATCACTCCGATACCCGATTCCCGTTACACCTTTACCATTACCATTATACTCGCAAATACCCTGTATTTAAAACCATGATAGACAGAGAGAGAAAACGATCGAAATGGCTTCCACCTGGATTAACGATTTAAGTGATCCTAATCCAATAGCTTGAAATAGAAGCTCAGACGAAATTCCCGTCCGGGGTCGGGGATCTCGGACTGGAAGACGACTATGTATCTATGAATCACATGTATGTATAAAGATCCAAGAGAAGCTTAACTCAAAAGAATTTATGATCACGAATTACAGCAAATTAAAACAGGGAAACAAATCACAGAAAACTACAGCGCAAGGGGGGTAAAAACAGAAATGAAATGAACAGAAACCCATGAAACAGCAATCTGACAGAAACCCATAATCGGCAAGAAGAATCCAACCCAGAAAACAAATACACTAGTGTAGTGAATACCTCTGCAACGAATGACCTGACCAGCTGTGCTCGACATCTTTTAGCTTTGGTTTTTTCTTCCCTTTTTTGGACAATTTGTTGTTACACAGATAACTTTGGTTGTGGGGGTGTGTATGCATGTGTGGGAGTATTTATAGTATGGGAGTGGATTAAACCACCACGAAGCCAGAGTGTACGTTCTCATCATGAAAACCACTTACTGCCCCTGTTTTTCCTCTATAGGGGCTGGAGCCAACAGCTGCGCCTCTGCAGAGTTGGTTCCCAGTTTCTGGTTTTGCTGACGTATTTTAATGTTATTGACCTTTTTTCTGAATTTAATAAGGATGCAACTTGTTTGGGTAGTTGACACCACCCCCAAACAGACCTCCCAACTCCCAAGTTGGGCACGTTGAGCATGACGGACTCGGATTTGCTAAAGTTGAGGGGTTTAACAGGATGCTCAAGTTGCCATTGGATTTCTGTCACGTGACCGATTGAATCTTCAACGATTGGGATGAGAATGGGATGAGAAGGCTTGACCATGTGCAGAGAAGCTTACGGCGTTAGCTGGGATGGAAGGGAAAAAGTAAAACGGTGCCGTTTTATTTGCAAAAACACCACGAAGAGTGGGGGAGGGAGGGAGCGTCCAGATCTGGTTCAGCACTTGTTAGTTGCAAAAATGAAGAACTCTCGAATCTGAGATTTACGTGATTGCGGTTCAGCACTTGTTATTTTCAGACGACTAAGTGAAGATTTGAGGCTCGTCTGCTATGAGGCAAAACAAAAATTCACACACACACACCCCCACCCCCCCAAACAAAAAAATAAAAAAAAAGGGTAAAATAAAACCTTGAAATGCTGTTCGGAAAGCTACAAGCGACCCAATGGGAAGTGAGTAAAAATGCGTTATGATGTGGTAAAATACAATAATGGCAAGATGGTTTTGATTTATGCTGTGTTTGTGTCTGTGTAGTTCTCTATTTTGATGAGGGTCAAAGACAATGGGAAGTGAGTTCGATTTGAATAAACGCCATTGTTATGATCTTAGCATGTCCGGGAGAACCAGAAAGCCTTCACAGCCTCGACCCCAAAGAGAGAATCCTTCTATGGCGACCAGTCATCCGAGCTTGAAACAACTGATGGATAATGAAGGAGAAGCAAAGGTGATTCAAGGGAAGAAAATCAGACCTGGATGCTCCCTCCCTCCGCACCTTTCGTGGTGTTTTTGCAAATAAAACGACACCGTTTTACTTTTTCCCTTCCATCCCGGCTAACGCCGTTAGGCTTCTCTGCACAGGGTCAAGCCTTTTCATCCCATTCTCATCCCAGCTGTTGAAGATTCAATTGTTCACGTGTCAGAAATCCAATGGCAACTTGAGCATCCAGTTGAGCGCCTCAACTTGAGCAAATCCAAGTCCAAGCATCACTACCCAAACAAGTTGGGAGGTCTGTTTGCTTCTCTAGTTCTTTTTGTTTTTTATTCTCTGTAGCAAACCACCCCATATCCCCCATGGCTCATGAGGGGGATGTGGGCTATTGCAACCCCTTAAAGGGTTAAGTTGCCCCCACTTGATATCCCCACCCCCCAAATATATATACCCACCCTTTTAAAAGACTAAAACACCCCTCTTCTAAATAACCCTAACCCTCACCCACCCCACTCCCCCCCCCCCTCACACGAGACGGCGACAAGAGAATGGTGACGGCGACGGCGACGGAGGTTCTTCCCCTTCTCTCTCCTTCTCCTCTTCTTTTTTCTTTTTCTTCTTTTTTTTTTCTTTCCTTCCTCTGCTCCTCTGCTGGTCAGATCTGTGGGGGGAGGTTTTTTTTTTCAAAATCTCCATTTTTTCCGATAGGGTGGGGTGCCTGCGACGGGAGGTTCTTCTTCTTCCCTCTTTTTCTCTTTTTTTTTTTTTTTTTTTTCCTTTGATGTTGGTCAGATCTGTGTGTTTCCGGCAAAGGAGGTTTTTTTTTCAAAACCTCCATTTTTTCCGGTGGGGTGGGGTGCTAGCGACGGGAGGGAAGAGAAAGAAAAGAAAAGAAAAAAAAGAGGGCTGCCAGGAGGGAAGAGGAGAAGAAAAAAAAAAAAAAAAAAAGAAGGGAAGAAGAGGCTGCCGACGGGAGGGGGGGCTGCCCTCGCTATCGCCGATGAGCTGGTTAGATCTGTGTTTTCCGGCGAGGGGTACTTAAGCCCTTTTTAGTAATTTTGTATAATAATTTTTTTAATTAAAAAATTAGAGGGGGCAACTTAACCCTTTGGGGGGTTGCAATAGCCGTTCCCTCCCAAGCCCTGTGTATGCATAGGTCCACTCTAATATTAAATGTAGAGTAAAAACTAAAAACTAACAAGTAGGTCTTTAGTGTAATTATAATATGGCAAAGTAGTATTACAAGTCCATATGAGCGAGGGAAGTAAAGTAAGGATGATAGATCTTAACCCGATATTCCTACTCTACTCCCCTCCCACTCATGATATCATATCAACCATATTATAGTTGAACATTAAGTTTTTTTTTTTTTTTTTTTTTCAAAACTAACAAAGTGTAAGGGTGCTTACCACAAGGATAATTGTCAAGCGCAAATTTACATATGTTAATATAAATTTTCTTGAACAAAGATCAAGGGATGTCCAAATAGGACCAAATTGAATATAATAAAAGCTAAAATTTTGCCACACTTCCTTTATCTATTGATTCAAAATTAATTGCATTGACCAAGCATGAAATGGAAAATAAAGTACACACGGTGACACCCCCTTTGTCAATCAAATGTTAAAATGAGAGATTTTATCGACAAGCTGGCCAATAATACCAAAATACATCTTTTAACCCACCAAAAGTAATTTCCCCCATCTGATAATAAGTCGAAGGTGGATCACATGTTGCATGAAGGAGAGGAGATGTGATGTTGGAGTTGAAAAGATGGGAGATTGGGAAATGTTGGGTGGTTGGGGATGCTAGGGATGGTGTACTTTACATTTTCTACCATAGGTGACCAAATGGTAAGTTAGGGTTATAGTTGTCCAAAAATGTAATTACAAATTTAGTCATTGTTGAAAGGTTGGGTGGGTTTTGGTATTATCTCAAAAACTAGGAATTTTCATGGAAAATTCCCATTAATTTTAATATATTGTAGATTTCTTGGTTTGCATGCGGCTGCCCAATGCCTTGCAAGTCCATCTCTTTCCAGCAATCCAACTAGTCTTATAAATTTTTCCATCCTAGAATTATAACAAGCCAACCTGCAGGTTATGACCTATCTATCATATAATGGTTCTTAATTAAGCTTGTTTTTAAAGTGTTGATATGTAAAACTTTATTCCTATTAAGGATCATATAGGCGAATTAATTAAATTTCAGTCAACAATGAATGTTTACTATTGTAATGATGACTTTTTTTTTTTTCCGTTTTTTCTTTTTTCAGCAGATTTCATAGCACCATGAGGAGACAACGAGAGAAAATATATGCAACGAAATTCATCACAAAATCACAAAACTTTTTTATTTATACAAGCAAATTTATTTATTTATACAAGCATCTAGATAAGATATTACATAGGGAAGTGAAAGGCTCATCGTCTAACGAGGGCCTAACGTTATTTCATACATAAGTTCATGGAAAATTTATTTTCTGGGCCCACAATCATACTCCTGATAATCTTGATCATGTTCTATGCATCCATGCGGATGATGCATCGGAGGCCATCCCCTTGAAGCATGTAGTCAAAAGCCTTGTTGATCTCCGAGAAAGGGACACTATGGGTGATGAATTTCTCGAGTTCAAGCTCCTGTCCACGTTGTGAACTATTAGGATAACGGCACACAGTAATTCAAGTTTCGAAAGCAAAAGAATGAATGACTCTTGACTCAACTTCTATATATGGAAAATAATGATGATAAAACATAAGCAACCCTTGAGGCATCAAAATGACAGAATCGAAATAAGCTACCCTTAAAACCCAATGATTGGGGTAAAACAAAGCTATTTTGAGGTCTTTATTTTTTGGTTGTCTTTGCTTTAGCTCTTTTCCTAATCACGAGAAGCGTCTAGGTACTTTGTTGAATATACACTTCATAATATTTACTTGAATAGGGCATCCTGTAGAGGCCATGAGAGATCATTAATTCTAGTGGCCATTATAAGGCATTCTTCACCTATGTGAAGGCCAGAGTCTACAATGACAATTGTAGACGAGAGTTCTCATTGCTACAAGTCCAAGACGAAATACTATGTGAAGACTGCAGAGTGATCCTCTAATTATTTATAATTCTAATTACAATAATAGCAAGCTCAGCTAACCTTGTTCATGTATTTTTCCACCACTGAAGGAAGGTCAGAGCGTGGTTTGTAGTTGCCGAAGAAGGTCCCCTTGAGAGTCCTCCCATTCAAGAGATTCACTGGATGGGTTTTGAATGCATCATCTTTGTTTGGCACACCAACAAGTACAGCAACACCCCATCCCTGCAAGGAAATATTCAGGGCTTAAAAGTTAGTGAAAATGATACAAGTCTTGCTATTTTTTTTTTTTCAATGACTAGAAGAAGAGCTCATGGGAATTACATCATGAACACATTCAAAAGCAGAGATCATGGCATTGATATTTCCAGTACACTCAACACTTCGGTCAACTCCCCCGCTGGTCATCTCAGCTATCACCTAAAGATGAGAAAGCAAGATCAATGCAAAGCTCGGTTTTAGATTTGTCTTCTCACCACGATACAATTTAATTGAACTGTAAAGGAACAAACCTCTTGAACAGGCTTCCCATGGTCTTTTGGGTTCACAAACTCAGTGATGCCAAATTTCTTTGCTGTTAACAAAAACAAGGCAATGAACAATCAGAGAGCAATTGAAATCATATAAATTCTAACACTCTTTGCATTACTAATTCAGAATTGTTTGACACATTGAATGTCGTCGTTCTTGTAAGTCTTAGACTCACCTTCATCAAATCTCTTAGGGTTCAAATCAACACCAATAATTCTTGAAGCACCTGCAATTCTAGCCCCTTCAGCAGCCTAATCATGTATGACAACGAAAACGCAACTTTTTCATCAGAAGAAGGTCTACTAAAATACCAAAAGAACAGTCTTCCATAAGGGAGGAGAAACTCACAGCAAGGCCCACAGCTCCTAATCCGAAAATGGCTACTGTTGAACCCTTCTTTGGTTTTGCCACATTTAAGGTGGCACCAAGACCTTCAACACAAAACCAAATTCTTAGTCGGAACAAAAAAGAGTAAATTCAATATGAAAATAAATTCTGTGCATTTTAAAGAAATCAAAGAGATTTTTGAACCCAACCTGTAGAAATTCCACAACTTAGAACACAAACTTTGTCTAGTGGAGCAGCAGGGTTGATCTTGGCAACAGAACCAACGTGAAGCACAGTGTATTCACTGAAAGTGGAAGTTCCCACGAAATGGTGAATGGGTTTTCCTCTAATTGAAAATCTTGACTTTCCATCATTGAGCATCACTCCTCGGTCAGTGTTGATCCTAAGGAGATCACACATGTTGCTCTCCTCTGACTTGCAATGGCGACACTCCTTGCACTCCCCTGTGAACACAGGAAGAACATGGTCGCCGGGTTTTAATTCCGTTACACCCTCACCGACGCTTTCCACAATCCTATACACCCAAAGCAAAAAACTAATTCAGTAAACCCATGAGCCAAGGCAATGAAATGGAATTAGTATTTTTTTTCTCTGAAAATGCACATACCCGCCTGCTTCATGACCAAATATGCGAGGAAACAATGGGGTCTGTCCCTGCAAAGTGATAATTCAATGGGTTTAAGCACATAACTATGAGTCGATCACCATACAATGGATACATATATATACCATTTAGATCATCAAAATGCAGTTGGTGGTTACCTTGGCTTCCCAGAAGTAAACATCAGTGTGGCAGAGGGAAGTGAAGAGGATCTTCACACGAACCTCCATCGCCTGTGGAGGCGCCACCTCCACTTCCTCAATCACCAGTGGCTTTCCTGCTTTCCATGCCACCGCAGCTGAAAATGCACATACATCCGATCGATTAAATACATCGAATGGGATACTCATAAAAGTAAGATCAACCCATGAACAATATCCCATCAATTAGTACATCAAATGTGTGTGTAACTGTATATATATATATAGTACACATGTGCGTTGCACGTGAACTTTTGTCATAATAAATTGGTTATATCTATAAAATTTTATATACATGTTAATATTTAAATAAATAAATAAAAACATAACTCTGTATAACTTCATAGTTATAAGAGCTAGCCTCACCTTTGCCAATAAAATTTAGAATATTTTAATAATTAATTTTTTGAATAATGTAATTTGATTTTAGAATGCATATCACGTTTTTCTCAACTAACCATACTCCCATCCCCCTCACAGAGTCACAGCCACACAGTCACAGCCCCTATACCACGTTCCACCCAATTTGGTGTATAAACTTAATTCATTTTCTCTTAACTATGCTTGGTGAACCACGTGGCCACCAAGATATGGTGACGATCTTAAGATTCTTCTCATTTTATTTATTTATTATTTATTTAGGATTCATCTATTTATTTGGTAGCATCGGTTGTATTGCCATCCACCTTGTGAGTCTTATTTTCTCAATTTTTTCTCTAAACCTTTTTGTTATTTTTTCTTAGTTTTTTTTCAAAACTCAAGTTTTTCATGTCATCATTGTCTACATTTTTCTTTTTTGGTTCATGTAGATATTGAAAAAGTCATACTCTTTTTTTTTTTCTTTTTTTTTTTTTTTGCCTCAAGTAGAGTTTTATTGTATAGTTGTTTTTTTTCTTCGTTTTTTCTTTTCCTCGGGTTTTTAAAAACTTCAAAGATTTTCATGGCATTATTATGTAATTTTTTTTTTTTTTTTTTTTTTTTTTTTTGGGTTCACACAGAGATTGAAAAGAGAATGGAGAGTTTTTGAAACCCTTTTTTATCTTTAGTCGTTTTTCTTTTCCACTCGATTCATCTGTTTATTCAATGGTATTTCCATCCACCATAAAAGACATTATCTTTGAGAGCTACACTCATTCATGGCTACTTGTGTTTTGTTTAAGCGAAACCAATACCTCATAATATAATTTTTCTCAAGACTTTTTTTCACTTTTTTTAAGACTCAAAAGTTTTTCATGGTGTCATTATTTACAATTTGTTTTTCGATTGTGTAGAACACACAGTACAGTTTACGTATATGGTATTAAAGAAGAGTTCTCACATAGAGTTTTATCTATAGTTGTGTTTTTTCTTCTTCACATGATTATATGATTATATATATATATATATATATATGAAATTTGGCGAGTCAAGTTTCTTTCTCATTGTTTTTTTTTTTCCTCTCGATTCATTTGTTGATTCAATGGTATTTCCATCCACAATAAAAGACACAATCTTTGTAAGCTACACTCGTTCATGGCTTCTTGTTTTTTTGTTTAAGTGAAACCGATTCCTCATAATATAGTTTTTCTTTGATTTTTCTCAAAACCTTTTCTCGGTTTTTTCAAAACTCCAAAGTTTTTCACTGATGTCTAATATATATGAAAACTAAAATAGGATATTATAAAAATTTATACATGAGTGCTGTACATGGGAAAAAAATGTACCAGACAATGACAAATGAAGAACAGTACTTGTACAAGATGAGAGTTCTATATATATTTTTTTATCTTTGAGGAATTTTTATCTCTAAGAGGAAATTAAAGAGAGATTGAAAAAATAAAAAGGAGGAATAAAATGAGAGAATCATACCATAGGAAAAGAAACACGCATATGTATTGATGTATATAACCCAACCATCACAAGTCCTTGCTAAGAATTAATCTTCCACTAAGGAAAGGATGGAGGGGCCAAGTTGTATTGCACGGAACCTCCTTAATTTCTCCAACAATGAAGATTTATATATTTGTTCTAGGGTTTTAGGATGAAATAATGTCCTTATAATTTATGTTTCTTTAGAATTCCTATTTGGGTTTGGTTTTATTTAATTATTATACAAATTATAGTTTCCTTAGAATTCTTATTAAGGTATGTGTTTTATATTATTATATTTCCTATATATGCAGAAGGATAGTTGTGTATTTAAAAATTAAAATAAGAGTATATTAGTCAATCAAAAGTTTTTCTCACATTCATCTTTTTATAGGTAGTATAGAATAGATATATTTATTTATTTATTTATATATATAGCTTAGCTCCTAGTTAGTTAGGGACTTATTGATTTAAGTTCTATTAACATCATGTATTAGAGGTTTTATCTAGTGTATTGGCTTAATGTACATGAACCCATCAATGCATCAGATACATTCCCTAACGTGGGTGTTGATATATCAACATGATATATCAATACATTCTTGACCATAGTATATAGATATATGAATTATATGTACTCTCTAAGTCTCACAAAGGTAGGCCAAGTTTGATAAAGTTTAAGAAAAGCCATTTTTGCCTTAATTTGTCATTTATTAAATTCAGTCGTTTCAAAATACCCTATTCTATTTGGTATTGGGTTTTGTAATGAGAATAATTATTGAAATATAAAAGGTAGTATAAAAAAGTTCAAAAGAATTTGTTTTGATTTTTCAAAATTAACAAACACTTTGAGACAAAAAAAATATCAACATGTTTTTGATCATGGTGTATAAATATATGAATTATATGTATTCCTTACGTCTCATAAAGATAAATTAAATTTAATAAAATTTGACAAAATTAATAAACATTTTGGGATAGAAAATGTTCTATCTTTTCAAAACTGAGGTTTATGTATAAAGATCTTAAAAAAAACACTGGTATTAGAAAAAGAAATAAAATAAAATTAAGATGGCAAATTGCGGCAAATTAAAACAGGGAAAACTACAGCGTAAAGAGGAAAAAACACAAATGAAATGAACAGAGCCCCATGAAACAGTAATCTGACAAAAGCCCACAATCACAACAGGAATCCAGTACGGAATCTAGAAAGTAAAGACATTAATGCAGTGAATACCTCTGCAACGAATGACCTGACCAGCTGTTCCTGACATCTTCTGACTTTGCTTTCTCTATTCTCTTCCTTTTGACAATTTGTTTGCTACACAGGCTCCTACGCTTGTGGATGGGTGTGCATGTGTGGGGGTATTTATAGTATGGGAGCAGATTATTAAACCTACACTGAGCCAAAGGTTTGTCATCTCCTTGGATAGAGTAGGAGGAGCGAAAAACCAGTTACTTCCCCTGTTTTCCCTGTTCAGAGGCAGTAACCAAAGACGGCGCCCCTGAAATGACCCCTGGTTCTGGTTTTTCTGACATATGTTAATGTAGTTGACCATTTTTTCGAATATATTAAGGATGCAACTTGCTTGGGTTGACGCCTCTCCAAACAGACCTCCCAAGTTGGGAGGGTTGACCTTGAACTTCTGCACAACCAATCACTAAGCTTGAGGCTTGGGGCTGGGGCTTATAATAAGTAGGCCTATTCCTACAAACTTCTTCTATATATATATATATATATATATATATATAGAGGATGATGATCAGGTAAGCACGTGCTAATATAACTTATATCAAAACCTGTATTGAGAGTTGTATCTTGTGCATTAGTAAAATGTGAGGTGCATTGAATCAATGCAAGGGTTACAACCCCCAATGCATAGTGCTGATGTAACTTATATTAGCACGTGCTGATGGGATCACCTCTGTATATATATATATCTATATATATATATATATATTTATATATATATATTTATTGGCTAAATCCATATCTTTCCATGAACAAAAAGATATTAAAAAAAAAAAAAAAACAGATAAATCGTAGAAAACCCCTATGAAGTATAAGGAGTATGTAGATAACCCTCCTTATGTTTTAATTTTGTCAATGTGTCCCTTTGTTTAATTGAAAGATAAAACCAATCGTCGATGACCACCCAATTGGCTATGACGCCAGTGAAGGTTCCGACAATTTTAAGTAAAACGGGTCTGTTAACGATATCACGTACGTAGTCACGTGGCTAATTTTCGTCAAATTTCATCAACAGTGAGTGACAGTAGAGCACATTGACAAAAATTAAAACATAAAGAAGGCACATAGACAAAATTAAAACATAAGGGGGACACCCCCCCCTCCCCCAATACTTCAGGCAGGTTTTCTGCAATTTACCCAAAAAAATTTCTTAAAGGGTGTGGATTTAGCCAAAGAAAAAAAAAAGTGTGGAAATAGGTCCTCCAATATTTATTTAAAGATAAGGTTGAGATTGCCAATTTTAACACACCAACATTGGGGGCAAACCATTTCTCCAATTGTACCTGGTTTGTTTCCAATAAAATATTCTTCAATCGCTTGCCAAAGGATTGAGAAAAAGAGAAATAATAACTAATGATGGGTTGAGGCCTTGCCCAATTCGACCTACCTTCTGCTTGTTGCAAATTGTAATGTATAAAATTATTTTTCGTTAATTTGTCATCAAGCAACTATATGGATATCAAAAAGTTGGAGGGAAAAAAAAAGAAGAAAATAACCAAAATTATTTAAGAAAAAATATTATTCATAAGCAATTTTTAAGTACTTTATTTTCCTTTCCCTAAAACTTTTTGGGATCTAAATTAAGCCCAAATAACTTTTGAGTATTTTGCATCCCCAGTGCCTTTTTTTCTCTATTAGTGGACGGGTCACCCTTAACTACATCCCCCCATGGCTTCATATTCTATGAAGCTTAAGCCCCGTGTGTGTGGGTCCACTCTAATATTGCATTTGACCTAACATTCCCATTTTTCTCAATTTTTATTGGTTCGTGGCATCACTTGACTATATCACAATTACACAAAGTTTTTCTTGAAACTAAAAAAAAGGATGTAAGAGTGTTTATCTTGAGGATTATTGCTAAACGTGAATTTACAAAAGTTAATATAAATTTTCCTGAATAAAGATCAAGGGATGTCCAAATAGGGCCTCACTAGATATAATAAAAGGTAAAATTAGTCTACACTTACACTATTATTGATTTTGAACTGCATTGACCAATCATGAGAGGTAACACCCGTTTGTCAATAAAATGTTACAATGAGAGATTTTATTGAAAAGCTCCAATAGTACCAAAATACATATTCTACCCCACCAAAAGGTAATTACCCATTTTGTTATTGGTCAAAGGTGATCACATGTTGCACAAAGGAGAGGTGATGTGATGTAAGGGTTGAAAAGATGGGAGATTGGGAAACGTTGGGTGGTTGGGGATGCTAGGAATGGTATGGTCTCTTCGGATAGAAGCCTTTGATTATCTTTCGCTATCGGAGTGGATTGCCCTGATTATTTCCAATGGCCTAGGACTTAATGCCGACCAAGCCAATGCAGTCAAGTTCTTAATCTTGGCTATGGTGTTGATGGATCAAGTTTGGTTTGACCAGAACAGATGTGTTTTTGAGGGGCTGGATTGTGAGCCTAGGCACCTTTTGATCCAGGTGGAGAAAATTGCTAATGAGCATTTTTTGGCCAGCCCCTACCTTGTTGGTATATCCCTTCCCACCCCTTTCTAGTCCCCTCCTCCTAAGCCATGGACGTTCAAGCTCAATTTTGACGCGGCTATTAGACCCTTGTTATGGTTCCTTAGTGCTGTTTTGAGGGACTCCTTTGGCAATCTCTTGCATGCTTCAACATCCCCATATGGCCCCCTTGACGCCTCTGTGGCTTAGAGCAAGGCATTATGTTCCGAGCTTTGTGAGGTCAGTAACCTTGGCTATCCGATGATCATGGTGGAGGAGGGTGATGCATATTTGGTTATTGACCCCTTTAATTATGTGATTGGAGTCTTACTGCGCATTGGGCTATCCAATCTATGATCAGTGACATCAAGGTAGCGGCTTGGCTTCATCCCCATGTGGGTTGTTTGGTATGTTCTTAGGTTAGCTAACAAAACAGTCTACTCTCTTGTCCAACTGGTTGCCCTTTGTATGTGTTTTTGGTCAATCCTAATCACCTCTTTATTGAATGATGTTATCTTCGTAGATAAGGTTGAAAGGGATGGAAACAACTATAATCTTTTCTCTTAATTATTGAATTTCTTATACCAAAAAAAAAAAAAAAAAAAAAAAAAAAAAAAAGGGGGACCAAAGATTTAGTTAGAGTTATAGTTGTCCCAAAATGTAATTTAAAATTTAGTCAGTCATTGTTGAAAGTTTGAGTGGGTTTTGGTTTTATCTCAAATGTTAGGAATTTTCATGGCAAAACAACATTTTTAATTAATTTTAATATAAAGTAGATTGCTTGGCTAGCATGCCTTAGCACAATCCCTTGTAAGTCCATCTCCTTCCAATAATCCAACTAGTCTTATTAATTTTTCCACCTTAGCATTACAACAAGCCAACAAGCTTATGACCGATGAGTCTTAACCCTTTTTTTAAGCGTTGATGTGGAAAAATTTTATTGCTATTAAGGATCATATAGGGGAATTCAATCCCCACTCTTCATTGCGATTCTAGTCACAAAATAATCATGTTAAGGGTTAATCCTCAAAGGATTTCTAAAAATTCTCAACGTATGGAAGTATAGTAGGACACACTCTCCAAATACTAGCTCAAATTGGTTATTATGTTAGAGAAGCTTCCACCAATCCTCTCCCCCCCTTCCCCCCCCCCCCCCTCCTCTCCTTTTTTTCTTTTTTATTTTGTAGTATGTATTAGTTGCTCGGTGTGTTGGATCAAGAAGCTTCCTTGGTTCTCATTTTTCCCTCTTTTTTTTTTCTTTTATTTTTTTGGGTCTTTTGGTTGCAAGAACTTGGAAGAGAGTAATTATTGAAACCCCTCAATATTATTTGCACACACTACTTGTTTTATTTTTTTTAATGTTTTATGAAAATTATAAAAGTTTTCATAAAAACTAACCACAGAATCCACTAGAAATCATTATTTTGAAAAATTTTGCGAAAGATAATTTTTCCAAAATCTATTGCTTAAGTAGAAGTTTTGGTTAAAAATGAAACAAAAACTATAAATGGCTAAACAATCTGACAGATTTTGAAAAAAATCTCCTGCAAAGTTGTTCAAAATTATGTTTTTTAGTGTACTATGTGATCAAATTTCATAGAAATTTTTATATTTTTTAATGAAATCTTAAAAATAAAAATAAGTGGGGTGTGCAAATAACATTAAAAGATTTCAATAACCACTCTCAACTTAGAAAGGCTCTTCTGGGCTAAGCCCTCTTTCAATTTTGGGGGCCTCTAGTGGCACCCCAAGACTTGCTTTTCATCCCTCATTTGTTCTATACTTTAAGGTTTTATGACAAATATAAAATGTTTTCATAAAAACGAGTCATGTTATACATTGGAAAACATTATTTTGAACAACTTTATAGGAGAAGGATTTTTCAAAATCTATCATTTAAGTGGATTTTTTAATCGTTTACGATTTGTTTCATAAATGGTTAAAAAAACCATTTAAACCTTAAATTTTAGAAAAATTTTCTTTTACAAAGTTATTCAAAAATAGTGTTTTCTAAGGGACCTCCTAGTCAGTTTTCATGAAAACCTTTTATATTTTTCATAAAACCTTAAAATATGAAATTAGTGGGGGATGAAAAACAAGTCGTGGGGTGCCAATAGAGGTCCCCTTCAATTTTTATTTCACCTAGGCTAAGACTAAAACTCACAAAAATTATAGAAGTTAAAAAAAAAAAAAAAAAAAAAAGAAAAAAAAAATTGGGTTGGGCTACCTGGGCTACAGCCTAGTGTAGCCCACCATGTAGCTCTGCCCCTGAGGAGGGTAATGCATCTTTGGTTATTGACCTCTTTAATTTTGTGATTGGAGTCTGACTGCGCATTGGGCTATCCAATATGTGATCAGTGACATCAGGGAGCAGCTTGAGTTCATCCCAATGAGGGTTGTTTGGTGTGTTCCTATGTTGGCTAACAAAGCAGCCACTCTCTTGTCCAATGGGTTACCGTTGTATGTGTTTTTGGTTCCATCCTAAACACGTCTTTACTGAATGATGTTATCTTCATGGATAAGGTTGAAAGGGATGGAAACAACTATAATCTTTTCTCTTAATTATTGAATTTCTTATACAAAAAAAAAAAAAAAAAAAAAAAAAGGGACCAAAGAGGTAGTTAGAGTTATAGTTGTCCAAAAATGTAATTTAAAATTTGGAATTTTCATGGCAAAACCACATTTTTAATTAATTTTAATATAAAGTAGATTGCTTGGCTAGGATGCCTTAGCACAATGCCTTGTAAGTCCATCTCTTTCCAATAATCCAACTAGTCTTATTAATTTTTCCACCTTAGCATTACAACAAGCCAACAAGCTTATGACCGATGAGTCTTAACCCTTTTTTTAAGCGTTGATGTGGAAAAAATTTATTGCTATTAAGGATCATATAGCGGAATTGAATCCCCAAGCACGATTGCTCTTCATTGCGATTCTAGTCACAAAATAATCATGTTAAGGGTTAATCCTCAATGGTAATTTCTCAAAATTCTCAACATATGGAAGTATAGTAGGACACTCTCCAGATACTAGCTCAAGTTGGTTATTATGTTTCATTAAACAAAGCAACCCCTGATTTTCAGTCAATAATGGATGTTGATTATTCTAATGATGACCTTTTTTTTTTTTTTTTTTTTCCAGACTTCATAGCACCATGAGGAGACGACGAAAGAAAATGCAATGAAATTCATCACAAAATCACAAATTGTTTAAATTTATACAAGCTTGTAGATAAGAACTACATAGGGAAGTTAATGGCTACATTCTCTGGCAATGACCTAACTTTATTTCACCCATAAGTTCATGGGAAATTTATTTTCTGGCCTCACAACCATACTCCTGATAATCTTGATCATGCTCTATGCATCCATGCGGATGATGCATCGGAGGCCATCCCCTTGAAGCATGTACTCAAAAGACTTGTTGATGTCCGAGAAAGAGACACTATGGGTGATGAATTTCTCAACTTCAAGCTCCTGTCCACATTGTAAACTATTAGGATAAATGCTCATAGTAATTCGAGTTTCAAAAGCAAAGGAATGAATGACTCTTGACTCAAACCTTATTGTGGAAATTATAGTATGATACAGGAAAAATAATGGTAAAAAATATAAAATGTGATATATTGAAACATCAAAATGACAGAATTGAAATAGGCTACCCTTATAACCCAATGCTCTGAGGTAAAACAAGTTAAAGCCATTTTAGGTTCTTCCATTTTTGGTTTTCTGACCTTGTTTTAGCTCTTTTTCCAATAACAGATGAGAATTTGAGTACTTTCATGAAGATGCACTCCATAGTTTTTACTTGAACAAGGAATCTAGTAGAGGCCATCAAGATCATTCCAGTGGCCATTATAAGGCATTCTTCACTAAGATGAAACACTATGTGAAGACCAGAGTTAACAATCATACTCGTAGACTAAAGTTCTCATTGCAACGACCCAGTCCAAGTGACAAACTATGTGACGAATGCAAAGTGATCCAATTATTTATAAATCTAATTACATCAATAGCGAATTCATCTTACCTTGTTCATGTATTTTTCCACTACAGAAGGAAGGTCAGAGCGTGGTTTGTAGTTGCCGAAGAAGGTCCCCTTGAGAGTCCTCTCACTCAAGAGATTCAATGGATGGGTTTTGAATGCATCATCTTTGTTCGGTACACCAACAAGTACAGCAACACCCCATCCCTGAAAGGAAGTATTCAGGGCTTAAAATTGGTGAAAAGAATTCAAAAGCTTTCGTCTTACTATTTTTTGTTTTTTTCCAATGACTAGAAGAAGAGCTGAAAGGAATTACATCGTGAACACATTCAAATGCAGAGATCATCCATTGACATTTCCAGTACACTCAACACTTCGGTCAACTCCCCCACCTGTCATCTCAGCTATCACCTAAAGGACAAGAAAGCAAGACCAATGCAAGGCTCGGTTTTAGATTTGTCTTCTCACCGCAATGCAATTTATGTAGAATTTTAAAGGAACAAACCTCTTGAACAGGCTTGTCATAGTCTTTTGGATTCACAAACTCAGTGATGCCAAATTTCTTTGCTGTTAACAAAAACAAGGCAATGAACCATCAGAGAGCAATTGAAAACATACAAATTCTAGGACTCTTTGCAGAATGGTTGCTCTAAATATTTTTAATTTGATTAGTATTACTAAGAAGCTAATAGGAGCTACATTTTAAGAAAACTCTCAGAGTTTTAGCTGTGTCAAAGTCTGTGTCTGGGATGGATAACGATACCGATTAAATCTGTCATAAAGAGTTCAAATCAACACCAATAGTAATGTAGCTAAATGGGAGCAGCATTACTAATTTGGAATCGTTTGACACATTGAACGCCGTTGTTCTTTCAAGTCTTAAACTCACCTTCAATAAATTTCTTAGGGTTCAAGTCAACACCAATAATCCTTGAAGCACCTGCAATTCTAGCCCCTTCTGCGGCATAATCATGTATGACAACAAAAACATAACTTTTTCATTAGAAGCAGGTCTACTAAAATACCAAAAGAACAGAGTCTTCCATAAGAGAGGAGAAACTCACAGCAAGGCCCACAGCTCCTAATCCGAAAATGGCTACTGTTGAACCCTTCTTTGGTTTTGCCACATTTAAGGTGGCACCAAGACCTTCAACACAAAACCAAATTCTTAGTCACAACAAAAAAGAGTAAATTCAATATGAAAATAAACTCAGCATTTTAAAGAAATCAAAGAGATTCTTGAAGCCAACCCGTAGAAATTCCACAGCTCAGAACACAAACTTTGTCTAGTGGTGCAGCGGGGTTGATCTTGGCAACAGAACCAACATGAAGCACAGTGTATTCACTGAAAGTGGAAGTTCCCAAGAAATTGTAAATGGGTTGTCCTCTAATTGAAAATCTAGACTTTCCATCGTTGAGCATCACCCCTCGGTCAGTGTTTATCCTAAGGAGGTCACACATGTTGCTCTCCTCTGACTTGCAATGGCGACACTCCTTGCACTCCCCTGTGAACACAGGAAGAACATGGTCACCGGGTTTAATTCCGTTACACCCTCACCGACGCTTTCCACAATCCTAAACACCCAAAGCAAAACACAATTCAGTAAACCCGGCCAGAGGCAATCAAAATGGAATTAGTATTTTTTTTTTTTTCCCGAAATTGCACATACCCGCCTGCTTCATGACCAAATATGCGAGGAAACAATGGGGTCTGTCCCTGCAAAGAGATAATTCAATGGGTTTAAGCGCATAACTATGACTCTCCATACAATGGATACATATTATACCATATAGATCATCAAAATGCATTTGGTTACCTTGGCTTCCCAGAAGTAAACGTCAGTGTGGCAGAGGGCATTAAAGAGGATCTGCAGACGAACCTCCATTGCCTGTGGAGGCGCCACCTCCACTTCCTCAATCACCAGTGGCTTTCCTGCTTCCCATGCCACAGCAGCTGAAATGCACATATAAAGTGATGGCTATTTCTCAAGGTCATTGTTATAAACTTGTCATAGATTAATGGAAGAGCAAGCTCAACCCATGAACAATATCCCATCAATTAGTACATTATATAGTCTCGGTCAGATATGGTCAGGTACTCAGGTATGGACGAGTTATATCAATGTAACATGCAACCCATTGATGCTAAGGGCACAACCCCAATATGGGTGTTAATATAATTAAAAAGAAACTGAAATTACAGGAATCTATGATATAAAAAAAATTATAGCAAATGAAAACAGGGAAACAAGTCATAGAAGACTACAGCGTAATGGGGGAAAAAACTCAAATGAAATGAACAATAGTCAAAAACCCATGAGACAGCAATCTGACAAAAACCCACAAACAAGGTTCCAACAAGGAATGTAGGCAGCAAAGACATTAATGGAGTAAATACCTCTGCAACGAATGACCTGACCAGCTGTGCTTGACATTTTCTAACTTTGTTTTCTTCTCTTACTTTTAACAATTTCTTGTTACAGGGATTCCTTTGGTTGTGGGGAGATGTGTATGCATGTGTGGGAGTATTTATAGTGTGGGAGTGGATTAAACCACCCCACAGTCAGAGGGTTCTCATCCATATATATTACTATATAGAGTCAATTCTCTTATATATGGTTTGTTTTTTTTTAGCCACACAACAAATAGAATTTGATAGCTTATCAAAAAAAAGAAAAAAAAAAAGAAAAGAAAAGACTTCAATAAAACTAACTGATAAAGATAAACATCGCATTAAACATTGCACCATGGTGGCTAGTATCATTGGATGGTGTATGGTGCAGTAAACGTAGGATCGATGACGCGTGGAGAGATGTGTATCTATGCGTGGGAGTATTTATAGTGTGGGAGTGGATTAAACCACTCCACAGTCGGAGGGTTCTCATCCATATTACTATATAAAGTCAATTCTCTTATTGTCTTTTTTTTTTTTTTTTTAGCCACACAATAAATAGACTTTGATAGCTTATCAAAAAAAAAAGACTTCGATAAAACTAACTAATAAAGATAAACATCGCATTGAACATTGCACCGTGGTGGCTAGTATCCTTGGATGGTGCATGGTGCAGTAAATGTAGGATCGATGACATGTGGAGAGATGTGTATGCATGTGTGGGAGTATTTATAGTATGGGAGTGGATTAAACCACCCTACAGTCAGAGGGTTCTCGTCCTTATTACTATATAAAGTCAATTCTCTTATGGTTTTCTTTTTTTTTTTCTTTTTGCCACACAATAAATAGACTTTGATAGCTTATCAAAAAAGAAAAAAAAAAAAGAAAAAAAGACTTCAATAAAATTAACTAATAAAGATAAACATCACATTGAACATTGCACCGTGATGGCTAGTATCCTTGGATAGTGCATGATGCAATAAACATAGGATGGATGACACGTGGAGAGATGTGTACGCATGTGTGGGAGTATTTATAGTATGGGAGTGGATTAAACCACCCCACAGTCAGAGGGTTCTCATCCATATATATTACTATATAAAGTCAATTCTCTTATGGTTTGTTTTTTTTTAGCCACACAATAAATAGACTTTAATAGCTTATCAAAAAAAAAAAAAAGGACTTCCATAAAACTAATTGATAAAGATAAACATTGCATTGAACATTGCATCGTGGTGGCTAGTATCCTTGGATAGTGCATGGTGCAGTAAACGTAAGATCGATGACATGTGGGCAAGGAGGAGAAATGAAGGACTGTTAGGCATTGGTGGTCAAATGCATCTCCAAAATTTAGCCCTCCATTTCTCCTCCTTGCCATGTGTCATCGACCCTACGTTTACTACACCATTGAGTAACTACACCAAATCCAAATCCCCAAGGATAGATTAGGAGGAGAAAACCAGTTAGTGCCCATGTTTTTCCTCTACAGAGGCTGCAACCAACAACGACGCCTTTGAATTGAGTTGATTCCCAGTTAGGTTTTTCTGATACTATATGTTAATATTGTTGACCTTTTTCCCAATTTATTAAGGATCCAACTTGGTTGGGTTGACGCCTGCCCAAACAGACCTCCCAAGTTGGGCGGATTGGTCCAGCATATGACCAATCGCCAAGATTAAGGCTTGGGTTAAAGTAGGGTGGGCTTATTTCTAACAACCCCCCCCCCCCCTCTTTTTTTGTTTAGCTGAATCCACACTCTTCCATGCATAAAAATGTATAATAAAATGATTTTCTTAACGTGTGTCCTAAAGGCACATGTTAAATTACTATTAATGACTTAATAATTGTATGAGAAATGATGAAAATGCATAGAAAATGATGAAAATTACTTGAAACAAATGTGAAAATGCTTAGAAAACTATGCAAACACATTTCTTCATGCAATAATTGAGTCATTAATTGCTTAGGGTACACGGAAATAAAACCCTATTTATAGATAGGGTTGGTGTTATCCTAAGTATACAACCCTAGAAAGGGGGTGAATAGGGTTTACAGCCAAATAAAAACAATGATGACAAACTTTAAAATTCAGATTATTGTAAATGAGAGAAATTTCAATAATAAGCAATAAAGAGAATGAGTAAGAGAATGCAAACACAAGATTTAACAAGATTTAGCCTTCACGCCTACGTCCTTGCCTCAAGAGCTCGCTTGAGGATTCACCAATCCACTATCACTCTCCTTCAAGGTGGAGCAGCAAACCTTTACAAATCAAGTGTCTTCAACTAACACTTGCTCAACAACACTTCTTCAAGTGCTAAACTTGGGGTTATCACCAACCCTTGATTACAATATTGTAGAGATGAGATTGTGTACAAGAAAAACTCTCTTCAAGAGTGAACAACACAAAATTTAATAGCTCAGCTCTCTTCTAATTGATTGCTTAATGAATGCTCTTTTATAAATTTAGGGCTAGAAAATTGATAACAATGAATGCTCTTGTATTGGTAATCATAAATGCATTTGAATAATTGCTTATATACGCACTTTAAATAAAATGACCGTTTAAAGCAATAATGCTAGAAAAACAGCCATTTAGTGGCATTAAATGTACCAACAACCCTTCAAAAACTAGCTGTTAGAGATTTGAAATTGCAGAATCAGTTGACTAAATTGAGAATTCAGTTGACTGATATAGGCAGAATCAGAAGACAAAATAGGAGACCTCTACTAATCAAATGAGTTGACTGAAATGATGAATGAGTCAACTGAAATGGGTAGAATTGAACTAGAATGATTTTATCACAAGTTTTAACTAATCAAGTTCAATTGTATCAACTTGGCCTTATTCAATTGATGAAATTAGTTCAACCAAAGGTCCTAAGGTCCATCTAGGTCTATAGAGTAATTATTGAGCAACCATTAACAATAATGACCTAACACTCATCTTATCACCATAAATGTCTTCAAGGTAGATGCTTGCATGGCCTTGAATGCTTAGTGATTATTGATTGTGCTTTTTGTTCTCCTGATCCCTTGTCTTTGTGCATGATGAAGTTTGAGTGATCATTCCTTTACTTCCTTGCCTTAGTGAACGTTATGGGCTTCATAGAGATGTGCTTATGACCTATTTGCTTCATGTATGCTTGAAGTGGATTGGAGTACCTGGCTTAGATTAATACTTGACAAATTGAGTCATTAGATACCTCACCAATCTTTTGTAATCATCAAAATCTTAGAAATGTTTATGGTTGAAAAACCTTTGGCCAACAATCTCCCCTTTTTTGATTATGATAAGCTATTAATGTTTTATTGCAAAAATGAATCAACATGAACAGATATATAGAGCAAAAGCTCCTCCTCACAGTATGCATAAATGGCATATAATAAATATTTCAATTAAGCTCGTATTTTAACAATATATCAATTAGGCACAAAATATGTATACCATTAGCATAATCAACTATCCCAGAGTACATTGTTCATAAAATTCAAAGTTATTAAACTAACTGTCAACTAAAACATGTCTATGTAATGTATCTAAAATTAGTACATAAGTTAAGTCATAAAACCTCATCTCAAAACATCTTCCCCTTTTGTCATCAGAAAAAAAGCTAAGGGCCCAGGTCAATATGCTCAAGAAGGGCAAGAGCATCCTGATCCTTAGGAGCTGAAGGCGGTGGAGGTGGAGGAGGAGGAGGAGGAGGTGTAGTGCAGCGTGCATAGCGATCGATGGCTGTCAAGGAGTTGCATTTAGTGCGCATATCGGTCTCATTCCTGGCAAGATGTTGGTCCACCTGAGTCGTGAAGATATCATCATAGCGCTTCAGGGTATCTATATCATTCTCAATCTGAGTTTGGTGAGTCTCGAGAACCGAAAGGCGTGTGCCAATGCCATCAATAGATACATGCAAACCCTGAATAGCATTCAAAATAGTCTGAATGCCGACAGGAGGAATAGTAGGTGCCTCAGGAATAGGTGGTTGCTGCTGTGGCTGCTGTGGAGGCTCAAATGCAGGGGGCACAAATTCATGAGGGGGCTGTGGAGGCTCAACATCTATGCCCTCCATGCCATGCTCACCATATACGTTATGCTGCTACTGATCTTCTTTTCCAGGAGGAATAGGAACAAACGCCTCCTTTTCCTCGTTAGTTTCCTCATCCAGATCATCCTTTGGAACTCAACCCCAAGAAGTAAACTTATAGTACATTTGTTTGAGGGTTATAGCAAAGTAGGTATTGGTATGGGAGATAGCGACAACTGCTTCCTCATCGAGAGGGACATGAAAGTGCTCAAAAATATGAGTAAGGGCAAAACCATAAAGAACGCTCGCAACCTTCTTCTTTTGATAGTTAACTATATGGTAGGTAATAACAAAAAGCAAGTCAACAGGTATAGTGTTCATAATGCACCAAATGAGGAAAATGATCATGACCACCACCGCTATGAAGAATGTTATAGGTGATAATATGGTGTATTAGACGAGCATTTAAAGTGAGTTCCTTTGCTTTGGGTTTGAAACGCTCTGTAATATCATTTCTACCACAAATCTGGTTAAAGGCTTGGATGGGATCATATCCTGGATTACGGGTCCATTCATTGTTCATAAGAATTTAATGTTAGCCTCGAGGAATGTGAAAAATAGTGGCCAAGAGATTTTGGCCAATGGAAAGGGTAATATCACCTACCTTAGACCATAGAATGTGATGATCAATAAATTCAAAGTTAGTGTAGAAAATTCAAAAAAGGTATGTGTACATGGGTTTCTTTATGAATATAAAGGAATCCCAACCCAACAAATGGAAATAATTGGTTATCAAAAGGAAATGTTCTTCAAAGAAGTCGAGAGGAGCATATTTACCGAAGACTACGGATCGACAGCTAAAATCTTCTTCAAACTTCTTATGTGTGGAAAGAGAGATAAACTCCTTATCTACGCCGGGCTCTAGTTCATCTTCCGCCAGTGGATTCATGGGGGGTGGAGGGTTTTGAACCCTAGGACGTACATTCCTTGAGGAACCCTCACCCATGTTGGGTCGCTTGGATGGATTCTTGGTCTTAGGAGCCATAGAAGTTAGGGTTTGGAAGGTTAAAGAGAGAGAGAAGAGAAACCGTCGTGGGAAAAGGTGTTATTTAAAATGAAAAACCGCAAGTCATATATATAAAATCGTAGATTTAGTCGACCAAATTGCCCTTTTAGTCGACTAAATTAACTTGTAAAAGAGGGTTGAAGCTGCTGCCTAAATTAGTAGACTGAAAAGCCAGTTCATTCAATTAATTTGCTCTTTTAGTCAACTGAATTAACTAGAAGGTTCCAGCAGTGGTAGGGCTTGATTCAGTTGACTGAATGGCCCATTCAGTCGACTGAATTGACTCATCAGTCGACTGAATCACTTGGTAATTCAGTTTTAGTCAAATTCTGTAAAGTGTGTGAATGAAATGCAACATATAAGGTGAGAAAGCATCAAGATGTATATAAATCAAGAATAGATATGCATCAATTCACTATATCATGCATCAAACACATCCCAAATTCTATTTTAATGAAGTTAAAATGGTCTTCTTGAAGAGGTTTTGTAAAGATATCGGCCAATTGATGGTAGGTACCTATAAAATTGATTTCAATATCGCTTCTTTGGACATGATCTCTGATAAAATAATATCTTATTTTAATGTGCTTAGTCCATGAGTGTTGTATGGGATTCTTGGTCAAGTTAATAGCACTAATATTGTCACATTTGATGAGAATGTGATCAAAATGAAGTCCATAGTCCTTAAGTTGTTGTTTCATATACAACACTTGTGCACAACAATTACCAGCCACAATATATTCAGCTTCGGTGGTTGAAAGTGTTATCGATGTTTGTTTCTTACTAAACCAAGACACTAATGAATGACTTAAGAAAAGGCAAGTCCTACTAGTACTCTTGCAATCATCTTTGCCATTAGTAAAGTCCGCATCGGAATAGCTGAGCATATCAAAAGATGTAAGCTTAGGAAACCATAAGCCAAGATTAATTGTACCACTTAAATATTTGAAAATACGTTTAACGGCAAGCATATGAGATTTTTTTGGGACATGGTTGAAATCTAGCATACAAACAAACACTAAACATGATATCGAGTCCACTTACGATTAAATAAAGAAAACTACCAATCATACCTCTATACTTCTTTTGATCAACATTTTTACCCTTTTTATCCTTGTCAATTTTGATAGAAGTGCTCATGGGAGTAGAAAATTTTCTTCCATCTTCTAATCCATTTTTTTTAGTAGATCTTTGACATATTTGGATTAATTGATAAAAGTCCCTTCCTCTGTTTGTTTAATTTGAAGTCCAAGGAAGAATGTCAATTCTCCCATTATGCTTATCTCAAATTCCTCTTACATGATCTTAGAAAATTCCTTACAAAGATTCTCATTAGTGGATCCAAAAATGTTGTCATCAACACAGATTTGAACAAGAAGCATATCGTCATCAATGGTTTTAATAAAAAAGTGTGGTGTCAAGTTTTCCTCTCTTAAAACCATTTTTAAGTAATACTCCACTAAGTCTTTCATACCAAGCTCTAGGAGCTTGTTTCAAACCAATCCTAACATATGTAATGGTATAGCCTTTCTCATTTTGGACTCTTCTACAATATGTTACAAATGTAGCATGAGTTTCATCTTTATATGTAAGGAAGAACACTGTCACACCCCATTTTTGCACCACCTTACTAGGGCTCATCATTTCATGCATGTTTTTGTTTTGTTTTTGAGTCTAGTCACTTGCATCAGTTTTCTAGAGTCACAAGGACAATGGATATGAATTTTGGTTCAAATTGGAGTTGATCTTGAGGGATAATAAGAGCTTTTGTGACTTAAGGGGCATAATCGTCTTTTAAGTCCCAAACTTTTCATTTGACCTTGGAATGATCTCCAAATTGTCAATTGGAGTTCATATGGATGCATATGAGGTATTTCTAGGTTCAATTTGGTAAGTCAATGGCTCGGGATTAAAATGGCTCGATGTAGTTCAAGTTGGTTAATTGACCCTTCCTTGGGTTAGCTCTAATTGACTCACAATTACCAACCAAATCTTTTCAAATTGACTTTCATTAGTCATCATTTTGTACCGGTTGTCATCTTAAGTCCCGTGGCCCTGATGATGAGTTTAGTGTGGTTATTTACGGATTATCCTTGAAGAATTAGTGCGAATCACAGCATGAGATTTTTGGTTAAAATGAAAAGAAAATTATTTTATTAAATTAGCCATTTTTATCATGACACTAACACGTGTACGTATGTGATGAGTGTGTGTACGCACATACGATACATGTGCATGCGTGTTAGCGGTCAGTCTCCCAATTTTTATAAAAGACAATTTCCTTTTCCTATTCAGATTAGAAGTCTTTTATCATTATAAAATACCTTTTGATTATTCTCCAAGGAAACCTAGTCCAGGAAGGAAAGGGAAACTCCAGATTTCAGCTATAAATACTCTCTTAATGTCTTTAAACAAGGGAGAGGAGAAGAGGGTTTGGAGGGAGTGAAATTCGTCATAATTCAGCAGCAGATTTTCTGAAAACCAGCAGTCGTATTTTAATCATAACTTTTTCATCCGAAGTCAGAATTTGATGAAATTGGTCTTGTTAGAAAGATAATTCAATTCTCTACAACTTTGTATTTCACAAGCTTTGTCCAAATCCAATGTTTTCATATCCAAAAACACGATTGAAGTTGCTGCTGCTGCAAAGTGACGAAAATCACTTTTCTTTTCTCTTGTTCTCTTCTTGTTTTCTATTTCTTTTCAAAGTTGAGTGAGTTTTGATCTCTTTGCTGTGATACCACTTTGACAAAGAGGAGGATTCGTGTTGGTTTGATTCACTCTAAAGACCTGAGGAGCCACGAACAATTACAAACACGAGGGGAGCCACTTCCTAAGGTATTCTCCTTCTCTATTCAAGCTTAAACTAGGTTCTCATATGGGTTAGGCTTATTGCATGTTAAAGGTGACTTTTTTATCATGTATTAACACTCTAGCTAGTTAATATACATGGAATATCTATTTTTTATCTACTGTTTAGCATGCTTTAGGGCTGTCCTTTAGGTTTTTAATGCATAGTTATGATTCTTGTGCTCCTGCTTGTCCTTGTGCTAGGATTAGTGTCATTGCATGTTAGAGTTAGGATTTTCATCATGTTATATTGCTTTAGTTAGTTAATATGCATGATTTAATTTCTGTTTAGTTTGGTTTTAGCATGATTAAAGTATGTTTTGTATGTTTTTAAGCATATTTGTGAGTTTAGGGTTTTAGAGTCATTGTTTCGTGTTTGTTTTCATATAGCATGATAAAGTAGACTTTTTTATTTGGTTTTTCTTCGTGTTTGCTGTATATGTTTTTCATATGGAGTAAACATGATAGTTTTGCATGCATGTTAGTATGGTTTAGGGTTTTTATGCATGATATGGTTCTAGGAATATGTTAGGACTTATTATTGTTCGCTGTGTTGCTGTTAGCATGCTTAGTGGATGATTTTTAGGCCATAATACTATTCTGTCCAGATTTGCATGTTAGTGTTTTTGCATGGTTTTGAGCACTTGTAAGGGTGCAAATAGGTGTGGTATTTGTCCCATGGCAAATAGGGCTGCTTATGTCTGAAATGGCTAAATGCTTGGAGCTAATTGCGCTCAGGTAAGTGGGTGTGAAGGTGCCCCAATTCACCTTTCTTCTTAAATCATTCTCTTCTCCCTATTTAGGGTTAATTTTTAATATGATCCTATGGTTTAATTAGAGGTTTCCTTAACCAACAAAATTCTGGTTTTTATTAAAGTTTCCATTTTGTGGATTTCTTTCCTAAAATCAAACTTTCTATCAAATTCAACTCTTTTGATCAAATAAGGAAACCTAGGGTTTTTACCATAGGTTTGTATTAGGATTTAACCTTAGTTCTAATCGAACTACGTGGACTTTGATCCATGTATTTCGTTGCATGGTACGTAGGCGCTCTTCGTGAGGCTCAAGTCCGTTCTAGGATCCAAGCATCCTAGGTTTATTTATGTTTTCTTTTCTTCTTTTTATTTTCTGTTTTTATTTGCTTATTATGCATGGATGGATGAATGAAATATATGATATGCATGCAATTCTTGTGATGATATACTTGCTGATTTTTGTATGGAAAGACTTTAATTTAGCCCAAATGAACTGAGAGACCGAAAGGGTGACATGGGTGCCTATAGGCTTTGCCTAGAACCTTCCCATGTCATAACTTATCCTCCGAATCCCCGATTTCTTTGGTTTTCAAAAGATTGGTTTTTGCCTTTCCTTTTTTATGGAGTCATTCAAATTGTTTTCCTAAAACAAACTATTTTTAGGGTTTTCCTTGTTTCCTTTAAAAAATAAGGTGGCGACTCCTTTCCTTTTTCTTTTTCAAACCCATTTTCTTTCAATCCCTTGTGGGCCCAATTTCCGGGGTTCACAGTTTGGCGACTCCACTGGGGATGTTGTGGGCTAGACTCTATAAAGTTTAATTGGGCTAAGTTAATTTCTTATGTTTAATTAAAATCAATCACATTGCATCCGCTTGATTGTGTGCTTTTATTTATTGCATTGTGTGCGCAAACTCATGCATGCTAGGATCGATGTCCCTCGATGTATCCTTGCCAACGATCGGCCTAGTCTCAACCTTGGTTTTCCTGATTCCATGTGTTGGGGCGAAAGCTATCAACCTCTCTTGCCTAGTACCCTTGGGCTTGCCCTTGGGTATATTAAATGAGTTAATCACGTACTGCTGGACCCACGCGGCGTTCCTGATGCCACATGTGGTTAGGTATAAGGATTGCTCAAGCAAGTGAAGGACCCTAGCCTACCCTTATCATTAGTCCATATAGACAGACTTGTAGGACACTACGATCTCACCTTTATGCACCCACAATTGTTTGTAATGATGCTATGCCGTGTTTGTGGTGTGAGGCTTTATATCTTATGCCCTTAACATAGACCTTTAAACCCTAGCCTTCGTTAAGGCCATGGGTTAGGAGGAATAAATTAAGGAAATAGGATGTAAAGCTATGTTTGTGATGTGCTAGTCCTAGGGGATTAATTAAACCTAGTTGAAGGACTCTATGCCCTATTCTTTAAAACATACCCTTAATCCATGATCCCTGTAAAGGTAATTGGATAAAAGGAATGAATTAATTGAACATGGTGTAGAGACCGAGTTCATTAAGGAAAATATGGAGGTTTAGGACAAGTCCTTAGGCTAAAGGTTAAAACTTTTCTATCCATAGACGTGCTGGCTTGGATCCGCAATCCACAAGGGCGTCTAGTGAGTGTTGAGTCTACCCATCAGACAGACATGGCCGACGAAAGAACTAGTGAGGGGCACTTTGACCTTGAGGCTTGCCTGAAAGCCATCATGGCCAAGCTTGACCATACCGCCGAGACATCCGATACTGCATTGAAAATGGCTCAAGAGAACCAACAGAAGATGGCGGATCTTGAACAAAATGGCTCTAAGGCCCATTCCTCGGGTATACCTCATGGAGCTGGCACCGAAGAGGGACCTCAATCCAATGAGAACACCAAGACAAGGGGGGAAAGTAGCTTGAAACCTGAGGTCACCAACCTAGAAGGGGAAGCCAAGGGGAAAGGTACTAGCAGTGATTCCGTGTTAGCTAGCAAGGTAGAAGCTTTGGAGAGAACCATAAAAGGGATTCGCAGGGCTGATGACATGGTCGATGTGCGGACTCTATCCCTGTTTCTAAATGCTCGTATTCCACTACAATTCAAAATGCCGGAGTTAGAAAAGTTCGATGGGACGGGTTGCCCTAAGACTCATTTGAAGATGTACGTGCGAGCTATGCACCCTCGAGGGACTACTGACGAGCTTTTAGCTCAAATGTTCCATGAAACCTTGGCCACTTCTGCTTTGAAATGGTTCTTATCTTTGGATGAGAATAGAACCCGGACTTGGGAAGACATATGCAATGAGTTTTCAGAGCACTACAAGTATAACACAGAGGTGGACGTTACTCGAAGGGACCTAGAAACTACCAAGCAAGGGGCTTATGAAACTTTCTCCGCTTACATTACAAGGTGGAGACAAAAGGCGTCGAGAATGACGGATAGGCCGAATGAGGAGGACCAAATTCAGTTAGTGGTTAAGAACCTGCTGCCCGTGTATCACAAGCACCTATTTGCCCACTATTTCCCAAATTTCAAAGCTCTCATTGGGGCTGGCACGCAGGTTGAAGATGCTATCAATGATGGGACAATCAAGACTGAGGAAGTGAGGAGTCGCAAGACAAACTTTACTGGGAAGAACAATGCCGAGGTCAACACCATAACTCAACCAATCCAACCTTTTTCTCTCAATGATGTCAACCCACCTCGCCAATTCACTGACCTATTCATGCCACTCGAAAGAGTCCTTGAAAAGCTCATAAGTCGTGACCTATTGAAGCCACTCGACCCAAGACCTCCACCAAATCCCTTACCCAAGAGCTACAATGAGAATGAGTACTGCAAGTACCACCAATCCAAAGGCCATGCCACCAATCGCTGTATTCGCCTTCGCCACCAAGTCCAAGACCTCATTGACAAGCAAGTCATTTCACCACCAACCCGTCCAAATGTCACCCGTAATCCTCTCCCATCACACAACAACACACCCCCACCTAACACCATAAATGCCATTGGGGTTGAATCCTCTCGCCCTCGCCATCCCATAAGACAATACACTCCGCTCCCCATGACCTTAACCCGTCTCTTCACCATTTGCCGCAATAACAGCCTTATCATGCCACTTCCACCAAAGCCAAGACCATCAACCCCTCACCAATATTGCCAATACCATCGTGCACCCGGCCATGACACCGAGGCTTGTTCTATACTAAAGAAGATCATCCAAGACCTCATTGACCAAAAGGTTTTGTTGTTGCCAAAGAAATCTATTCAACAAGAGCTGAAAGAAAGATATGAAGCAGGGGATCCTCAGGTTGGCCTATTAGGTGAATCGTCGGGGAAATTCGATTACTATGTGCTGTACTCAAGCCCAAGTCCGATATCAGATGAGCCGATAGTCCCTTCAGGTTGGGATGACTTGCCGACAGAGATGGAGAGCATTGACATGATAGAATGGGATGACTTAATGAATGACTCCGAGGAAGTCCATGACATATGGGCTAGCGATGATGAGTTGGACCATATAACCAGAGGGGGTCGTCATTTCAAGCCCCCCCACCTAGAATCTGAAAATCCGTTGGAAGATTTGGAAGGGCAGAGGCGTCCTAGCTTGCAAGAAGAAGAGGATGAAGTGCTTAGGCAGCTGAAGAAGACCAATGCCAACATTACTATTTGGGGCTTGCTCATGGCCTCGCATAAGCACAGACAGACCGTGTTGAAACTGTTGAATCAGATACAAGTGCCTGTTGACACATCCCCCGAGGGATTGGTACATTTGGTGAATCCAACTCCCAAGAACTCAACCATCGTGTTCACCGATGTAGACCTACCTAAAAGCGGGCCGAGCCATTCTCAAGCTCTCTATGTGACCGTTGACACTATGGGGAAGAGGGTTCCCACCGTTCTTATCGACAATGGGTCCGCACTGAATGTATGTCCTCTCCGAACTGCCACTGTTTTGGGTTTGGGACCCACTGATTTCACGCCATCTGGGCAGACCGTAAGAGCTTATGACAACACCCGCCGAGAAGTAATAGGGGTAGTTACTTTGCCTCTTATCATGGGACCCACTGAATTTAGGGTGGAATTCCAAGTGTTGGATGTGCCGTCATGTTTCAACTTGCTGTTGGGCCGACCTTGGATCCATCCTGCTGGGGCTGTGCCATCTTCACTCCATCAAAAGGTGAAGTTTCCTTATGAAGGAGCCATAGTAACACTTCAAGGGGACTATGAATTGAAACTCGCAGGTGTGCCTATATGTGAGATACAACCTGAATCAGCAGCGATACCGCTATCTGGGTTTGATTATGTCCAATGCATTGAGAAAGAGCTGAATGAATCATCACGCCATTACTCTTCTATAAAGCAGTACATCTGTGAACCCCGGAAATTGGGCCCACGAGGGATTGAAAAGAAAGTGGATTTGAAAAAGAAAAAGGAAAAGGAGTCGCCACCTTATTTTTTAAAGGAAACAAGGAAAACCCTAAAAACCAATTTTGTTTTAAGAAAACAAAAGAATGACTCCATGTTTAAAAAGGAAAGGCAAAAAGAGTCTTTTGGAAACCAAAGAAATCGGGGATTCGGAGGCTAAGTTATGACATGGGAAGGTTCTAGGCAAAGCCTATAGGCACCCATGTCACCCTTTTGGTCTCTCAGTTCATTTGGGCTAAATTAAGATCTTTCCCATACAAAAATCAGCAAGTATATCATCACAAGAATTGCATGCATATCATATATTTCATTCATCCATCCATGCATAATAAGCAAACAAAACAGAAAATAAAGAAAAAGAAAACAAAACAAAAATAAACCTAGGATGCTTGGATCCTAGAACGGACTTGAGCCTCACGAAGAGCGCCTACGTACCATGCAACGAAATACATGGATCAAAGTCCACGTAGTTCGATTAGAACTAAGGTTAAATCCTAATACAAACCTATGGTTAAAACCCTAGGTTTCCTTATTTGATCAAAAGAGTTGAATATGATAGAAAGTTTGATTTTAGGAAAGAAATCCACAAAATGGAAACTTTAATAAAAACCAGAATTTTGTTGGTTAAGGAAACCTCTAATTAAACCATAGGATCATATTAAAAATTAACCCTAAATAGGGAGAAGAGAATGAGTTAAGAAGAAAGGTGAATTGGGGCACCTTCACACCCACTTACCTGAGCGCAATTAGCTCCAAGCATTTAGCCATTTCAGACATAAGCAGCCCTATTTGCCATGGGACAAATACCACACCTATTTACACCCTTACAAGTGCTCAAAGCCATGCAAAAACACTAACATGCAAATCTAGACAGAATAGTATTATGACCTAAAATCATCCACTAAGCATGCCAATAGCAAAAACAGCGAACAATAATAAGTCCTAACATATTCCTAGAACCATATCATGCATAAAAACCCTAAAACATACTAACATGCATGCAAAACTATCATGTTTACTCCATATGAAAAACATATACAGCAAACACGAAGAAAAACCAAATAAAAAAGTCTACTTTATCATGCTATATGAAAACAAACACGAAACAATGACTCTAAAACCCTAAACTCACAAATATGCTTAAAAACATACAAAACATACTTTAATCATGCTAAAACCAAACTAAACAGAAATTAAATCATGCATATTAACTAACTAAAGCAATATAACATGATGAAAATCCTAACTCTAACATGCAATGACACTAATCCTAGCACAAGGACAAACAGGGGCACAAGAATCATAACTATGCACTAAAAACCTAAAGGACAGCCCTAAAGCATGCTAAACAGTAGATAAAAAATAGATATTCCATGTATATTAACTAGCTAGAGTGTTAATACATGATAAAAAAGTCACCTTTAACATGCAATAAGCCTAACCCATATGAGAACCTAGTTTAAGCTTGAATAGAGAAGGAGAATACCTTAGGAAGTGGCTCCCCTTGTGTTTGTAATTGTTCGTGGCTCCTCAGGTCTTTAGAGTGAATCAAACCAACACGAATCCTCCTCTTTGTCAAAGTGGTATCACAGCAAAGAGATCAAAACTCACTCAACTTTGAAAAGAAATAGAGAACAAAAAGAGAACAAGAGAAAAGAAAAGTGATTTTCGTCACTTTGCAGCAGCAGCAACTTCAATCGCATTTTTGGGTATGAAAACGTTGGATTTGGACAAAGCTTGTGAAATACAAAGTTGTAGAGAAGTGAATTATCTTTCTAACAAGACCAATTTCATCAAATTATGACTTCGGATGAAAAAGTTATGATTAAAATACGACTGCTGGTTTTCAGAAAATCTGCTGCTGAATTATGACGAATTTCACTCCCTCCAAACCCTCTTTTCCTCCCCCTTGTTTAAAGACATTAAGAGAGTATTTATAGCTGAAATCTGGAGTTTCCCTTTCCTTCCTGGACTAGGTTTCCTTGGAGAATAATCAAAAGGTATTTTATAATGATAAAAGACTTCTAATCTGAATAGGAAAAGGAAATTGTCTTTTATAAAAATTGGGAGACTGACCGCTAACACGCATGCACATGTATCGTATGTGCGTACACACACTCATCACATACGTACACGTGTTAGTGTCATGATAAAAATGGCTAATTTAATAAAATAATTTTCTTTTCATTTTAACCAAAAATCTCATGCTGTGATTCCCACTAATTCTTCAAGGATAATCCGTAAATAACCACACTAAACTCATCATCAGGGCCACGGGACTTAATACCTCATATGCATCCATATGAACTCCAATTGACAATTTGGAGCTCATTCCAAGGTCAAATGAAAAGTTTGGGACTTAAAAGACGATTATGCCCCTCAAGTCACAAAAGCTCTTATTATCCCTCAAGATCAACTCCAATTTGAACCAAAATTCATATCCATTGTCCTTGTGACTCTAGAAAACTAATGCAAGTGACTAGACTCAAAAACAAAACAAAAACATGCATGAAATGATGAGCCCTAGTAAGGTGGTGCAAAAATGGGGTGTGACAGAAGCCCCTCATTGGCGAACAAGTTACACTTGTGAACCAATGATAAAGAACAACCCATTTTTGGCCAAAAAGCCCGGAGAAATCACACACTGATACCAACAATGATGGGAGGTTGAAAACCTGAGACTGAAATAAGGAAGTGTACTCAAGTCATGAGTATACTTAAACCACTGAGGGTTGAGAATTGATAAGAGAAGCATATTCAAGCCACTACGAATGAACATACTTTTGAAATGGAAAGATATATTCTAGTCACGAATATATTTAACCAAGTGATGAGAATGAAATCTGAGAAGCACATTCAAGTGATGAACATGGAGAAATATATCCAAGCGATGGATATACTTAACCAAGTAAGTGACAAAATATCTGAGAAGTATACTCAAGTGATGAGTATACCACTGAAATGGAGAAATATATTCAGGTCACGAATATATTTAACCAAGTAATCTGAGAATGAAATCTGAGAAGTATACTCAAGTGGTGAGCATACCATTGAAATGGAGAAATATATCCAAGCGATGGATATCTTTAACCAAGTAGGATAAGAATAATCTGAGAGGTGTATTCAAGTGATGAGTGTACTTTTGAAATGAAGAAATATATTCAGGTCACGAACATATTTAACCAAGTGATGAAAAAGATGCTGAGAAATATACTCAAGTGATGAGTATACTTAATGATTGAAAAAGACTGAGAAGTACGCTCAAGTGATGAACATACTTTTGAAATGGAGAAATGTATCCAAGTGATGGATATATTTAACCAAGTAAGCTGAGAAGTACACTCAAGTGATGAGCATACCATTGAAATGGAGAAATATATCCAAACGACGGATATATTTAACCAAGTAAGATAAGAATAATCTGAGAAGTGTACTCAAGTGATGAGTACACCATTGAAATGGAGAAATATATTCTAGTCACGAATATACTTAACCAAGTAAGTGACAAGTATGTTTAAGTGATAAACATACCATTGAAATAGAGAAATATATCCAAGTGATGGATATACTTAACCAAGTAAGTGACAAGTACGTTTAAGTGATAAACATACCATTGAAATAGAGAAATATATCCAAGCGATGGATATACTTAAGCAAGTAAGATAGAGAATAATCTGAGAAGTGTACTCAAGTGATGAGTACACCATTGAAATGGAGAAATATATTCTAGTCATGAATATATTTAACCAAGTAAGTGACAAATATTCTGAGAAGTATGTTCAAGTGATGAACATACCATTGAAATGGAGAAATATACCGAAGCGATGGATATACTTAACCAAGTAAGTGGCAAAATATCTGAGAAGTATACTCAAGTGATGAGTATACCATTGAAATGGAAAAAAAAATATACCCAAGTGGTGGATATACTTAACCAAGTAAGTGACAAATGATCTGAGAAATATGTTCAAGTGATGAACATACCATTGAAATGGAGAAGTGTACCCAAGCGATGGATATACTTAACCAAGTAAGTGACAAAATATCTGAGAAGTATGTTCAAGTGATGAACATACCATTGAAATGGAGAAATATATTCAAGTGATGAATATATTTAACCAAGTAAGTGATAATGAGGATCTGAAACTAGGAAGCATATTCAATGGGCGAACATGCTTTTGAAATGGAAGAATTTATTCAAGTGATGAATATATTCAACCAAGTATGATAGAAAATGAGAATTTGAAACTGAGAAGCATATTCAAAGGGTGAATATACTTTTGAAATGGAAAAATATATTCAAGTGATGAATATATTCAACCAAGTAGGATAGGGAATGAGAATTTGAAACCGAGAAGCATATTCAAAGAGTGAATACACTTTTGAAATGGAAGAATATATTCAAGTGATGAGTATATTCAACCAAGTGGGATGAAAAATCAAGATTTGAAATGAGGATATATGATCAATTTATCAAGATTGAACAGGCATGGTGCAAGAGGAAAGTGACTTAACACATTGTCACTTGAGTTGGCATGACACAGGGGAAATATATTCAACCCTTTTGAACATAAAATCAATTCAAGGAATTGATTTCAAGATGGAATTTGATTGATTTTAAGCTCAAAAAGTGTTGAATATCTCATTTGGAAGGAGGTTTGATCACGCGTCAAGGCGAGACAAAGCGAGAAGCAAAACCAAAACAAAGTGGCTTGGGTGACCACCAGGCCTCGGGAGGCTAGCCACCCAGGCCTGGGTGGTTACCCGAGCCCAAAGCGGAAATCCCACTTTGAATAGGAAACTTCCTATTCTGATGGGTTTTTCCCTATTTGAACTTGGATTTGTGACCTTTTCCCTATAAAAACACATCCAAGAGGTTCCTAAACCTACTTGTATTCATTCATTAGAAATTATGGAGGCTCTAGACAAATTTTTAGGAGGGTTTTTGAGAGTTATGAGTGCTGAAGCAAAATCTGAGTTCAAGTGCTTTGGCTTGGATCCATTGCTCTCCTTGAGGCATGTGAGGCTTGAAACGAACCTCTTGACTGCTGCTACATATTTTTGGGATCCTCAAGTTCATGTGTTCCGCTTCAACTATGAAGAACTGTGCCCAACCATGGAGGAATTCTGTGCATTGTATGGAGTTTCAACGGTAGGTCCTTTCATTCTCCCTACTCCTCGCCCAAGCTTTCTTACTTCTTTCTCCAATCTACTTGGGATTCACCTACAATATGCTTCTACGTTTGTAAAGGACCATATGGTAGACTTGATGAAATTGGCAACCTCTTTTTTAGCTTATGATAGTAAAGGTATTCTGAATTTTACCTTTCCTATTAAGCATGCTCTTGCCTTTTGCCTCATTGGTCGTTTTCTTATTTCCACTGGTACTCCACATGTTCCCATTCAAATCTGTGACTTGATTCCTCTCCTTGCCAAGGGCCATAACTTGATTCCCATGGTGCTAGCTGAAACCCTGAATGGTTTGGATAAAACTCATGAGGACCCAAAGGTTCCTTTAGGAGGTAGCCCCATTCTACTGCAGATGTGGTTGCTTGAAAGACTGAATTTCTTGTCACCAGTTGCCATTACACCATACAAGCCCCAGCATTACTGCCTTCGCCGCATTGAACTACGTGGGCAATTTTCATTGAGAGATTGGCTAGGTTACTTCCAAACCCTTTCTTGGAGGAGTGTCAAGTGGTTTGTATTCATATGGGGCTGCAGTGATCAGGTGTTTCTGCGGACTTCTGGATGCGCCATGGTGAGACTCATAGGACTGAGGTCTACTTCTTTCTATTGGCCTTCAAGGGTTCTTCGTCAGATGGGTGCCATGCAAACCATACCTACTTCCTTGAAAGGTGACTATCCTGTGGTGCCCGCGGGTCTTTCTGTAGTGACTTGGGCGAAGGACCGATGGCCTAGCAAGTTGATACTAACCCAAGTTACGAATACTGATGGTCCGTATATGATGAGCTCAGAGTATAAGGAATGGTTGAAAAGCAATTTAGGTGAGAGAGAGACTACTCGAAGAGAAAGGATTTTTGGACTTATCAAGAACAATGAACTTGGATCTTGCAGAGAAGATATTATGGAAGCAGTGACAGCAGCTTATGAACACGACTTGAGGAAGAAAAGAAAACATGAAAGAGAGAAGAAGAAAGCTGAAGAGCGAGCTGCAAAGAAGCCCAAGAAAAACTGAAGACTCAATAGAATAGGATATTTATGGCATATTTATAGTTCTTTTACTTAATACCAATGAATTGCTATGTCAATCAATTTTAGTTTTGAATAAATTGCCAATAATAAATCAAATTTGGGATTTTCTTGTTTGATTTAGACCGCACCCAAGGTAACTTTATGGGTTGCCTACGTATCTCCATGGTTTTTTTTTCTTCTCTTTTTTTTTTGTTTTTTTTTTTTTGTTTTTTGTTTTTTGTTTTTTTGTTTTTGAATGGAGAATCAGGTCTTACGTAGTTCTTATGCCTTAACTTTTGCCTAGGCCGCCCTTACGGGTTTTCAACCTAGCAGGCTTCAAACATGATATTTCTTCAATTGATCCAAATTAGTTGGACGAGCGAACTCAATTCCATCTAAATCCATGAGGCGAACAGCCCCTGCTTGCAATATCTCTTTGATAATGTATGGCCCACCCCAACTTGGCTTGAATTTTCCCCGCGGATCGAACACTGGAGCTCTGATTTCTTTCAGCACTACATCCCCTTTCTTTAGACCTCGATCTTTGACGTGCTTGTTGAATGCTCTGGCAACTCTCCGTTGATACCCCTGAACATGATACAGCGCCCTTAACCGCCTTTCATCGAGTAAAGCTAACTCGTCATAACGGCTCTTAACCCAATCCACTTCTGCTATCTGGCTCTCCACAGCAACCCTTAATGAAGGAACCTCTAATTCAACTGGCAACACGGCCTCCATTCCATAAACTAGAGAATAAGGGGTAGCCCCTGTTGACGACCTTATTGATGTTCTGTAACCCTATAGAGCCAATGGCAACTTCTCATGCCAGTCTGTGTGTGAGTCCGCAGTCTTCTGTAGTATCTTCTTGATGTTCTTGTTAGCTGCTTCCACCGCTCCATTAGTCTGAGGACGGTATGGTGATGACAGATGGTGAACTATGCTGTACTTTTGCAAGAGCTCATGGGTTTCTTTCTGAAAGTGCTGGCCATTGTCTAAGATAACTTCATGCGGTACCCCATATTGATAGATGATGCTGTGCTGTATGAACTGTGCTACCTTCTTGGAATTCAAGGTCTTGAAGGACGCTGCTTCCACCCATTTAGTGAAGTAGTCGATGGCGACCAGGATGTATTCATGCCCATTTGATGCCTTTGGCTTGATCTGTCCGATGATATCTATCCCCCATACCGCGAATGGCCAAGGTGATGACATACTCATTAAAGGCATAGAAGGCAAATGTTGTCCACTGGCGAATAGTTGGCATTTGTGGCACTTCTTGACATGTGCGTGGCAGTCTCTTTCCATGGTGGACCAATAATAGCCTAACCTCATGATTTTCTTAGCTAACATATAGCCATTCATATGCGGAGCCCCTGTCCCTTCATGGATTTCTTTAATCAGATGCTCGGCTTCCTCCTCGGTGACACACAGCAGGTGGATCCCGTCGTATGATCTCCGATATAGCTTTCCTCCATAAAGTACATAGTGACTCGCCAACCTGTCACACCCCATTTTTGCCACCTTAGCTAGGGTTTGTCATTGCATGTGTCTTTTTGTTTCCTTTTTGAGTCTAGTCTTTTGCATTGAGTTTCTAGGGTCCTAAGGATGGTGTGTATGAATTTTGGTTCAATTTGGAGTTAATCTTGAGGGTTAATAAGAACTTTTGTGACTTGAGGGGCATAATCGTCTTTTTGATCACAAACTTTCCATTTGACCTTGAAATGATCTCCAAGTTGCCAATTGGAGTTCATATGGTTGTATTTGAGGTATTTGTGGGATCAATTCGATGAATTGAAGGTTCGGGATTAGAATGGCTCAGCAAGGCTCAGGTTGGCTAAAAGACCTACTTCGGGTTAGCTCAAATTGGCTCATGATTTTCACTCTATGACTACTCATTTGACCTTGATTGGTCTTAATTTCATCCCCAAATGTGTTTAGGGAGGTTGAATTTCGAATTGGAAAGCATTCGGTGCGACCCTATGTGCATACCTAAGCTAAGCGATGGTGAGGCATAGCGGTTAACCACCTTTGTAGGACCCAACCATGCAGCCATGGCTAGGGTTTCTTGCCCTCAAGTGACTCAAATTACATTCCCCTTCGAAACACGGTCGTTTTGGCTTTCGTTTCGTCAAAATCGGAGTTGATTTGGGCCCTGAAACACATTTGGGAGCTGAAAGGGTCAAATTTGGGCTGAAGCTGACATGGCCTCGGGTGACCACCTAGGCCTGGGCGGCTAGCCGCCTGGGCCCAGGCTGCTAGCCGCCCAGCCCCAGGTGGTCACCCGAGCCACTTTCCTTTTTTGAGCCTTGACGCGGCTCCTTCCCTATTTCCTCGGATTTGCTCGCCTTTAGCCGCCATTTAACCCTAATTTCAGCCCTTTTTGACCTACTTGAGCCCCAAGGGAACCTCTAAGAGCCCTTGGATCAATCCCTAGGGTTTTAATCCCAACCATTGAGGGTTTTCCCTCAATCCCTATAAATACCCCCTTATACTTCAGCAATAGAGAGGCCACTTGGAGAGAAAATTCTGAAGTGTGAGGCATGTGTGAGACTTGGAGGCTATGGCAGCCATCCTTAGGGTAGTTTAACCTATACTTTGAGTGAGAGAGTGTGAGAATAAGCTTGGAGGAGGGCTGGAGCATTGCTTGAAGGCTTGAAGGAAGGAACTCCCAGCAGTACACAAGAGAAGGAGGACTCCCTACAGCAGCAAAAGGATACTTCACCATAGGTATTCCCCCCTTCCTCCTCTTCTCTCTTTTAAAGTTAGGGTTTTTGCATAGAATAGGATGATGGCATATCAAAGCTTGTGTTTTTATCACGTCTTGTTGCTTCCATGCATGTTTAGGATCATATTTGTGGGCTGTTTAGTATGCTAGGATGTTATTCCATGTGATTTACTGCATGTTTGGGACTTTAGGGTTTCTTAGGTGCTTAAAATGGTTTTCTGCATGAAATAACTCTTTGGTATATTAAAGCTTGTGTTTTTATCATGTCTTGTTGCTTCCATGCATGTTTAGGATCATATTTGTGGGCTGTTTAGTATGCTAGGATGTTATTCCATGTGATTTACTGCATGTTTGGGACTTTAGGGTTTCTTAGGTGCTTAAAATGGTTTTCTGCATGAAATAACTCTTTGGCATATTAGAGCTTATGTTTTTATTGTGTTTTGTTGCTTCCATTGGAATGTATGCATGATTAGGATAATATTTGTGGGCTGTTTAGTATGCTAGGATGTTATTCCATGTGATTTGCTGCATGTTTGGGATCCTAGGGTTTCCTTAGTGCTGAAATGGAGTTTATGTTTAGAATAGCTATATTTCATGTGCAAGCTTGTGTTTTTATCATGTGTTGATGCTTCTATTGATTAATATGCATGATTAAAATGATGTCCACAATGAGCTTTGCATGATTTAGAGTTATTTTATGTGATTTTGAGCACAATTGTGATTCTAGGGTTTCATTCATCCTTGTATTAGGAAAGTAGCATATAGCATGATAGCTTAGGGTTTTTCTTTGTGTTTTCTTCATGGTTGATATATATGTGCTGCATATTTGATAACTATGATATTTCTAGCATTCATATAGTTGATTTTAGGGTTTTTTGCATGTCATTGCATGTAGGGTTGAATTAGGGTTTTAGTTAGCTTATGATTCATGTTGTTGCATGACTTGTGGTTGATTTTAAACCTTATTTCAATTATGTCCAGATCTGTTATTTGTCCTTGTTATGATATTTTGAGCATGTGTTAGCCCATGTTTGGGCATGATAATGTCTTGATTTGGAATCTAGCTTGTTTGGTTGGTATTTTTGGTATGTTTTGCATGGAAATTGCAGGTGCTTTGACAGGTACAACAGGTGCAACTACCCCACCAATGTGGGGTGGTTATTTTGGCTATTGTGAGATGAAATCTTACAAATAAGGTAATTACCCTATGCAATAGGGTGGTTACTTTGACAGGTTGCTTTTGCTTAAGGTAAGTAGGGTGTGAGGGTGCCCCAATTCACCCTTCTTTCCTTTCCTTGAAACTTTCCCTTTCTCCCCCCCCTAGGGTTGTTTCCTAATAGAGGGGTATGGTAGATTCTATAGTTTCCTTTCAATAAAGAATACCTTTTAAATCAAAGTTTCCATCTTTTATCAAATTCCATACTTACCAAAAACCTTTTGAGAATCATTCATTTTTGGAAGCTTACCATGTTTTACTTGAAAGGAAACTTAGGGTTTACCATAGGCCTTGATTAGGTTATAACCCTATTCCCTTTCGAACTACGTGGACTTTGATCCATGTATTTCCATACATGGTACGTAGGCGCTCTTCGTGATGTTCAAGTCCGCCCTAGGATACTAAGTATCCTAGGTTTTCTTCTCCCCCCTCTTTCTTTTTCTGTTTTTCTTTGATTTACTTGATTATATGGATGAATGGATGAATGATATGCATGCTGTCCTGTGATGATAACTGTTGATTTGTGTGTGATTAAGACTTTGATTTGGCCCAATTAAATTAAGAGACCGTTTAGGGCGATATGGGTGCCTATAGGCTTTGCCTAGAACCTTCCCATATCGTAACTTAGCCTCCGAATCCCCGATTTCTCTGGTTTCCAAAAGATCATTTGCCTTTCCATTTTTAAATATGGAGTCAATCTTTTGTTTTCCTAAAACAAAACTGTTTTTTAGGGTTTTCCTTATTTCCTTTAAAAAATAAGGTGGCGACTCCTTTCCCTCTTTTTCAAACCTAAAACCCCCCGTGGGCCCTTAACTCCGTTTTTCGGGGTCCACACAACCGCCTTAGGGTTTTTCTATCGATACGAGGTGCTCCTTCTAGGTATTCCCTTTCTTCAATGAACTTCTTTATGTCATGGAACCACGGACGGCCATCATTTACCTCTCCTCCTCGGATTGCATAACAGTACACAGGCTTGTCTCGGCATTCTATCACCAACGGCTTCACATTTCCCCCTTCAGGTATCTCCACCATGGATGCTAGGGTCGCCAAGGCATCGACGAACTGGTTCTTGTTTCTTGAAAGGTAGTTGAACTCTATCTCTGAGAACTCCTTGGTTAGAGCTTCTAGATAGGCATGGTAAGGCAACAATTTCTCATCTCGAGTTTTCCATTCCCCTTTTATCTGGCAAATGATTAGTGCTGAGTCCCCGAACACTTCCAATTCTTTGATCCCCAATTCAAGTGCCGCTTCCAGTGCTAGGATACAGGCCTCATACTCAGCAATGTTGTTGGTAGCTTCGAACCCCAACTTGACCGCTAACGGTGTAAATGCCTCTTCGGGTGAGACCAGCAGGACTCCTATCCCATAACCTTTCTTATTGGCTGCCCCCATCGAAGTATACTCTCCAAGTTTTTCTACCAATCTCTAGCACGTCCTCATCTGGGAATTGATCGTTGAACGGAGCGGATGATGACATCGGACAGCTGGCTAGGTAGTCTGCGATGACGCTTCCCTTGATAGACTTCTGATTCACGTACTTGATGTCGAATTCATTGAGGAGAATTGACCATCGAGCAGTTCTGAATGACAATACTGGCTTTTCTACCAAGTACTTCAACGAGTCCATGCGACTTATCAAGAACACTTCGAAGGACATCATGTAGTGTCGGAGTTTCTGCGTCGCCCATACTAGTGCCACACAAGCTTTTTCAATCGCATTGTACTTCACTTCATAGTCTGTCATTTTCTTGCTTAAGTAATAGATGGCATTCTCCTTTGTAGACCCTTCGAGATATTGAGCTAACATAGCCCCCGTCGCGGTTTCGGTGACCGTTAAGTATAACAAAAGCGGCGCACCTTGCCGTGGGGGAACTAAGATTGGAGGATTGCTCAAGTATCTCTTAATGGTCTCAAAGGCCTCTTGGCATTCTTCGTTCCATACTTTTGGCACACCTTTCTTAAGCAATTTGAAGATTGGTTCGCAAACCATGGTTAAGTTGGCAATGAATCGGCTTATGTATTGAACTCTTCCCAGAAAACCCCGGATCTGCTTCTCAGTGCTAGGCGGCTCCATCTCCACAATAGCTTTTATCTTCCCTGGGTCCACTTCGATACCTCTCTGAGTGATCATAAACCCCAATAACTTGCCTGCAGTGACACCAAAAGCGCACTTCTGTGGGTTGAGACGGAGATTGTACTTTTTTGCTCGCTCTAGAAATTTCTCTAGTGCCTTAAAATGCCCTTCTCTATCCACGAACTTCACGATCATATCATCGACATAAACCTCGACTTCCTTATGGATCATATCATGCAATAGGGTCGTAGCTGCTCTTTGGTAAGTAGCCCCAGCGTTTCTTAAGCCAAAAGGCATTACTTTGTAACAGTACGTTCCCCATTGCGTGATAAAGGCTGTTTTCTCCATGTCTTGAGGCGCCATCTTTATCTGGTTATACCCGGAGAATCCGTCCATGAAGGAGAGGAGTGCGTGTCCCACCGTGCTATCTGCCAACACGTCGATATGGGGTAAAGGAAAGTCATCCTTAGGGCTCGCGGCGTTGAGATCTCGGAAGTCGAGACACATCCTCACTTTCCCATCTTTTTTAGGCACAGGCACTATATTCGACAACCACTCGGGGTACTCCACAACTTGAAGGAAACCCGCGTCTAGTTGTTTAGTTACCTCTTCTTTTACTTTTAGGGCCCATTCTGGTTTTAATCTTCTGAGTTTCTGCTTTACCGGCTTCTTTAGGGAATTGGTGGGGATATAGTGTTGCACAATATCGGGGTCAATGCCAGGCATGTCTTCATAAGACCATGCAAAAGCCATAATGTTGGCTTTCAAGAGGGAGATCATCTTTTCTTTTTCAATGGGGGAGAGGGTTTTCCCAATTTTAACTATTCTTGGCAATTCATTCGTCCCTAAGTTAATTGATTCCAATTCATCCATATTAGGTTCGGTGACGCCCCTTTTCCTTTGCTCAACGAGCTCCGGGGGGACATCGTTCCTAGGATCTATATCCATGCCATAAATATCCATAGAGGAGAGAAAAGAGACACTGCATATATAGAGAAAGAAAGCACACTTTATTGACTAGGAATAATGGGAATGACACACAAAAGAAAGAAGGAAAACAAACAAATCTGTATCAATTCTATGACTCCACAAAGTGAGTAAAGTAGATACATCTTATTGAATTAGGGAAATATTACTAAACTAAGACACCTACAAGCTGCTATCAGGTAGGCCAAGGTCTTCTTCTTCATGGATCTCCGCAACGACACCACATTCAAGGTACCAATTCAGGAGTGGCAAGGTAGCATGGCTAATGGACGAACCCTGGAGTTCTTCAATGGTCGAGTCTTCCATGATGAGGATCATGTCTTGGAACATTTCAGTCATAGCCCCTGCATAAAGGTTCTCTGCCCAGTCCTCCTCTTTCTTTTCCCAGAACTCATCATTGATGGCATCATCATCCACCATTTCAGCTGTGATTGGATACCATTCGGTGAAGAAGATTTCAAAACCCGGAACTCGGATCTTGGTAGCTTGGTCAAAGGTGGGCTCTGGAAACCCGCAATATAGAAAATCATCCCCTTCTTTGACGAAGTAACCATTCAAAGTAGGTCGATATGGCGAGATCTTCAAGTCTGGCACCCTTCCCTCGGCTTTGGCTCTTACTTTCTCTTTGTTCCTCTTCAGCATTTCCGCATGATCATTTCTAGAGGGCTCATATCCTAGCCCGAAGGTGTATGAGGTGACACGGCTTTGAATAGACGTAGGGATCCCTTGTTGGCGACGCCCTAGCCCCATGCCTGGAAAGAAACTCATCTTTCTCATTATTTCACCGATGTGCAAGTTGCCATGGGGGCAAAAGTCCAAGGGTATTAATTCACCCTTTTCGAGCTCTTTTTCAATGCATTGGACATAGTCAAACCCAGATAGCGGTGCTGATTCAGGTTGTATCTCACATATAGGCACACCTGCGAGTTTCAATTCATAGTCCCCTTGAAGTGTTACTATGGCTCCTTCATAAGGAAACTTCACCTTTTTATGGAGTGAAGATGGCACAGCCCCAGCAGGATGGATCCAAGGTCGGCCCAACAACAAGTTGAAACATGACGGCACATCCAACACTTGGAATTCTACCCTAAATTCAGTGGGTCCCATGATAAGAGGCAAAGTAACTACCCCTATTACTTCTCGGCGGGTGTTGTCATAAGCTCTTACGGTCCGCCCAGATGGTGTGAAATCAGTGGGTCCCAAACCCAAAACAGTGGCAGTTCGGAGAGGACATACATTCAGTGCGGACCCATTGTCGATAAGAACGGTGGGAACCCTCTTCCCCATAGTGTCAATGGTCACATAGAGAGCTTGAGAATGGCTCGGCCCGCTTTTAGGTAGGTCTACATCGGTGAACACGATGGTTGAGTTCTTGGGAATTGGATTCACCAAATGTACCAATCCCTCGGGGGATGTGTCAATAGGCACTTGTATCTGATTCAACAGTTTCAACACGGTCTGTCTGTGCTTATGCGAGGCCATGAGCAAGCCCCAAATAGTGATGTTGGCATTGGTCTTCTTCAGTTGCCTAAGCACTTCATCCTCTTCTTCTTGCAAGCTAGGGCACCTCTGCCCTTCCAAATCTTCCAATGGATTTTCAGACTCTAGGTGGGGAGGCTTGAAATGACGACCCCCTCTGGTTATATGGTCCAACTCATCATCGCTAGCCCATATGTCATGGACTTCCTCGGAGTCATTCATTAAGTCATCCCATTCTATCATGTCAATGCTCTCCATCTCTGTCGGCAAGTCATCCCAACCTGAAGGGACTATCGGCTCATCTGATATCGGACTTGGGCTTGAGTACAGCACATAGTAATCATATTTCCCCGACGCTTCACCTAATAGGCCAACCTGAGGATCCCCTGCTTCATATCTTTCTTTCAGCTCTTGTTGGATAGATTTCTTTGGCAACAACAAAACCTTTTGGTCAATGAGGTCTTGGATGATCTTCTTTAGTATAGAACAAGCCTCGGTGTCATGGCCGGGTGCACGATGGTATTGGCAATATTGGTGAGGGGTTGATGGTCTTGGCTTTGGTGAAGTGGCATGATAAGGCTGTTATTGCGGAAAATGGTGAAGAGACGGGTTAAGGTCATGGGGAGCGGAGTGTATTGTCTTATGGGATGGCAAGGGCGAGAGGATTCAACCCCAATGGCATTTATGGTGTTAGGTGGGGGTGTGTTGTTGTGTGATGGGAGAGGATTACGGGTGACATTTGGACGGGTTGGTGGTGAAATGACTTGCTTGTCAATGAGGTCTTGGACTTGGTGGCGAAGGCGAATACAGCGATTGGTGGCATGGCCTTTGGATTGGTGGTACTTGCAGTACTCATTCTCATTGTAGCTCTTGGGTAAGGGATTTGGTGGAGGTCTTGGGTCGAGTGGCTTCAATAGGTCACGACTTATGAGCTTTTCAAGGACTCTTTCGAGTGGCATGAATAGGTCAGTGAATTGGCGAGGTGGGTTGACATCATTAAGAGAAAAGGGTTGGATTGGTTGAGTTATGGTGTTGACCTCGGCATTGTTCTTCCCAGTAAAGTTTGTCTTGCGACTCCTCACTTCCTCAGTCTTGATTGTCCCATCATTGATAGCATCTTCAACCTGCGTGCCAGCCCCAATGAGAGCTTTGAAATTTGGGAAATAGTGGGCAAATAGGTGCTTGTGATACACGGGCAGCAGGTTCTTAACCACTAACTGAATTTGGTCCTCCTCATTCGGCCTATCCGTCATTCTCGACGCCTTTTGTCTCCACCTTGTAATGTAAGCGGAGAAAGTTTCATGAGCCCCTTGCTTGGTAGTTTCTAAGTCCCTTCGAGTAACGTCCACCTCTGTGTTATACTTGTAGTGCTCTGAAAAATCATTGCATATGTCTTCCCAAGTCCGGGTTCTATTCTCATCCAAGGATAAGAACCATTTCAAAGCAGAAGTGGCCAAGGTTTCATGGAACATTTGAGCTAAAAGCTAGTCAGTAGCCCCTCGAGGGTGCATAGCTCGCACGTACATCTTCAAATGAGTCTTAGGGCAACCCGTCCCATCGAACTTTTCTAACTCCGGCATCTTGAATTGTAGTGGAATACGAGCCGTTGGAAACAGGGATAGAGTCCGCACATCGACCATGTCATCAGCCCTGCGAATCCCTTTTATAGTTCTCTCCAATGCTTCTACCTTGCTAGCTAACACGGAATCACTGCTAGAACCTTTCCCCTTGGCTTCCCCTTCTAGGTCGGTGACCTCAGGTTTCGAGCTACTTTCCCCCCTTGTCTTGGTGTTCTCATTGGATTGAGGTCCCTCTTCGGTGCCAGCCCCATGAGGTATACCCGAGGAATGGGCCTTAAAGCCATTTTGTTCAAGATCCGCCATCTTCTGTTGGTTCTCTTGAGCCATTTTCAATGCGGTATCGGATGTCTCGACGGTATGGTCAAGCTTGGCCATGATGGCTTTCAGGCAAGCCTCAAGGTCAAAGTGCCCCTCACTAGTTCTTTCGTCGGCCATGTCTGTCTGATGGGTAGACTCAACACTCACTAGACGCCCTTGTGGATTGCGGATCCAAGCCAGCACGTCTATGGATAGAAAAGTTTTAACCTTTAGCCTAAGGATCTGTCCTAAACCTCCATATTTTCCTTAATGAACTCGGTCTCTACACCATGTTCAATTAATTCATTCCTTTTATCCAATTACCTTTACAGGGATCATGGATTAAGGGTATATTTTAAAGAATAGGGCATAGAGTCCTTCAACTAGGTTTAATTAATCCCCTAGGACTAGCACATCACAAACATAGCTTTACATCCTATTTCCTTAATTTATTCCTCCTAACCCATGGCCTTAACGAAGGCTAGGGTTTAAAGGTCTATATTAAGGGCATAAGATATAAAGCCTCACACCACAAACACAGCATAGCATCATTACAAACAATTGTGGGTGCATAAAGGTGAGACCGTAGTGTCCTACAAGTCTGTCTATATGGACTAATGATAAGGGTAGGCTAGGGTCCTTCACTTGCTTGAGCAATCTTTATACCTAGCCACATGTGGCATCAGGAACGCCGTGTGGGTCCAGCAGTACGTGATTAACTCATTTAATATACCCAAGGGCAAGCCCAAGGGTACTAGGCAAGAGAGGTTGATAGCTTTCGCCCCAACACATGGAATCAAGAAAACCAAGGTTGAGACTAGGCCGATCGTTGGCAAGGATACATCGAGGGACATCGATCCTAACATGCAAGAGTTTGCGCACACAATGCAATAAATGAAAGCACACAATCAAGCGGATGCAATGTGATTGATTTTAATTAAACATAAGAAACTAACCTAGCCCATTTAAACTTTATAGAGTCTAGCCCACAAATCCCCAGTGGAGTCGCCAAACTGTGAACCCCGGAAATTGGGCCCACGAGGGATTGAAAAGAAAGTGGATTTGAAAACGAAAAAGGAAAAGGAGTCGCCACCGTATTTTTTAAAGGAAACAAGGAAAACCCTAAAAACCAATTTTGTTTTAAGAAAACAAAAGAATGACTCCATGTTTAAAAAGGAAAGGAAAAAATAGTCTTTTGGAAACCAAAGAAATCGGGGATTCGGAGGCTAAGTTATGACATGGGAAGGTTCTAGGCAAAGCCTATAGGCACCCATGTCACCTTTTCGGTCTCTCAGTTCATTTGGGCTAAATTAAGATCTTTCCCATACAAAAATCAGCAAGTATATCATCACAAGAATTGCATGCCTATCATATATTTCATTCATCCATCCATGCATAATAAGCAAACAAAACAGAAAATAAAGAAAAAGAAAACAAAACAAAAATAAACCTAGGATGCTTGGATCCTAGAACGGACTTGAGCCTCACGAAGAGCGCCTACGTACCATGCAACGAAATACATGGATCAAAGTCCACGTAGTTCGATTAGAACTAAGGTTAAATCCTAATACAAACCTATGGTAAAAACCCTAGGTTTCCTTATTTGATCAAAAGAGTTGAATATGATAGAAAGTTTGATTTTAGGAAAGAAATCCACAAAATGAAAACTTTAATAAAAACCAGAATTTTGTTGGTTAAGGAAACCTCTAATTAAACCATAGGATCATATTAAAAATTAACCCTAAATAGGGAGAAGATAATGAGTTAAGAAGAAAGGTGAATTGGGGCACCTTCACACCCACTTACCTGAGCGCAATTAGCTCCAAGCATTTAGCCATTTCAGACATAAGCAGCCCTATTTGCCATGGGACAAATACCACACCTATTTACACCCTTACAAGTGCTCAAAGCCATGCAAAAACACTAACATGCAAATCTGGATAGAATAGTATTATGACCTAAAATCATCCACTAAGCATGCCAATAGCAAAAACAGCGAACAATAATAAGTCCTAACATATTCCTAGAACCATATCATGCATAAAAACCCTAAAACATACTAACATGCATGCAAAACTATCATGTTTACTCCATATGAAAAACATATACAGCAAACACGAAGAAAAACCAAATAAAAAAGTCTACTTTATCATGCTATATGAAAACAAACACGAAACAATGACTCTAAAACCCTAAACTCACAAATATGCTTAAAAACATACAAAACATACTTTAATCATGCTAAAACCAAACTAAACAGAAATTAAATCATGCATATTAACTAACTAAAGCAATATAACATGATGAAAATCCTAACTCTAACATGCAATGACACTAATCCTAGCACAAGGACAAACAGGAGCACAAGAATCATAACTATGCACTAAAAACCTAAAGGACAGCCCTAAAGCATGCTAAACAGTAGATAAAAAATAGATATTCCATGTATATTAACTAGCTAGAGTGTTAATACATGATAAAAAAGTCACCTTTAACATGCAATAAGCCTAACCCATATGAGAACCTAGTTTAAGCTTGAATAGAGAAGGAGAATACCTTAGGAAGTGGCTCCCCTTGTGTTTGTAATTGTTCGTGGCTCCTCAGGTCTTTAGAGTGAATCAAACCAACACGAATCCTCCTCTTTGTCAAAGTGGTCTCACAGCAAAGAGATCAAAACTCACTCAACTTTGAAAAGAAATAGAAAACAAAAAGAGAACAAGAGAAAAGAAAAGTGATTTTCGTCACTTTGCAGCAGCAGCAACTTCAATCGCGTTTTTGGGTATGAAAACGTTGGATTTGGACAAAGCTTGTGAAATACAAAGTTGTAGAGAATTGAATTGTCTTTCTAACAAGACCAATTTCATCAAATTATGACTTCGGATGAAAAAGTTATGATTAAAATACGACTGCTGGTTTTCAGAAAATCTGCTGCTGAATTATGACGAATTTCACTCCCTCCAAACCCTCTTTTCCTCCCCCTTGTTTAAAGACATTAAGAGAGTATTTATAGCTGAAATCTGGAGTTTCCCTTTCCTTCCTGGACTAGGTTTCCTTGGAGAATAATCAAAAGGTATTTTATAATGATAAAAGACTTCTAATCTGAATAGAAAAAGGAAATTGTCTTTTATAAAAATTGGGAGACTGACCGCTAACACGCATGCACATGTATCGTATGTGCGTACACACACTCATCACATACGTACACGTGTTAGTGTCATGATAAAAATGGCTAATTTAATAAAATAATTTTCTTTTCATTTTAACCAAAAATCTCATGCTGTGATTCCCACTAATTCTTCAAGGATAATCCGTAAATAACCACACTAAACTCATCATCAGGGCCACGGGACTTAATACCTCATATGCATCCATATGAACTCCAATTGACAATTTGGAGCTCATTCCAAGGTCAAATGAAAAGTTTGGGACTTAAAAGACGATTATGCCCCTCAAGTCACAAAAGCTCTTATTATCCCTCAAGATCAACTCCAATTTGAACCAAAATTCATATCCATTGTCCTTGTGACTCTAGAAAACTAATGCAAGTGACTAGACTCAAAAACAAAACAAAAACATGCATGAAATGATGAGCCCTAGTAAGGTGGTGCAAAAATGGGGTGTGACAACATCCCATATACTTTTTATCCAAGTTCCGACCCCGCCGTGGCAGATAAAAGTTTTGGTGATAGATACTTCACAGAAGGGCCGAATCCTCAAAGTTTGACAAGTTGGTACCACTCTATCCAAGATCTATATGGAAGCTTGAAAGAGGAGGACTGGGCAGAGAACCTTGATGCAGGGGCTATGACTGAAATGTTCCAAGACATGATCCTCATCATGGAAGACTCGACCATTGAAGAACTCCAAGGTTCGTCCATTAGCCATGCTACCTTGCCACTCCTGAATTGGTACCTTGAATGTGGTGTCGTTGCGGAGATCCATGAAGAAGAAGACCTTGGCCTACCTGATAGCAGCTTGTAGGTGTCTTAGTTTAGTAATATTTCCCTAATTCAATAAGATGTATCTACTTTACTCACTTTGTGGAGTCATAGTATTGATACAGATTTGTTTGTTTTCCTTCTTTCTTTTGTGTGTCATTCCCATTATTCCTAGTCAATAAAGTGTGCTTTCTTTCTCTATATATGCAGTGTCTCATTTCTCTCCTCTATGGATATTTATGGCATGGATATAGATCCTAGGAACGATGTCCCCCCGGAGCTCGTTGAGCAAAGGAAAAGGGGCGTCACTGAACCTAATATGGATGAATTGGAATCAATCAACTTAGGGACGAATGAATTGCCAAGAATAGTTAAAATTGGGAAAACCCTCTCCCTCGTTGAAAAAGAAAAGATGATCTCCCTCTTGAAAGCCAACATTATGGCTTTTGCATGGTCTTATGAAGACATGCCTGGCATTGACCCCGATATTGTGCAACACTATATCCCCACCAATTCCCTAAAGAAGCCGGTAAAGCAGAAACTCAGAAGATTAAAACCAGAATGGGCCCTAAAAGTAAAAGAAGAGGTAACTAAACAACTAGATGCGGGTTTCCTTCAAGTTGTGGAGTACCCCGAGTGGTTGTCGAATATAGTGCCTGTGCCTAAAAAAGATGGGAAAGTGAGGATGTGTGTCGACTTCCGAGATCTCAACGCCGCGAGCCCTAAGGATGACTTTCCTTTACCCCATATCGACGTGTTGGTGGATAGTACAGTGGGACATGCACTCCTCTCCTTCATGGACGGATTCTCCGGGTATAACCAGATAAAGATGGCGCCTCAAGACATGGAGAAAACAGCCTTTATCACGCAATGGGGAACGTACTGTTACAAGGTAATGCCTTTTGGCTTAAGAAACGCTGGGGCTACTTACCAAAGAGCAGCTACGACCCTATTGCATGATATGATCCATAAGGAAGTCGAGGTTTATGTCAATGATATGATCGTAAAGTCCGTGGATAGAGAAGGGCATTTCAAGGCACTAGAGAAATTCCTAGAGCGAGCAAAAAAGTACAATCTCCGTCTCAACCCACAGAAGTGCGCTTTTGGTGTCACTGCAGGCAAGTTATTGGGGTTTATGATCACTCAGAGAGGTATCGAAGTGGACCCAGGGAAGATAAAAGCTATTGTGGAGATGGAGTCGCCTAGCACTGAGAAGCAGATCCGGGGTTTTCTGGGAAGAGTTCAATACATAAGCCGATTCATTGCCAACTTAACCATGGTTTGCGAACTAATCTTCAAATTGCTTAAGAAAGGTGTGCCAAAAGTATGGAACGAAGAATGCCAAGAGGCCTTTGAGACCATTAAGAGATGCTTGAGCAATCCTCTAATCTTAGTTCCCCCACGGCAAGGTGCGCCACTTTTGTTATACTTAACGGTCACCGAAACCGCGACGGGGGCTATGTTAGCTCAATATCTCGAAGGGTCTACAAAGGAGAATGCCATCTATTACTTAAGCAAGAAAATGACAGACTATAAAGTGAAGTACAATGCGATTGAAAAAGCTTGTGTGGCACTAGTATGGGCGACGCAGAAACTCCGACACTACATGATGTCCTTCGAAGTGTTCTTGATAAGTCGCATGGACCCGTTGAAGTACCTGGTAGAAAGGCCAGTATTGTCATTCACAACTGCTCGATGGTCAATTCTCCTCAATGAATTCGACATCAAGTACGTGAGTCAGAAGTCTATCAAGGGAAGCGTCATCGCAGACTACCTAGCCAGCTGTCCGGTGTCATCATCCGCTCCGTTCAACAATCAATTCCCAGATGAGGACGTGCTAGAGATTGGTAGAAAAACTTGGAGAGTATATTTCGATGGGGCAGCCAATAAGAAAGGTTATGGGATAGGAGTCCTGCTGGTCTCACCCGAAGAGGCATTTACACCGTTAGCGGTCAAGTTGGGGTTCGAAGCTACCAACAACATTGCTGAGTATGAGGCCTGTATCCTAGCACTGGAAGCGGCACTTGAATTGGGGATCAAAGAATTGGAAGTGTTCGGGGACTCAGCACTAATCATTTGCCAGATAAAAGGGGAATGGAAAACTCGAGATGAGAAATTGTTGCCTTACCATGCCTATCTGGAAGCTCTAACCAAGGAGTTCTCAGAGATAGAGTTCAACTACCTTTCAAGAAACAAGAACCAGTTCGCCGATGCCTTGGCGACCCTAGCATCCATGGTGGAGATACCTGAAGGGGGAAATGTGAAGCCGTTGGTGATAGAATGCCGAGACAAGCCTGTGTACTGTTGTGCAATCCGAGGAGGAGAGGTAAATGATGGCCGTCCGTGGTTCCATGACATAAAGAAGTTCATTGAAGAAAGGGAATACCCAGAAGGAGCATCTCGTATCGATAGAAAAACCCTAAGGCGGTTGGCGAGTCGCTATGTACTTTGTGGAGGAAAGCTATATCGGAGATCATACGACGGGATCCACCTGCTGTGTGTCACCGAGGAGGAAGCCGAGCATCTGATTAAAGAAATCCATGAAGGGACAGGGGCTCCGCATATGAATGGCTATATGTTTGCTAAGAAAATCATGAGGTTAGGCTATTATTGGTCCACCATGGAAAGAGACTGCCACGCACATGTCAAGAAGTGCCACAAATGCCAACTGTTCGCCAGTGGACAACATTTGCCTTCTATGCCTTTAACGAGTATGTCATCACCTTGGCCATTCGCGGTATGGGGGATAGATATCATCGGACAGATCAAGCCAAAGGCGTCAAATGGGCATGAATACATCCTGGTTGCCATCGACTACTTCACTAAGTGGGTGGAAGCAGCGTCCTTCAAGACCTTGAATTCCAAGAAGGTAGCACAGTTCATACAGCACAGCATCATCTATCGATATGGGGTACCGCATGAAGTTATCTCAGACAATGGCCAGCACTTTCAGAAAGAAACCCATGAGCTCTTGCAAAAGTACGGCATAGACAACCATCTGTCGTCACCATACCATCCTCAGACTAATGGAGCGGTGGAAGCAGCTAACAAGAACATCAAGAAGATACTACAGAAGACTGCGGACTCACACACAGACTGGCATGAGAAGTTGCCATTGGCTCTATGGGGTTACAGAACATCAATAAGATCGTCAACAGGGGCTACCCCTTATTCTCTAGTTTATGGAATGGAGGCCGTGTTGCCAGTTGAATTGGAAATTCCTTCACTAAGAGTTGCCGTGGAGAGCCAGATAACAGAAGTGGACTGGGTTAAGAGCCGCTATGATGAGTTAGCTTTGCTGGATGAAAGGCGTTTAAGGGCGCTGTATCATGTTCAGGGGTATCGACAGAGAGTTGCCAGAGCATTCAACAAGCATGTCAAAGATCGAGGTCTAAAGAAAGGGGATGTAGTGCTGAAAGAAATCAGAGCTCCAGTGTTCGATCCGCGGGGAAAATTCAAGCCAAGTTGGGGTGGGCCATACATTATCAAAGAGATATTGCCAGCAGGGGCTGTTCGCCTCATGGATTTAGATGGAATTGAGTTCGCTCGTCCAACTAATTTGGATCAATTGAAGAAATATCATGTTTGAAGCCTGCTAGGTTGAAAACCCGTAAGGGCGGCCTAGGCAAAAGTTAAGGCATAAGAACTACATAAGACCTGATTCTCCATTCAAAAACAAAAAAAAACAAAAACAAAAAAAACAAAAAAAAAAAGAAGAAAAAACCATGGAGATACGTAGGCAACCCATAAATTTACCTTGGGTGCGGTCTAAATCAAACAAGAAAATCCCAAATTTGATTTATTATTGGCAATTTATTCAAAACTAAAATTGATTGACATAGCAATTCATTGGTATTAAGTAAAAGAACTATAAATATGCCATAAATATCCTATTCTATTGAGTCTTCAATTTTTCTTGAGCTTCTTTGCAGCTCGCTCCTCAGCTTTCTTCTTCTCTCTTTCATGTCTTCTTTTCTTCCTCAAGTCATGTTCATAAGCTGCTGTCACTGCTTCCATAATATCTTCTCTGCAAGATCCAAGTTCGTTGTTCTTGATAAGTCCAAAAATCCTTTCTCTTCGAGTAGTCTCTCTCTCACCTAAATTGCTTTTCAACCATTCCTTATACTCGGGGCTCATCATATATGGACCATCAGTATTCGTAACTTGGGTTAGTATCAACTTGCTAGGCCATCGGTCCTTCGCCCAAGTCACTACAGAAAGACCCGCGGGCACCACAGGATAGTCACCTTTCAAGGAAGTGGGTATGGTTTGCATGGCGCCCATCTGACGCAGAACCCTTGAAGGCCAATAGAAGGAAGTAGACCTCAGTCCTATGAGTCTCACCATGGTGCATCCAGAAGTCCGCAGAAGCACCTGGTCACTGCAGCCCCATATGAATACAAACCACTTGACACTCCTCCAAGAAAGGGTTTGGTAGTAACCTAGCCAATCTCTCAATGAAAATTGCCCAGGTAATTCAATGCGGCGAAGGCAGTAATGCTGGGGCTTGTATGGTGTAATGGCAACTGGTGACAAGAAATTCAGTCTTTCAAGCAACCACATCTGCAGTAGAATGGGGCTACCTCCTAAAGGAACCTTTGGGTCCTCATGAGTTTTATCCAAACCATTCAGGGTTTCAGCTAGCACCATGGGAATCAAGTTATGGCCCTTGGCAAGGAGAGGAATCAAGTCACAGATTTGAACGGGAACATGTGGAGTACCAGTGGAAATAAGAAAACGACCAATGAGGCAAAAGGCAAGTGCATGCTTAATAGGAAAGGTAAAATTCAGAATACCTTTACTATCACAAGCTAAAAAAGAGGTTGCCAATTTCATCAAGTCTACCATATGGTCCTTTACAAACGTAGAGGCATATTGTGAGTGAATCCCAAGTAGATTGGAGAAAGAAGTAAGAAAGCTTGGGCGAGGAGTAGGGAGAATGAAAGGACCTACCGTTGAAACTCCATACAATGCACAGAATTCCTCCATGGTTGGGCACAGTTCTTCATAGTTGAAGCGGAACACATGAACTTGAGGATCCCAAAAATATGTAGCAGCAGTCAAGAGGTTCGTTTCAAGCCTCACATGCCTCAAGGAGAGCAATGGATCCAAGCCAAAGCACTTGAACTCAGATTTTGCTTCAGCACTCATAACTCTCAAAAACCCTCCTAAAAATTTGTCTAGAGCCTCCATAATTTCTAATGAATGAATACAAGTAGGTTTAGGAACCTCTTGGATGTGTTTTTATAGGGAAAAGGTCACAAATCCAAGTTCAAATAGGAAAAAACCCATCAGAATAGGAAGTTTCCTATTCAAAGTGGGATTTCCGCTTCGGGCTCGGGTAACCACCCAGGCCTGGGCGGCTAGCCTCCCGAGGCCTGGTGGTCACCCAAGCCACTTTGTTTTGGTTTGGCTTCTCGCTTTGTCTCGCCTTGACGCGTGATCAAACCTCCTTCCAAATGAGATATTCAACACTTTTTGAGCTTAAAATCAATCAAATTCCATCTTGAAATCAATTCCTTGAATTGATTTTATGTTCAAAAGGGTTGAATATATTTCCCCTGTGCCATGCCAACTCAAGTGACAATGTGTTAAGACACTTTCCTCTTGCACCATGCTTGTTTAATCTTGATAAATTGATCATACTCCTCAGTTTCAAATTCTTGATTTTCTATCCTACTTGGTTGAATATATTCATCACTTGAATATATTTTTCCATTTCAAAAGTGTATTCACCCTTTGAATATGCTTCTCAGTTTCAAATTCTCATTTTCTATCATACTTGGTTGAATATATTCATCACTTGAATATATTCTTCCATTTCAAAAGCATGTTCACCCATTGAATATGCTTCCTAGTTTCAGATCCTCATTATCACTTACTTGGTTAAATATATTCATCACTTGAATATATTTCTCCATTTCAATGGTATACTCATCACTCGAGTATACTTCTCAAATATTTCGTCACTTACTTGGTTAAGTATATCCATCGCTTGGGTATATTTCTCCATTTCAATGGTATGTTCATCACTTGAACATACTTCTCAGATCATTTGTCACTTACTTGGTTAAGTATATCCACCACTTGGGTATATTTTTTCCATTTCAATGGTATGTTCATCACTTGAACATACTTCTCAGATCATTTGTCACTTACTTGGTTAAGTATATCCACCACTTGGGTATATTTTTTCCATTTCAATGGTATACTCATCACTTGAGTATACTTCTCAGATATTTTGCCACTTACTTGGTTAAGTATATTCATCACTTGAATATATTTCTCTATTTCAATAGTATGTTCATCACTTGAACATACTTCTCAGAATATTTGTCACTTACTTGGTTAAATATATTCATGACTAGAATATATTTCTCCATTTCAATGGTGTACTCATCACTTGAGTACACTTCTCAGATTATTCTCTATCTTACTTGCTTAAGTATATCCATCGCTTGGATATATTTCTCTATTTCAATGGTATGTTTATCACTTAAACATACTTGTCACTTACTTGGTTAAGTATATCCATCACTTGGATATATTTCTCTATTTCAATGGTATGTTTATCACTCAAACATACTTGTCACTTACTTGGTTAAGTATATTCGTGACTAGAATATATTTCTCCATTTCAATGGTGTACTCATCACTTGAGTACACTTCTCAGATTATTCTTATCTTACTTGGTTAAATATATCCGTCGTTTGGATATATTTCTCCATTTCAATGGTATGCTCATCACTTGAGTGTACTTCTCAGCTTACTTGGTTAAATATATCCATCACTTGGATACATTTCTCCATTTCAAAAGTGTGTTCATCACTTGAACGTACTTCTCAGTCTTTTTCAATCATTAAGTATACTCATCACTTGAGTATATTTCTCAGCATCTTTTTCATCACTTGGTTAAATATGTTCGTGACCTGAATATATTTCTCCATTTCAAAAGTACACTCATCACTTGAATACACCTCTCAGATTATTCTTATCCTACTTGGTTAAGTAGATCCATCGCTTGGGTATATTTCTCCATTTTCAATGGTATGTTCATCACTTGAACATACTTCTCAGATTATTTGTCACTTACTTGGTTAAATATATTCATCACTTGAATATATTTCTCCATTTCAATGGTATACTCATCACTTGAGTATACTTCTCAGTTCATTCTCTATCTTACTTAGTTAAATATATTCGTGACCTGAATATATTTCTCATTTTTCAAAAGTATGTTCATCACTTGAACGTACTTCTCAGTCTTTCTCAATCATTAAGTATCCTCACCACTTGAGTATATTTCTCAGATTTCATTCTCACATTACTTGGTTAAATATATTCGTGACCTGAATATATTTCTCCATTTCAATGGTATACTCATCACTTGAGTATACTTCTCAGATATTTTGTCACTTACTTAGTTAAGTATATCCATCGCTTGGATATATTTCTCCATTTCAAAGGTATGTTCATCACTTGAACGTACTTTTCAGATCTCATTCTCATCACTTGGTTAAATATATTCGTGACTAGAATATATTTCTCCGTTTCAAAAGTATGTTCATTCGTAGTGGCTTGAATATGCTTCTCTTGACAATCATCAACCTCCAGTGGTTTAAGTATACTCATGACTTGAGTACACTTCCTTATTTCAGTCTCAGGTTTTCAACCTCCCATCATTGTTGGTATCAGTGTGTGATTTCTCCGGGCTTTTTGGCCAAAAATGGGTTGTTCTTTATCATTGGTTCACAAGTGTAACTTGTTCGCCAATGAGGGGCTTCTGTCACACCCCATTTTTGCACCACCTTACTAGGGCTCATCATTTCATGCATGTTTTTGTTTTGTTTTTGAGTCTAGTCACTTGCATTAGTTTTCTAGAGTCACAAGGACAATGGATATGAATTTTGGTTCAAATTGGAGTTGATCTTGGGGGATAATAAGAGCTTTTGTGACTTGAGGGGCATAATCGTCTTTTAAGTCCCAAACTTTTCATTTGACCTTGGAATGATCTCCAAATTGTCAATTAGAGTTCATATGGATGCATATGAGGTATTTCTAGGTTCAATTTGGTAAGTCAATGGCTCGGGATTAAAATGGCTCGATGTAGTTCAAGTTGGTTAATTGACCCTTCCTTGGGTTAGCTCTAATTGACTCACAATTACCAACCAAATCTTTTCAAATTGACTTTCATTAGTCATCATTTTGTACCGGTTGTCATCTTAAGTCCCGTGGCCCTGATGATGAGTTTAGTGTGGTTATTTACGGATTATCCTTGAAGAATTAGTGCGAATCACAGCATGAGATTTTTGGTTAAAATGAAAAGAAAATTATTTTATTAAATTAGCCATTTTTATCATGACACTAACACGTGTACGTATGTGATGAGTGTGTGTACGCACATACGATACATGTGCATGCGTGTTAGCGATCAGTCTCCCAATTTTTATAAAAGACAATTTCCTTTTCTATTCAGATTAGAAGTCTTTTATCATTATAAAATATCTTTTGATTATTCTCCAAGGAAACCTAGTCCAGGAAGGAAAGGGAAACTCCAGATTTCAGCTATAAATACTCTCTTAATGTCTTTAAACAAGGGAGAGGAGAAGAGGGTTTGGAGGGAGTGAAATTCGTCATAATTCAGCAGCAGATTTTCTGAAAACCAGCAGTCGTATTTTAATCATAACTTTTTCATCCCAAGTCAGAATTTGATGAAATTGGTCTTGTTAGAAAGATAATTCAATTCTCTACAACTTTGTATTTCACAAGCTTTGTCCAAATCCAACGTTTTCATACCCAAAAACGTGATTGAAGTTGCTGCTGCTGCAAAGTGACGAAAATCACTTTTCTTTTCTCTTGTTCTCTTCTTGTTTTCTATTTCTTTTCAAAGTTGAGTGAGTTTTGATCTCTTTGCTGTGATACCACTTTGACAAAGAGGAGGATTCGTGTTGGTTTGATTCACTCTAAAGACCTGAGGAGCCACGAACAATTACAAACACGAGGGGAGCCACTTCCTAAGGTATTCTCCTTCTCTATTCAAGCTTAAACTAGGTTCTCATATGGGTTAGGCTTATTGCATGTTAAAGGTGACTTTTTTATCATGTATTAACACTCTAGCTAGTTAATATACATGGAATATCTATTTTTTTATCTACTGTTTAGCATGCTTTAGGGCTGTCCTTTAGGTTTTTAATGCATAGTTATGATTCTTGTGCTCCTGCTTGTCCTTGTGCTAGGATTAGTGTCATTGCATGTTAGAGTTAGGATTTTCATCATGTTATATTGCTTTAGTTAGTTAATATGCATGATTTAATTTCTGTTTAGTTTGGTTTTAGCATGATTAAAGTATGTTTTGTATGTTTTTAAGCATATTTGTGAGTTTAGGGTTTTAGAGTCATTGTTTCGTGTTTGTTTTCATATAGCATGATAAAGTAGACTTTTTTATTTGGTTTTTCTTCATGTTTGCTGTATATGTTTTTCATATGGAGTAAACATGATAGTTTTGCATGCATGTTAGTATGATTTAGGGTTTTTATGCATGATATGGTTCTAGGAATATGTTAGGACTTATTATTGTTCGCTGTGTTGCTGTTAGCATGCTTAGTGGATGATTTTTAGGCCATAATACTATTCTGTCCAGATTTGCATGTTAGTGTTTTTGCATGGTTTTGAGCACTTGTAAGGGTGCAAATAGGTGTGGTATTTGTCCCATGGCAAATAGGGCTGCTTATGTCTGAAATGGCTAAATGCTTGGAGCTAATTGCGCTCAGGTAAGTGGGTGTGAAGGTGCCCCAATTCACCTTTCTTCTTAACTCATTCTCTTCTCCCTATTTAGGGTTAATTTTTAATATGATCCTATGGTTTAATTAGAGGTTTCCTTAACCAACAAAATTCTGGTTTTTATTAAAGTTTCCATTTTGTGGATTTCTTTCCTAAAATCAAACTTTCTATCAAATTCAACTCTTTTGATCAAATAAGGAAACCTAGGGTTTTTACCATAGGTTTGTATTAGGATTTAACCTTAGTTCTAATCGAACTACGTGGACTTTGATCCATGTATTTCGTTGCATGGTACGTAGGCGCTCTTCGTGAGGCTCAAGTCCGTTCTAGGATCCAAGCATCCTAGGTTTATTTATGTTTTCTTTTCTTCTTTTTATTTTCTATTTTTATTTGCTTATTATGCATGGATGGATGAATGAAATATATGATATGCATGCAATTCTTGTGATGATATACTTGCTGATTTTTGTATGGAAAGACTTTAATTTAGCCCAAATGAACTGAGAGACCGAAAGGGTGACATGGGTGCCTATAGGCTTTGCCTAGAACCTTCCCATGTCATAACTTAGCCTCCGAATCCCCGATTTCTTTGGTTTTCAAAAGATTGGTTTTTGCCTTTCATTTTTTATGGAGTCATTCAAATTGTTTTCCTAAAACAAACTATTTTTAGGGTTTTCCTTGTTTCCTTTAAAAAATAAGGTGGCAACTCCTTTCCTTTTTCTTTTTCAAACCCATTTTCTTTCAATCCCTTGTGGGCCCAATTTCCGGGGTTCACAAACACCCATGTATATCTAGAGTAGTCAACGATAATCACAAATGTATAGTGCTTTCCTCCAAGGCTTGCATAGCAATAGGTCCAAATAAGTCCATATGACTAAGTTGCAAAGGTCTTGTAGTTGAAATATGAGTTTTTGTTTTGAAAGAAGACTTGGTTTGTTTTCCAAATTGGCATGCACTACAAACTCCATTTTTTGTAAATTTTGCTTTTGGTAAACCTCTTACAAGTTTATGCCTAGAAAGTTTTGAAATCAAATCCGTACTTGCATGTCTACGTCTTCTATGCCATAACCAATAATTTTCATTTAAAGCGAAAAAGTAATGTACATTTTGTAGTGCGATTTCTGTGAACTCTATAGCATAGATGTTACCAATCTTATATGCAACAAATAGGGTCTTATCATCATCCTCAATTATGTATTTATTGGATTTAAAAGTAACCCTACAACCTTTATCACACAATTGACTAATGCTAAGGAGATTATGCTTTAAATCATCAACTAATAAAACATTTTCAACATAAAGAGAGGAATTCTTACCAATCTTGCCAATGCCAATTATCTTACCCTTGGCATTGTTTCCAAATGTCACGAACCTGCTGGCCTTGGGTTTCAAAGAGATGAACTTTGATCTATCACTCGTCATGTGCCTTAAGCATCCACTATCAAGGAACTATTTTTTATTGCTTGAAGACTTCAAGCATACCTACACAACAATCTCAAGTAACTTTCTTTGGTACTCACGCTTTCTTGGGTCCATATGTGTTAGCTATAGGTGGTGAAGTTCCTTTGACTACCCACACCTTCTTGGGGTAACCCTTAGGTTTCCTTCTCATGTTACAAGTGTAGAAGTTATGTCTATCCTTATTGCAATAGGTACATGAGACTTTAGGTGTGCTAGATACATTAGGCTTAAGAAAGAAATTTATGTAGGACTTTTGTTTAACATGTTCTTGATAACCAATATTGGCCTTGTCAAAGCACCATATTTGACTAGTTAATATCCTATCCAAATTATCCCTTCCATTGGTCAACTTGGCCAAGGTATTAGTCAAGTCTTCAATCTGTTATTTCAATAAAATGTTTTCATTTTCAAGACTAGGTGGAGAGATGGTAAGGGATGAGTCTAACTTATTCTTCCATTCTAAATTTTCATTTTTTAAAGCATTTAATTCTTTTTGAAGAGATATGATATTCTTTTTCAAATCATTATTTTTGTATGAAAACCTCTTTAATTCAAGAAAAGTTTCTTCAAGAGCATCTTACAATTCTTCATAAGTAGGAGGTTCTTCTGTAGGATAATCAATTGAGTTAGGTTCGATTACCTCATCTTCTTTTGCCATGAGACAAAAGTTTGCAACCTCTTGATCACAAGAAATCTCCTCATCATCTTCATTACTATCCGCTTCATCATCCCAAGTGATGGTGAAAGCCTTCTTCTTGAACTTCCTATTGTCCTTGAAGTTGTTGTTGTGGCTTGATTTGTTGTGATTATTGTTGAGTTGAGGACAATTCAATTTGATGTGTCCGGGCTTCTTACATTCAAAGCATACTTGTGGTTCTCTTTTAGAGGTCTCTCCTCTATTTGAGACTCTTTTTGAGGAGTGACCCTTATTGAATCTCTTTCCATGATTTCCATGATTTCTTCTAGAGAAGAATTTCTTGAGAAACTAGTTCGATTACTGGAAAGAATTTTACTGGAGAGAGATGGACTTACAATGCTGTGCCAAATCATTCAAGCCAAGCAATCTACGATACAATAAAATTAATTAGAAATGGGAATTTGCCATGAAAATTTTAAGCATTTGAGATAATACCAAAACCCACCCAACCTTTCAACAATGACCAACTGAGTTTTCAACCACATTTTTGGACAATTATAAGTACCCTAACTAATTATTTGGTTTCGTTGGTAGAAAAATGTAAAACCCAACCACCCAACATTTCCTAACATCCCATCTTTTCGACTCCAATACTTCACATCTCCTTTATGTAACACCATGATCACCTTTCACCAATAAGATCGATTAGGGTAAAAGACGTATATTGGTATTATTAGAGCTTTTCAATAAAATTTCTCATGGTTACATTTGATTGACCGAGGTGTTAGTGTGCATTATTTTTCATTTCTTGGTTGGTCAATGCAGTTTCAAATCAATAAATAGAGAGTTTTGACCTAATTTTACCCTTTGATATATTCAATTGGGCCCCATTTTGAAATCCCTTGACCTTCTTTTCAAGAAAATTTATATTAACTTTCGTAAATTTGTGTTTATCAATAATCCTCAAGATAAGTACCATTGTCAATGACATGATAATCTGATAACATTTGTCTTACTTGTTAAGCGAGTAATATTGGGTTCAAAATCACAGAAAAATATTGATACTCACTTGTTGATAATAAGGGAGTTTAGGATTAAGGATAAATTCTATTGATTATCACCAATAATTTCATATATATATTTTTTAAATGGCACTCTTGTGCTTCTCTTTTATTTTTAGTTTATAGTTTACATTTAATATTAGAGTACCCACGCACATAGGGTTTGGGCCCGTCCACTAACAGAGAAAAAGGCACCTCTTTGAGTTTGAATTTGCTATTATGTTGTAAAAACACACTAGCGTGATGTGGTGGGTGATATTGTGACATATGAGCATAAAAGGGCATCCAACCATTGATATAAAAAATGCATTTTTAAGCCAAAAATGCGAATGGGGAGGCAAATCCAAACTCCTTGAATGGGGAAGCAAAATACTCAAAGTTTATTTAGACTTAATTTAGATCCCAAAAATTTTTAAAGGAAAAGAAAAATATATATATATTTAAAAATTTCTTATAAATATTGTTCTTTTTGAAGCAATTTTGATTATCAACTTTTGTTTTTTTTGTCCCACTTTACGATACCTATTCAGAGGCTTAGGGGCTATTTGGCAAACCTAAAAACCTGGCTAGCTGAAGATAATTTTAGCCAATTTTGATTTCACACTTTTTGATAAATCTCTTTTTCCTGCTATTCAGTTCAGCTTTGTTTTGAAAACAATGCATAAACACATTTTTGGTTTTTTAAATCAACTGTAACTTAGTTTATTTTAAAACCGGATAACAGTTATGGACCAAACCCAGTCTAATCCAATTTTTTAAATTCCGAAACAGGCCCTTAATAACAAATTAGCAAAGAAGACTTTTAATATACATTGCAATTTACAACAAGCTCAAGTTGGATCGAATTGGACAAGCCCACAACCATCATTAGGGGTTTATTTATTTATTGGATCAAATGATAGAAAAAATATTTTATTAAAGGCAAACCACGTTTCCAATCACTGTTGGTATTAACATCACTAAAATTTATCAAGGTAAATCCAACCCTATCTATAAATAGGGTTTTATTACCATGTACCCTAAGCAATTAATGACTCAATTATTGCATAAAGAAATGTGTTTGCATAGTTTTCTAAGCATTTTCACATTTTTTTTCAAGTAATTTTCATCATTTTCTATGCATTTTCATCATTTCTCATACAATTATTAAGTCATTGATAGCAACTTAACATGTGCCCTTGGGACACATGTTAAGAAAATAATTTTATTATACGTTTTTATGTATGGAAGAGTGTGGATTCAACCAAAAAAGAAAGAAAAAAAAGGGGGGGGGGGCGGGGGTGGGGGGTGTTAGAAATAAGCCCACCCTACTATAACCCAAGCCCCAATCTTGGCAATTGGTTATATGCTGGACCAATCCGCCCAACTTGGGAGGTCTGCTTGTGGAGGCGTCAACCCAACCAAGTTGGATCCGTAATAAATTGGGAAAAAGGTCGACAATATTAAAATATGGAATCAGAAAAACCATAAACTGGGAATCAACTCAATTGAAAGGCGCCGTTGTTGGTTGCATGCTCTGTAGAGGAAAAGCAGGGGCACTAACTGGTTTTCTCTTCCTAATCTATCCCCAGGGGATTTGGATTTGGTGTAGTTGTTGCATGGTGCAGTAAGCGTAGGATTGGTGACACATAGCAAGGAAGAGAAATGGAGGGCTAAAATTTGGAGATGCATTTGACACCTAATGCTTAACAGTCCTTCATTTCTCTTCCTTGCCCATGTGTCATCAATCCTACGTTTATTGCACCATGTACTATCTAAGGATACTAGCCACCACGATGCAATGTTCAATGCGATATTTATCTTTATCAGTTAGTTTTATCGAAGTCTCTTCCTTTTTTCTTTTTTTTTTTTCTTTTTTTTAATTGATAGGCTATTAAAATCTATCTATTTTGTGGCTAAAAAAAAACAAACCATAAGAGAATTGACTTTATATAGTAAGATATATGGATGAGAACCCTCTGACTGTGGGGTGGTTTAATCCACTCCCATACTATAAATACTCTCACACATGCATACGCATCTGTCCACGTGTCATCGATCCTACGTTTACTGCACCATGCACTATCCAAGGATACTAGCCACCACAATGCAATGTTCAATGCGATGTTTATCTTTATCAGTTAGTTTTATCGAAGTCTTTTTTTTTTTCTTTTTTTCTTTTTTTTTTTTTTTTTTTGATAAGCTATCAAAGTCTATTTATTATGTGGCTAATAAAAAACAAACCATAAGAGAATTGACTCTGTATACTAATATATATGGATGAGAACCCTTTGACTGTGGGGTGATTTAATCCACTCCCATACTATAAATACTCCCACACATGCATACACATCTCTCCACGTGTCATCGATCCTACGTTTATTGCACGATGCACTATCCAAGGATACTAGCCATGCACCACAGTGCAATATTCAATGCGATGTTTATCTTTATCAGTTAGTTTTATCGAAGTCTTTTTTTTTTTTTTTTTTTTTTTTTTTTTGGCTTTTTTGATAAGCTATCAAAGTCTATTTATTGTGTGGCTAAAAAAAAAAAACCCCATAAGAAAATTGACTTTATATAATAGTGTGGATGAGAACCCTTTGGTTGTGAGGTGGTTTAATCCACTCCCATAGTATAAATACTCCCACACATGCATACACATCTCTCCACAACCAAAGGAATCCCTGTAACAAGAAATTGTCAAAAGGAAGAGAAGAAAACAAAGTTAGAAGATGTCAAGCACAGCTGGTCAGGTCATTCGTTGCAGAGGTATTTACTCCATTAATGTCTTTGCTGTCTACATTCCTTGTTGGAACCTTGTTTGTGGGTTTTTGTCAGATCGCTGTCTCATGGGTTTTTGACTTTTGTTCATTTCATTTGTGTTTTTTCCCCCATTACGCTGTAGTCTTCTATGACTTGTTTCCCTGTTTTAATTTGCTGTAATTTTTTTTTCTATATCATAGATTCCTGTAATTTCAGTTTCTTTTTATTTATATTAACACCCATATTGGGTTGTGCCCTTAGCATCGGTGTGTAACAGGTTACATGGGTAATACATAGGAGACAACTCTCAATCATTATTCACATAATAATGATATAACTCATCCATACTTGACCGAGACTATAAAATGTACTAATTGATGGGATATTGTTCATGGGTTGAGCTGGCTCTCCCGTTAATCTATTATAAGTTTATAACAATGACCTTGAGAAATAGCTATCACTTTATATAAATTATTAAATGATTTTTCATGGAAAAAGAGAGTTCCATTCAGAAATTTCATACCTTCCTGTTCCTTATTGATTTTTATTTTGTTGGTTTCTTAGTGAATTCCTTCATATATATATATATAGTTTTTTTATCAACACTGAATTTTATAAAAAAAACAATAACTGATCACCGTTCCTGAATGAATTTTATTTTGTTGGCTTTTTAGTGAAGTCCTTTTATATATATGTATCATCAACCCTGAATTTTCTAAATTGGACCTGCTTGGGGATTTCTAGAACTTAGATGAAGTCAACACTGAATTTTACTGAATTTTTTAGTGAAGTCCTTATTTTGTAAAATTGTTTCTTTACAATTTTATTTTGTTATTTTTGTGTTTTTCTTTTTTCTTAAACGCATTATATTGTTTCTTTATCTACATTGATAGGTCTATAAAGCATTTTTATTTACTCCTTCTAATTATCATGTTTGACGTATTTAATCGACCGGCTGTATGTGCATTTCAGCTGCTGTGGCATGGGAAGCAGGAAAGCCACTGGTGATTGAGGAAGTGGAGGTGGCGCCTCCACAGGCAATGGAGGTTCGTCTGCAGATCCTCTTTACTGCCCTCTGCCACACTGACGTTTACTTCTGGGAAGCCAAGGTAACCAAATGCATTTTGATGATCTATATGGTACAATATGTATCCATTGTATGGAGAGTCGTAGTTATGCGCTTAAACCCATTGAATTATCTCTTTGCAGGGACAGACCCCATTGTTTCCTCGCATATTTGGTCATGAAGCAGGCGGGTATGTGCATTTTCAGAAAAAAAAAAAAATACTAATTCCATTTTGATTGCCTCTGGCCGGGTTTACTGAATTGTGTTTTGCTTTGGGTGTTTAGGATTGTGGAAAGCGTCGGTGAGGGTGTAACGGAATTAAAACCTGGCGACCATGTTCTTCCTGTGTTCACAGGGGAGTGCAAGGAGTGTCGCCATTGCAAGTCAGAGGAGAGCAACATGTGTGACCTCCTTAGGATAAACACTGACCGAGGGGTGATGCTCAACGATGGAAAGTCTAGATTTTCAATTAGAGGACAACCCATTTACAATTTCTTGGGAACTTCCACTTTCAGTGAATACACTGTGCTTCATGTTGGTTCTGTTGCCAAGATCAACCCCGCTGCACCACTAGACAAAGTTTGTGTTCTGAGCTGTGGAATTTCTACGGGTTGGCTTCAAGAATCTCTTTGATTTCTTTAAAATGCTGAGTTTATTTTCATATTGAATTTACTCTTTTTTGTTCTGACTAAGAATTTGGTTTTGTGTTGAAGGTCTTGGTGCCACCTTAAATGTGGCAAAACCAAAGAAGGGTTCAACAGTAGCCATTTTCGGATTAGGAGCTGTGGGCCTTGCTGTGAGTTTCTCCTCTCTTATGGAAGACTCTGTTCTTTTGGTATTTTAGTAGACCTGCTTCTAATGAAAAAGTTATGTTTTTGTTGTCATACATGATTAGGCCGCAGAAGGGGCTAGAATTGCAGGTGCTTCGAGGATTATTGGTGTTGACTTGAACCCTAAGAAATTTATTGAAGGTGAGTTTAAGACTTGAAAGAACAACGGCGTTCAATGTGTCAAACGATTCCAAATTAGTAATGCTGCTCCCATTTAGCTACATTACTATTGGTGTTGATTTGAACTCTTTATGACAGATTTAATCGGTATCGTTATCCATCCCAGACACAGACTTTGACACAGCTAAAACTCTGAGAGTTTTCTTAAAATGTAGCTCCTATTAGCTTCTTAGTAATACTAATCAAATTAAAAATATTTAGAGCAACCATTCTGCAAAGAGTCCTAGAATTTGTATGTTTTCAATTGCTCTCTGATGGTTCATTGCCTTGTTTTTGTTAACAGCAAAGAAATTTGGCATCACTGAGTTTGTGAATCCAAAAGACTATGACAAGCCTGTTCAAGAGGTTTGTTCCTTTAAAATTCTACATAAATTGCATTGCGGTGAGAAGACAAATCTAAAACCGAGCCTTGCATTGGTCTTGCTTTCTTGTCCTTTAGGTGATAGCTGAGATGACAGGTGGGGGAGTTGACCGAAGTGTTGAGTGTACTGGAAATGTCAATGCCATGATCTCTGCATTTGAATGTGTTCACGATGTAATTCCTTTCAGCTCTTCTTCTAGTCATTGGAAAAAAACAAAAAATAGTAAGACGAAAGCTTTTGAATTCTTTTCACCAATTTTAAGCCCTGAATACTTCCTTTCAGGGATGGGGTGTTGCTGTACTTGTTGGTGTACCGAACAAAGATGATGCATTCAAAACCCATCCATTGAATCTCTTGAGTGAGAGGACTCTCAAGGGGACCTTCTTCGGCAACTACAAACCACGCTCTGACCTTCCTTCTGTAGTGGAAAAATACATGAACAAGGTAAGATGAATTCGCTATTGATGTAATTAGATTTATAAATAATTGGATCACTTTGCATTCGTCACATAGTTGTTCACTTGGACTGGGTCGTTGCAATGAGAACTTTAGTCTACGAGTATGATTGTTAACTCTGGTCTTCACATAGTGTTTCATCTTAGTGAAGAATGCCTTATAATGGCCGCTGGAATGATCTTGATGGCCTCTACTAGATTCCGTGTTCAAGTAAAAACTATGGAGTGCATCTTCAAGAAAGTACTCAAATTCTCATCTGTTATTGGAAAAAGAGCTAAAACAAGGTCAGAAAACCAAAAATGGAAGAACCTAAAATGGCTTTAACTTGTTTTACCTCAGAGCATTGGGTTATAAGGGTAGCCTATTTCAATTCTGTCATTTTGATGTTTCAATATATCACATTTTATATTTTTTACCATTATTTTTCCTGTATCATACTATAATTTCCACAATAAGGTTCGAGTCAAGAGTCATTCATTCCTTTGCTTTTGAAACTCGAATTACTATGAGCATTTATCCTAATAGTTTACAATGTGGACAGGAGCTTGAAGTTGAGAAATTCATCACCCATAGTGTCTCTTTCTCGGACATCAACAAGTCTTTTGAGTACATGCTTCAAGGGGATGGCCTCCGATGCATCATCCGCATGGATGCATAGAGCATGATCAAGATTATTAGGAGTATGGTTGTGAGGCCAGAAAATAAATTTCCCATGAACTTATGGGTGAAATAAAGTTAGGTCATTGCCAGAGAATGTAGCCATTCACTTCCCCATGTAATTCTTATCTACAAGCTTGTGTAAATAAAAAAATAAAATTGCGTGTATAAATAAAAAAATTTTATGATTTTGTGATGAATTTCATTGCATTTTCTTTCGTCGTCTCCTCATGGTGCTATGAAATCTGAAAAAAAAAAAAAAAAAAAAAAAAAAAAAAAAAAAAAAAAAAAAAAAAAAAGTCATCATTAGAATAATCGACATCCATTATTGACTGAAAATCAGGGGTTGCTTTGTTTAATGAAACATAATAACCAACTTGAGCTAGTATTTGGAGAGTGTGTCCTACTATACTTCCATATGTTGAGAATTTTGAGAAATTACCTTTGAGGATTAACCCTTAACACGATTATTTCGTGACTAGAATCGCAATGAAGAGCAATCGTTCTTGGGGATTCAATTCCGCTATATGATCCTTAATAGCAATAAATTTTTTCCACATCAACGCTTAAAAAAAGGGTTAAGACTCATCGGTCATAAGCTTGTTGGCCTGTTGTAATGCTAAGGTGGAAAAATTAGTAAGACTAGTTGGATTATTGGAAAGAGATGGACTTACAAGGCATTGTGCTAAGGCAAGCTAGCCAAGCAATCTACTTTATATTAAAATTAATTAAAAATGTGGTTTTGCCATGAAAATTCCAAATTTTAAATTACATTTTTGGACAACTATAACTCGAACTACCTCTTCGGTCACTTTTTTTTTTTTGTATAAGAAATTCCATAATTAAGAGAGAAGATTATAGTTGTTTTCATCCCTTTCAACCTTATCCAGGAAGATAACATCATTCAATAAAGACGTGTTTAGGATGGAACCAAAAACACATACAACAGTAACTTGTTGGTCAAGAGAGTAGGCTAGTTTGTTAGCCAACGTAGGAGCACACCAAACAACCCACATAGGGATGAACTCAAGCTGCTCCCCTGATGTCACTGATCACATATTGGATATCCCAATGCGTAGTCAGACTCCAATCACAAAATTAAAGAGGTCAATAACCAAAGATGCATCACCCTCCTCAGGGGCGGAGCTACATGGCAGGCTACATTGGGCTGTAGCCCAGGTAGCCCAACCCAAATTTTTTTTTTTTTTTCACTTCTATAATTTTTGTGAGTTTTAGTCTTAGCCTAGGTGAAATAAAAATTGAAGGGGACCTCTATTGGCGCCCTACGACTTGCTTTTCATCTCCCACTAATTTCATATTTTAAGGTTTTATGAAAAATATAAAAGGTTCTCATGAAAATTGACTAGGAGGTCCCTTAGAAAACACTATTTTTGAATAACTTTGTAAAAAAAAATTTTTCCAAAATTTAAGGTTTAAATGGCTTTTTTAACCATTTATGAAACAAATCGTAAATGATTAAAAAATCCACTTAAATGATAGATTTTGAAAAATCCTTCTCCTATAAAGTTGTTCAAAATAATGTTTTCCATTGTATAACATGACCGGTTTTTATGAAAACTTTTTATATTTTTCATAAAACCTTAAAGTATAGAACTAATGGGGGATGAAAAGCAAGTCTTGGGGTGCCACTAGAGGCCCCCAAAATTGAAAGAGGGCTTAGCCCAGAAGAGCCTTTCTAAGTTGAGAGTGGTTATTGAAATCTCTCAATGTTATTTGCAAACCCCACTTATTTTGATATGTGAAGATTTCATTAAAAAATATAAAAATTTTCTATGAAATTTGGTCACATAGTACACTAAAAAACATAATTTTGAACAACTTTGCAGGAGAGTTTTTTCAAAATCTGTCAGATTGTTTAGCCATTTATAGTTTTTGTTTCATTTTTAACCAAAAATTCTACTTAAGCAATAGATTTTGGAAAAATTATCTTTCGCAAAATTGTTCAAAATAATGATTTCTAGTGGACTCCGTGGCTAGTTTTTATGAAAACTTTTATAATTTTCATAAAACATTAAAAAATAAAACTAGTAGTGTGTGCAAATAATATAGAGGGGTTTCAATAATTACTCTCTTCCAAGTTCTTGCAACTAAGGCTCCGTTTGGTTCATGGATTTTACTAGGGAAAGAAAAGCAGAGGGAAAAAAAATAGAAAGGAAAGAAAATGTATGGAAAATAGAAAATTTTCTTGTATTTGGTTGTCTAGGAAAAATTAGAGGAAAGAAAAGAAAATTCTTTAGAAAAATAATTTCTTATGTTTAGTTGTGAGGGAGAAAATAAAAAGAAAGAAAAAAAACAATAATAAAAGGGCATAAATTATCATATTAAAAAGTTAACAACATGATCACAACCAAATATGAGGCCCACCCTAATTTTGATAAATCCCATTACTGTCATAATGGAGAGTTACCATTCCCAAATAGCAGTTTGAGCTCTCTACTACTAATCCTAAGACCTACAAAGGCACCACCAGAAAAACACCACAACTAAAAAAAGGAGACCTACCTCTCAGACAAAACAATAAGCAACATGGCTACAAGACTAAAAATAAGAAAAATTTAATCAAAGTGAGAAAAATTTAATCAAAGTTAAGACCACCCAAACAGCCAAAAGACACAAAACGGACTACCACCGAAGAGAACTCCAAGACCAAAGCAAGAGAAGACTTGCAACCAGCTAAACTCATTCACCTAGAGCTAAAATCAAACACTTGGGCTGCAAAAAAATATAGAGCTCTAAAATACAACACCATGGACGGTCCCGACACTAAAAAAACAAATCACAATCAACAAGCAAAGCTTACCAAAGCAATACAACAAAACCCAAAACAACTACCACTAAGACCTCCTGCAAATCGAGCTACCTCAATCTTGAACACCACACACCAACGCCCAAAAACCACCCACCTACAAAGCTGCAAAGAAGAAAACACAACAACAACCATCTAAACTCATATTCAAAACCCCAACAGAGGGAAGAAAAAGACTCCTTCTAGCATTTGCTGGCCAATCGAATTAGAATAGTTGATTAGATTAGTTGAATCCACACCACATCGCATCACTGGTTGGAGGAGATGGTTGTCCGTCGAAAAAGGAAATCGCCGGTGAGAGGTTGCTGGTCAAAGGAGCTGATCGGCGATCAGAAGTCGCCAGTCAGAGGTAGTAGTTGCAAATCAAGGTTTTCGTCGCTAGCAGTCCAAGGTTATCAATGCAAGTCGACTATCGCGGGAGAAAGGAGAGGCGAGGGGTGACAGCCTGAGAGGTGAGAGTTTAGACCCGATAGAATTTTCCCAAGTTTTTTCCTCACTTTCCTCACCTTTTCAAATGGAAAGTGAAATTAAGATTTTCTCCATTTTTTTCCAGCATATTTTTTTTCCTTCCTACTTTCATTAGCAACCAAACACAAGAAACCAGAATCCTTTAAATTTTTTTTCCTTTCCATTGTAAAATCCACAAACCAAACAGAGGGTAAAACGCCCAAAAATATAAAAGAGAAAAAAAAGAGGGAAAAAGGAGAACCAAGGAAACTTCTTGATCCAACACATCGAGCAGCTAATACATACTACAGAATAAAAAAAGAGGAGGGTGGGGGGAGGGGGGGAGAGGATTGGTGGAAGCTTCTCTAACATAATAAACAAAATATCATTTTTTATGGATAAACAATATAATCTCTCAATTCTTTCGCTGTGATAACGCCGATAATTTCAGGGGTCAACCGATGTATAGCGATAAGATTTCCATTCTTTTTTTTCCTTATTTTTGGGTTATTTAAATTTTTATATTTTATAAAATCATAGAACTCTGCACTCTTTCCTCCTTCATGCTATAAACTTACAACACTACTTCTAATATATATATTATATGGGTGTGCAAATATTTCATTACTATTGTGCTGATTTTTATTTTTTGTAATCGTAACAGTAACAGTTTACTATTGATAGTACAAATTTATTTGAGAAATATGCATTTGCAAGTAGCACTTTACTATTTCTAGCTAGCAATTCGAAAAATGTCATTAATGGTGAACGATGGGTAGTGGTGTCTATCAAATTGCTAGTAGGTGAGTTGGATATTCACTTGTAATATGTTGCTAGTTTCTTTCTGCATTGCAATAGTAATAGTTTACTATCGACTATATGAAATTTAAAGGAAAAATATGCTAGATACGTTTACTTTCCCTAAAGAGAAACAACATTTTCACATTTGCAATGCAAAAATATCTTAATGCTAGTGTGAACCCCGGAAGGTGGCCCACAAGGATTTGGCAAAAAGATCCTTGTTTGAAAAAGAAAGAAAATGAGTCACAACTTATTTTTTAAAGGAAACAAGGAAAACCCTAAAAACAGTTTGTTTTAAGAAAACAATTTGAATGACTCCATATTTAAAAAGGAAAGGCAAAAACAAGTATTTTGGAAACCAAAAAAATCGGGGATTCGGAAACTAAGTTATGACATGGGAAGGTTCTAGGTAGAGCCTATAGGCACCTATGTCACCCTTTCGGTCTCTCAATTTATTTGGGCTAAATTAAAGTCTTTTTAACATACAAAATCAACAAATATCACATCAAGATAGCATGCATATTATATATTTCATTCATCTATCTATGCATAATTAAATAAAGAAAACAAGATAAAATAGAAAAAAGAAAAGAGAAGAGAAAAACCTAGGATACTTGGATCCTAGAATGGACTTGAGCCTCAAAAAAAGCGCCTACGTACCATGCAACGAAATACATGGATCAAAGTCTACGTAGTTCGATTAGAAATAGGGTTAAAACCTAATATAAACCTATGGTAAAAACCCTAGGTTTCCTTATTTGAATGAGAATGTGATATTTGATAAATAAACCAAGTTTGAATTTAGAAAGAATTCCACAAAATGGAAACTTTAATAAAAATCAGAATTTTATTTAGCAAGGAAACCCTTAATTAGGACCATATGTTCATATTAAGAAGAAACCCTAAAGAGGGAGAAGAGAAAGGTTAAGGGAGAAAGAAGTGAATTGGGGCACCTTCAAACCCACTTACCTAAGCGCAATAACTCCAAGTATTAGCAAATTTAAGCAATGGCAGCTCTATTTGCAATAGGACGATTACCGCACCTATTTGCACCCTTACACGTGCTCAAAACAAGACAAAACGAACAAAATAGCGATATGGACAAAATAGTATTATGGCCTAAAATCATCTACTAAACATGCTAATAGCAAAAACAGTGAACTTTCATAAGCCCTAATGTAATCCTAGAACCATATCATGCATAAAAACCCTAAAATCCACTAACATGCATGCAAAAAAATATCATAGTTATTCTACATGCAAAACATATACAGCAACTTATGAAGAAAAACCAATAAAAAAACCCTACTTTAACATACTATATGAAACTATCCTAAAACAAGGACAATGGAAACCCTAAACTCACAATTATGCTTAAACACCTATAGAACAGCCCTAAAGCATGCTATAATCAACATGAACAGCATTTAAATCATGCATATTAACTAACTAAAGTGATAACACATGATAAAAATCTTAACCTTAACATGCAATAACACTATCCTACATGAAACCTTAGTTTAAGCTTGAATAGAAGGGAGTTTTACCTTAGGAAGAGCTTCCTTGCTACTGTAGAGACTCTCCTCTTGACTTGTGGATGACTTGAATCAAGCTTTCTTCAAGGTTACAGCAGGAACTCCAACTCTCCTTTAACTCTCTCTCTCTTATTCTCTCTCAAACTCAAATTAAAAGTAGCTCTAGGTGCCTCTAATTGCCTCCACTTTTGTTAGAGCATAAGGGGTATTTATAGAGTTTCATTAGGACAAACTAATGGCTGGGATTAAAACCCTACAAATTAATCCAAGGGCTATTAGAGACTCCCTTGGTGCTTAAGTAACTCAAAAGTTACCAAAAACTAGAAAGAAACACGTCCAAAAGAGCCCAAGTACGTCAAAATAGGTAAGAGTCCGCTTCAGCAATGAGTTAGAGCAAAAATAGGAAAGTGCTCTCAGGTGACCATCTGGGCCAAGCGGCTAGCCGCTCGGGGCTGGGTGGTTACCCAAGCCCACTTCAATTTTTCTCTTTTTTTGGACTCCTTATCCTTCAAGAAGTGTTTCAGGGGTCAAATCAACTCCAATTTTGATGAAACAAAAGCCAAAACGTCCGTGTTTCGATGAGAAATACATTTTTGAACATTTTAGGATGAAAACCACTAACCATAGGGGCATAGTTAGGTTTGAAAAATGCGGTTAACCGCTATACTCTACCTTTGCAAAGCATAGGTATGCACATAAAATCAAACCAAATGCTTTCCATATGAAAATTAAACTTTCTAAAACACTTTTAGGGATAAAATGATGACTAATTAAAGTCAAATTGAAAAGATTTGGTTGGTAATTGTGAGTCAATTTGAACTAACTCAAAAGAAGGTCAATTAACCAACTTAAACTACATCAAGCCATTTTAATCCTGAGCCATTGATTCATCAAATTGAACCTAGAAATACCTCATATGCATCCATATAAACTCCAATTGACAATTTGGAGATTATTTCAAGGTTAAATGAAAAGTTTGTGACTTAAAAGACGATTATACCTCTCAAGTCACAAAAGCTCTTATTAACCTTCAAGATCATCTCCGAATTGAACCAAAATTCATATCCATTGTCCTTGTGACTCTAGAAAACTAATGCAAGTGACTAGACTCAAAAACAAAACAAAAACATGCATGAAATGATGAACCCTAGTAAGGTGGTGCAAAAATGGGGTGTAACAACTAGAAATTCAGTACTGATGTATATCAAATTGTCATTAGGGGTGATCGGATATTCACTTTTATTGTGTTGCTGTTTACTTTTTCCATTTGTAACAATAACGATTTACTATTAACAGTTAATTAGAGGGATATCATACATTCTTCTATTGTGATATTACAAGGATCTCCTATAATAACAGTTTGCTATAAGTACTCAAAAAATTAAATTTTTTTGAGTTACATTTACACAACCACCCAACAGAGCATATGCAAAAAAACATTATCCATTCAACATGAAGAGGAAATAAAAGAATGGCACACTAAGTCAACAATTTGGACTTTATGAATCAAACTCCCAATAAATTCCAACGATTACAGATGCTAAAATAATTGAAAGTAGCCATCATCGCATACTAAATTGGTTCTTGGCATGCCTTCTTATTATGAAGTATTCGCAATCATCCCCAATCTCAAATTCTTCCACTTTGCAACAACAAATCCTTTTACATCGTCAAATGAAGTATCTGCATCTGTGTGCATAATAGTCGTCCTCCCTCCAAAACTACACATCAAGTTGATGTTGTCGTCCGTTACTGTCTTATTGATCCAAAATGTAAACCCTAAATTACAAAGCAAACAGTATCGTGTTACTATGTAAGACATGAAACACACATAAACATATACGTATAAATAAACCAGCATGTATAACCTAAACAATAGTATCATCTTACTATCTGACATGTTAAAAATCCTACCATGAACTATAAACGGTAACACGTTACTGTTAACAGCATAAAAAATTGACATAAACATAATTGCAACGAAACAAAAACAGCATTTATAAAAAACAAAACAAATATATGTAGCAAAACAAATATATGTAGTAAAACCCAAAATGATTGAAACTATTTGTCAAGTTGTAGCAAAAAATCAACTAAAACTAACAAAAAAGAAAAAATGGAAAATAAACTATGGGGTTATGATTCTTTAAAACGAAGAAAAAATTGGAAACTAGTTGAAAACATACTAGAATAATGAAAGTTTGAAAAAAAAAATGAATCACCAAATATACTAGAAGACCGTAGTCGAAGAAGAAGCCATTGGAGAAAGAAATCCAGTTGTCGCTAGCTTCGTCAGAAATCCACCATCATTGGCTTCGTCGGAGAAGAAAATCCATATCTGGGAGAAGGGGAAGGCTGTGAGGGAGGAGAAGACGTTGCAGATGAAAACCCAAAAAAGGAAAAAAAAATGAAGATAATGATGGGAAGGAAAGGTAAATTGTGGGGAGAGCATAAATCATGGGGGGGGTATTGTTGGATATATAGATATGGATATTCAATCAAAAGGAAATATATTATAACAATAAAAATAAATTTGCAAAATAGAAGTTACTAGATAAAAGAAAGCTTTTATATAAATAAAAACTTACAAATTTGCAATATAGTATTGCGGAGTTACAATTGCTGTTGACAAAGGTTGCCTGATGGAGGTATTACAAAGGTGAATGGAGGTGGAGGAAGTGGTTTTACAAGTGGAGGGAAACTACTTAATGGCTAAACAATTTCCGACCCCTTATACAATTGCATTGCTTTCTATATATAGGAGAAAAGAGCCTAGACTTAATCATGAAGCCCGGCTGTCGGTGTTGTCTTATTGCTGGAACTGTTGGCTTGTGAAAGGGTACTGTTGCCATGTGACGGGCGTCTTCACTGTTTACTTTAGTTGAGTGGAGATACTATTGACTGCCTTTTGTACCGAAAAGGTACTGTTGCCATGTGATTCCTTGTCTTTTGCACCGAAAGAACCACCGACACTGCCTTTGCTGAATGGTAGTACTGTTGCCATGTGATTGCATAATATTGCCGGGGTAAAAGCACTTGCTTTTACTGCTGAATTGTCTAGTCAAATTGCCTTGGATTCTTGCCGCTGCTTGAATGATGAGAAATGGGAGGAAGAATCCCAAAACAGTCATCTTCGTTGTCATCGCCTAAATTGACTGAAGCACAGGATCCCTACTCATTGTCTTCCTCATTGAGGGATGAGAGAGCCTCCTGGAGATACTCTTTCAGCTCTTTACTATTAGGAGGAGCAGCAGCTAATTTTGCTATTAGTTGGCTTTTTGACAGGAGAGCTTTGGATGAGTCTCCTACCGTTGACTGAATTGCAGGATGCCTCTGGAACCATTTCTGAATTGCTTCAGGAGTGATATGGTCCGTTATTGCATTATCCCACCATTTGACATGGAAGGATCTTCCAATACAGGGCCATTGCTGTGTACCTGTAAAGTCATAACGCCAAAACATGATCCATGCTAGACCAAACTGGGTATAGAAAAGGAAAAGCTTTGGGAAGGTTTGCAAGTGAGGTTTTGGCTGGATATGTTGCTCATAGTAAGAATATGCCTTACTAATGTTGATTGGTTTTTCCGGAAGAATATCCTGGATGGGGCCGAAGTATGACCACCAAGAGAGAAACCAAAAGGGTATTGCCTCAATGTCAAATTTTTTATCAAAATAGATCATCCATGAATGACGGTTGATCTTATTTTGAATGAAGAAAGAATTTTGCCATGCCTTCTCATAATCAAAATAATTATAGAGATTAGGCAGAATGTTGCCTAGAAGTTGTCTGGGTTGGTAAAGAGGTTGCCCCCAGTCGGAAGGACTAAGAACCCTCAAAATTTGACAGGTAGAATAAGAAACATCGGTTTTATCATTTTCAGGCCGATTGTGTTTGAAAATGGCCGATTTTGTTCCTTTTTCTAAAACATATTGGTACCATGCCTGGTCTTTGCGAAAATCATTTGGCCGGTAATGGAATCCAGGGGGAAAATAGGATTCCAGGATATCAGGGATATCCGATTGTGCAAATTCACTCTCCAAGACGAAAATGTCTAAGGTAGAGGGTTTTTCAAAATAAGGGCTATGGTTTTTACGAGTTTTGCGAAAATTGCCCTCTTCTTTGTCTTTTAAAAGAAATTGCGAAGATGGAGCAAAAGCTCCTAATGGCTCCTCAGATTTAGAAGAAGTTGCAATGTTTTTGCCACTACTCTTAACTCCAGAAGCTGCCAATGAATAAGTTTGTGACTTATTGATTGGAGATTGGTGCTGTTGCTGTTTCAAAAGTTGTTGTTGCTTGTATTGTTCAAGAATCTCCTCTTCTTCTTGGAGATCTTCGAACCATTTTTTCTTTGCTATTGCTTTTGGCTGGGTGGATGACCCTGTTGCTTGGTTTTGGCCTTTTGGCTGATTTTGCAAGGTTGATTGCCCTTGAAGGGCTTTGGCTTTGACTTTGTTTTGTCTGGGCATTCTGAAGAACTGCCCTGTTCTTTGGATAGGTGACCCTGTAAGAACTCGCGAGAGAGGAAATCAGGGACACAATTGTTTTCTCCTTTAATATATTCTATATCAAAATCGAAAACTGAAAGTATTGCCTGCCATCTGGCGAAAATATGTTTTGAAGCAATGTTTTTAACATCTTTTTTCAAAACGGGTTTTGCAGCTTGACAATCTACACGTAGTAGAAATTTTTGATTTAAAATATCATCTTGAAATTTTGAAATACTCAAAACTATAGACAATATTTCTTTTTTAATTGTCGAATATTTTGCCTGTGCTGTGTTCCATGTGCCAGATGTGAACCTGACTATTTTGTCTATATTGTCTACCCTTTGCATGAGAATTCCCCCATAACCTATGTCTGAAGCATCGGTCTGGACTATCTTAAATGCTAGCGGGTCTGCTAGGGTAAGACAGGGAAGGGTCCTAACCTTCTGTTTCAATTTCTTGACTGTGTCTGTGTACTCTTGTGACCATGCAAGAGGATTTTTCTTAAGTCTTCTCCTAAGAATGGCACACTCTTGACTAAGATTAGGGTAAAAGTCTGTAATATAATTAAGACACCCTAAAAATCTTTGCAATTGTTTTTTGTCTTTGATTACATCTGGAAATTTATCTGCAAATTGGATTGACCTTTCTATCGGGACTATGGTACCCTGATAGATATGATGTCCTAGAAATCTAATCTTTGTTTGGAAAAGATTAATCTTGGTAGGACTCAAGGCTAAACCATGTTGCTTAATTAGATGGAAGAACGTATTAAGGTGCTTCCAATGTTGCTCAATTGACTTGGAAAATACTAGTACATCATCAATGTAGACAATAGTAAATTCCGTATATTGCGTAAATATTGCATTCATTATGTTTTGAAATTCTGAAGGGGCATTTTTTAGTCCAAATGGCATTACATTCCATTCGTAATGGCCAAAAGGGACTGTAAAAGCAGTCTTGTATCTGTCCTCTTCAGCAATTTGGATTTGCCAGAAACCCGATTTCATATCGAATTTAGAAAATATTGTTGCTTTGCTAAGCCTTCCTAATAAATCCTTCTTATTAGGTAAAGGATACCTTATCCATTGTAAGGCATCATTTAGAGGCTTATAATTGATTACCAAACGAGGAACTCCTCTTTCAATTTCTGCTGCTTTAAAAACATAAAAGGCTGCACAACTCCATGGCGAGCGGCTTTCTCTTATCAAGTTTTTAGAGAGCAAATCTTGGATTTCTTTTTTGCAAATTTCAAGCAATTCTTGATTCATTTGAATCGGTCTTGCTTTTGTTGGGATTTGACTTTCCTGAAAATCTTTCTCATAAGGCAAATGAATAATATATTTATTCCTATGCCAGAAAGTATGAGGATTATCAGAACAAATTGTCTTTTTTAATTTGTCTTCAAATTGCCTTATTGCGGATTGAAGCTTCCAGTCTTTTAATTGTTGCTCAATATGTGTGTACTGAATTTCTTGCTTAAGATAATTCAGGTGTTTTGTCTTTTTTGCAATTAGATTAACTTGTTCTTCCTGGTGAACAAATTGATCTTTTAACAAGTTTACATCCCTAACCGATGGTGGATTAAGGAATTCAAACTTGGTCTCTTTGCCTTTAATGTAAGAGGTTATTCCTGTTGTATCAACGCTAAATGGCTGAATACAAGTAATAAAGGGAGTACCCAATATTACTTCTCTACTCAGATTTTTAACAAGGATAAATGTTGATTCAACACAAGTTCCCCCATTACATATATGAACATTATCTAATTTATATTTGATATTAAGCTTAGCACCGTTGGCCGAACTTAATTCTTCTTTTGTCTTTTTGTAATATTTTGAAGGAATAATCCCTTCTTGTATACAGTTCATATCTGCACCTGTATCAATTAGTGCAGTTATGACCAGTATCTTTTTGTCATTTTTGTCATGTGGATTTTGTACCATAATTTTTATGGTAGTATTCCATTTTTGGTATGTTATTTGCTTAAGAAGTTGAACAAAATTTTCTTCACCTAAATTTTCTCTTTCTTTGGTGATTTTGTCCTCTTCTTCAGTAGCTTCATGAATGACAATCCGTCTGCCATTGCTAGTTGAAGCCTATTGCTGTTCTAGCTGACAAATCTGTTGTCGTAGAACTTCAATGTTTAGATTTTGCAAGCTAGAATGTTGTCTTAATTCTTTTATGTCATTTTTCATTTGCTTAATTTCTTGCTTTAAGTCATGCACAGAAATTTCTTCTGTTTGTTGCAGTTTATATTTTTCATTAAGGATTTCTTGCAAATTATAAATCCTTTTAGGTTTTTGTTGCATTTTGCCCATAGTATTTTGCAGTTTTTGCAAATATTCCCTCTTTAATATTGGATCAGTCATTTTATCAATGATATCCAATAGGAGAGTCTGTTGTTCATGATTAACATTACTCTTAATCATGTTACAACAATTTTGATTGCAATCTTGTTGACATTGTTGCTCAGATTCAGAAGATGAATCTGATGTTGTTGTTGTTTGATGTATTTCATCAATTTGTTTTTCTTCTTCTGATTCCGAATAAGATTCATATTCAGATTCAGAATTATAAATTGCATTTATGATTAAAGTTTTTATCTCTTCTGGAGATAAACCAGAATCAAATTGCAATTCATTAATTGTCTGTTTTACTCTACATTGGGCTTTATAATGCCCTGGTTTGCCACACTTATGACAAACAACAGTCTGTTGCCTATTAGATTTCTTTCGATATTGCTTTTTGGGATTTGGTCTGTGATGATCTTTTTGTTATCTTGAACTTGACTTCTGGTAATACTGATTATCAGAAGGTTTGCCTTGTGTTCTTCTTCTATGATGTTTTTTATGATATCTAGAAGAGGATTTTCGGTATTTTTTGGGATTTGTCTTTATAGAAGTAAACCCGAATTGTTCACAAAATGAGCCAAATTCTTGTTTATTTCTAATCTTTTCCTTTTTCATTTGCTGTTGGAGTTTAAATTGAGTACACTGGGCAATACCAGCCTGATGTATTGTACTAATTAAATCTCCATATGTCAGTTTTTCCCAAGGGATCATTCCATTATTCTGATCCTTGAGCTTTGTCCTAATTGTTTCTGCAAATAATGTTGGTAATCCAGATATGAACTTCTCTTTCCAGAAAGGTTGATTATTATCTGGTCTTAAAAACACTTTTGTCAAAAAAGCATCTTTATACCATTTAAAATCACCTAATCTTTTACATCTGAGATTTGCCAATATTTCTGCAGTTGTGTCTTTTAACTTAGAAGGATCTCCAACAAAATGTTTGGAGATTGTGAAGAGTAAAGTTGAGACTGCATCCTCAATTTCTTCCCCTTCCTCAGTTTTAATTATATTGCCCTGATGGTCAGTTTTTATTGCATACAATATTGCCTGTTTTTCTTGATGAGTTAGGGTGTGATCCCACCATCCTTTTAGTTGTCCAGTAAAACCAGCGACTAAAGAATGAGCTATGGCGTGATCAGTTATTTTAGAATCTTTTGCCTGATATGCAGAACTTACCATCGTCATTTGATGTAATAAGTTCTGTATCTGGTATTGAGTTAATCCATCAATATTCCATTCATATATGGTTCCTCCATGATATGAAGCTTGATGGTAACTTCCTCTTTCCTCAATTTTCATATCAGGAAAAGAAGGATATTGGTAAATGTTTGTCATTGGCCGGGTATGCCTTATGGCATTAACAGCCGAATTTTCCTGTTGCTGAAATTGTTGCATAATATCATCAGCTTCTGTATCAGATTCAATGATATTATCATTTTGTGTTATTACAGTAATAGCTTTGCTAGAACTTGCCTGGGGCTTCTGCGGAGTGTCTTGAACCACAGACTTGCCAATTACATCATCAAGAAGTCTGATCCTTTCTTGAATTTCTGCATGTAATTGTCCCTTAGCTATTTGTCTAGTATATTGTTTAGGTATTTCATGAGGAATGAAAAGAGGTTTTTCATCCTGCTGATTTGGCAATATTGCTTCATGTTGAACCAGGTTCTCAACTCTGGTTAACTGCTCTGCTATTGTCTTGATGTGCTGATTTGTAAAATTATTTTGCTCAAAGATATTTTTAATATCTTTCCCTGTCGGTTGAGTTTCTTCTTCCGTTTTGACTTTATAAGGTGCAGCTGTAACACTTACCTTATAATATGGTATTTTAATCTGCTCAAGGGGTGGATGAACAGATTCTACCAACTGATTACTTGGAGTTAATTGCCAAGTAGTCGTATTTTTGCTTGTTACATTTATTTGTTTTTCCATAGTATATACCTTTTCAAACCATTCAAAAAAGTTTATATGGAATTGATTTTTCTCCATATACGTATACCACTGTGTACGTGCTTGGCTTTGTTGTTCTTTGTCATGTTTTTCAAAAAATTGTCTTCTTTTTTCTTTGTTTTTGTCAAGCATAAATTCTGTTCTTAGTAAATCTTTGTCCATAACAAAAGGTATACTAAGCATCATTATGCCTGGTGGTATTTCCATTTCTGTTTTAGTTGGCGACATGTTCTGAGATTCTTCTTCAGAATTGTCATCTTGCTGATTTGTTGTAGTTTCATAATATGGGTATGAAATGTTGCTATTTCTTACTCCTTGTAAATTTGGTTGAGTCCTATTATTTATCAAAGGAGTTTCAGGTTCAAGGTCTGGAACTTCAGAGCTTGAAGATGAATTTTGTCTAAAGATTCTTACTGGTACAGCTGAACAAGATGCTCGTGAAGAGCAAGATGCTCGGGAAGAATCCGGAATTTCAGTAATTATTGGCTTAGAGTTTGGTAGTCTAAAGGACTGGGTAAAGGGAGAATTAAATCTAATCCCTGCACTCCCATCCGAATATTCCACCATTTGCTTAATCTTTGTTGTTTGCTTAGTTTGTTGCTGCAATTGCTCAGAAGGAACAACTTCAATAGCATCTGGAATTTTCCATTCTTCTGGAAATTTTAACTCAGACCATATTAAAGTTTTAGGGATTATGGCATTTTCTTTGTCTTTTAAGTTACTTTGTAGAAGAACAGTTTTGCCTTTTTCACTTCTTCTTTTGACAACAGGAGTGTTTACTAAGGTAGAATACACCCTGTATTGCGTTCTGTAAATGATAGCAAGAGGCTGAGATCCTGCCTTCATTTCAGAATTATGGATTTTGACATTTAGAGTTAGAGCATCCAAAATATTTTGATCTGCTAAACTTATAGTAAAATCCGGATAGCAGTTAAAATATACTGGTCCAGCATGGAGACCAGATTGGATTCCCCCTAACATTGTCTTTTCAAAATTATTGAACCTACAGTCTCTAAGTGCCATGAATAGAGACATGTTAAGTCCATCTCTTCCTAAGGGTTTAGCACAGACTTGTACTGACCCTACATGCAGGAATTTATAGTTGTCTTCTAAATGTTTTTTAATTACCTCTTCATTGAAGAGTAATATTGTCTTATGTTCCCCATCCATTACTATTGTTTCTTCACTGGTTCTGACTTTGAACCCAGAGAAGAATCTGTTGCCTTCATAAATCTCTGTTGCAGGTATTTTTGGTAATTTCCAGTTGCATAGTGCATATTGTTATTTGTATATCTGTGCATGCATATTTCAGGTGGGCAGTAGGGCAGAGGTGAGTAAGTCCCGTAGTAAGTCCTTTACCTAAGTGTATGGTGTATAGAGACCATAGGTAGCAATGTTCACTAGGATGATGTCAATGAGATCAAATGCTTCCTCTAGTGAGGAGACAGATATTCCTGAAGAACGGGAATATATTGTAGACAATAAAAAACTTTGCAACTGGAAATTACCAAAAATACCTGCAACAGAGATTTATGAAGGCAACAGATTCTTCTCTGGGTTCAAAGTCAGAACCAGTGAAGAAACAATAGTAATGGATGGGGAACATAAGACAATATTACTCTTCAATGAAGAGGTAATTAAAAAACATTTAGAAGACAACTATAAATTCCTGCATGTAGGGTCAGTACAAGTCTGTGCTAAACCCTTAGGAAGAGATGGACTTAACATGTCTCTATTCATGGCACTTAGAGACTGTAGGTTCAATAATTTTGAAAAGACAATGTTAGGGGGAATCCAATCTGGTCTCCATGCTGGACCAGTATATTTTAACTGCTATCCGGATTTTACTATAAGTTTAGCAGATCAAAATATTTTGGATGCTCTAACTCTAAATGTCAAAATCCATAATTCTGAAATGAAGGCAGGATCTCAACCTCTTGCTATCATTTACAGAACGCAATACAGGGTGTATTCTACCTTAGTAAACACTCCTGTTGTCAAAAGAAGAAGTGAAAAAGGCAAAACTGTTCTTCTACAAAGTAACTTAAAAGACAAAGAAAATGCCATAATCCCTAAAACTTTAATATGGTCTGAGTTAAAATTTCCAGAAGAATGGAAAATTCCAGATGCTATTGAAGTTGTTCCTTCTGAGCAATTGCAGCAACAAACTAAGCAAACAACAAAGATTAAGCAAATGGTGGAATATTCGGATGGGAGTGCAGGGATTAGATTTAATTCTCCCTTTACCCAGTCCTTTAGACTACCAAACTCTAAGCCAATAATTACTGAAATTCCGGATTCTTCCCGAGCATCTTGCTCTTCACGAGCATCTTGTTCAGCTGTACCAGTAAGAATCTTTAGACAAAATTCATCTTCAAGCTCTGAAGTTCCAGACCTTGAACCTGAAACTCCTTTGATAAATAATAGGACTCAACCAAATTTACAAGGAGTAAGAAATAGCAACATTTCATACCCATATTATGAAACTACAACAAATCAGCAAGATGACAATTCTGAAGAAGAATCTCAGAACATGTCGCCAACTAAAACAGAAATGGAAATACCACCAGGCATAATGATGCTTAGTATACCTTTTGTTATGGACAAAGATTTACTAAGAACAGAATTTATGCTTGACAAAAACAAAGAAAAAAGAAGACAATTTTTTGAAAAACATGACAAAGAACAACAAAGCCAAGTACGTACACAGTGGTATCCCTGCACTCCCATCCTGCAATTCAGTCAACGGTAGGAGACTCATCCAAAGCTCTCCTGTCAAAAAGCCAACTAATAGCAAAATTAGCTGCTGCTCCTCCTAATAGTAAAGAGCTGAAAGAGTATCTCCAGGAGGCTCTCTCATCCCTCAATGAGGAAGACAATGAGCAGGGATCCTGTGCTTCAGTCAATTTAGGCGATGACAACGAAGATGACTGTTTTGGGATTCTTCCTCCCATTTCTCATCATTCAAGCAGCGGCAAGAATCCAAGGCAATTTGACTAGACAATTCAGCAGTAAAAGCAAGTGCTTTTACCCCGGCAATATTATGCAATCACATGGCAACAGTACTACCATTCAGCAAAGGCAGTGTCGGTGGTTCTTTCGGTGCAAAAGACAAGGAATCACATGGCAACAGTACCTTTTCGGTACAAAAGGCAGTCAATAGTATCTCCACTCAACTAAAGTAAACAGTGAAGACGCCCGTCACATGGCAACAGTACCCTTTCACAAGCCAACAGTTCCAGCAATAAGACAACACCGACAGCCGGGCTTCATGATTAAGTCTAGGCTCTTTTCTCCTATATAGAAAGCAATGCAATTGTATAAGGGGTCGGAAATTGTTTAGCCATTAAGTAGTTTCCCTCCACTTGTAAAACCACTTCCTCCACCTCCATTCACCTTTGTAATACCTCCATCAGGCAACCTTTGTCAACAGCAATTGTAACTCCGCAATACTATATTGCAAATTTGTAAGTTTTTATTTATATAAAAGCTTTCTTTTATCTAGTAACTTCTATTTTGCAAATTTATTTTTATTGTTATAATATATTTCCTTTTGATTGAATATCCATATCTTCATTCCTGGGTGTAGTTGGTATATATATATATATATATATATATATATATATATATATATATATATATATATAAATAAATAAATAAGAAGAAGATTTCCTTATGCTAAAAGAATCTTTTAAAAAAGGGGTTATGGAGTAAAAAACTTTTCTGGTAGGATTTTAGTTAAAAGTAGTCCCTTATTAGGAGTAATTGTTAATTTCCCTTTTTCTTCTCTCTCTCTCTCTCTCTCTTCTCTCGTTTTCAAACACCTTTTCTCTCTCTCCTCTCTCCTTCTCTCTCCTCTTTTTTGATTTTCTTTTTGTCTCTTGTTTCTCTTTCTTTTCTCTCCCTCATGGCATGTGACATGTGACACCTTTTCTCTCTTCTCTATCCCCTATCTTATCTAATACAGAACAACCCCCTTTCCCTTCTAAAAAATCTACTTTTTCTCTCTTTCTCTCTTTACCTAGTACTCACGTTTCTCTCTTCCTTTCCAGATCTCCTTCAACCTCCTTCTCTCTCCACCCACTTTCACCCTTCATCCTTCTAAGCCCCAAGCTCTAATATAGCCACGAATATAAAAATGTAACACAAGATGCAACACAAATGGCGGTGACGACATCTCCCCTCTCTCTCTCTCTCTCTCTTTTTCTCTCTTTCTCTCTTCTTCTCTCTCTTCATATTAGTTCCAGTTAAATTTAAGCTTTTCTTCTCTTCTTCGAGTTGAAACTTGACTGGGTAGATTTTTTGTAAACTAGGTTTTTGTAAACTTAGCTTCTTTTCTTTTTCTTTTTCTTTTTCCTTTTTCTTTTTTTTTTTTTTTTTTTTTTTGGTTGTAAACTTAGCTACATTTTCAATAAAAGAAAACTAGGTTTTTCTAGTTAAAATCCAAAAATTAAGTTTCTTTGTCATCTTCTTCTTATTCTTCATGCTCCTTTTTTTTTGGGGGGGGGGGTTTGGATCAAACTAGTTTTTCTCACAAAAATATGTGGCTGTGTCTCCTACTTTGTAGAGGAAGATATGGAGGCAAAGGGACTGTGAGTTTTGTTTGGGGCTGGGTGTAGAAAAAGAAAGGGTGGGGTTACAGAAAGATGAGAGAAAGGAGACTGATGCTTTAGAAGTGGAAGGGGTAATTTCGTCAAATCAATGTTTTAAATTTCCTATTTAAAAAAGCAATCCATATCAGTCACCCAACGATTTCAGTCACCCAACGATTTCGTTGGAAGGAGTGGTCTTGTGTAGCAGCGCTCTATATATATATATATATATATATATATATATATATATATATATGAAGAGGGATTCATTTACACCCAGTGTAAACCTTTTTACTCTTACACCCCTTAATATCTCTTTATAGGAGTAATATTTTGCTAATCCAACTGTTGGATTAGGTTCTCTATTCATGCACGTCATGCATGCCAAATTTCAAGTAAATAGGATATTAGGAGCTATGTCATTCGTAAAGTGCCCCAAATTATCGTTTTATTTATATAAAAAAAAATGTGAGTTTACAAATGTGAACCGCGGGTTTTGATCGGAACCCTTCTTTAAAAAGAAATGTAGAGATTTAATAAATAAAAATCTGTTTTTTAAAGGTTCACAAAAACATAACAAACAACGAGTTGCCACCTCGTTTTTTAAGGAAATGAGGAAAACCATAAAAACCGTTTTTTATGGAAACCTTTGAAAACCAAACACATGACTCCGATCAAGAAAAAACAGGTCTTAACAAAACAAGAGAGGATTCGGAGACTAAGTTACGATATGGAAAGGTTCTGGTAAACATTCTATAGGCACCCACATTGCCCCAAAATGGGTTTCTGAATTTATATGGGCTATTTCAATCACTTCTTAATTAATCACCATGCATATGTAAAGAATCATTCATGACTATCCATTCATCCATAAACATCCATAAAGCATCATAAACATCATGAACAAATAAGAGAGATATGGAGAGCAATAGAGAGAGATAAAGAACAAAAGAATAAAAAGAAAAAGAAAAACTAGGATACTTTGTATCTTAGGGCGAACTTAAACATCAAATGAGCGCCTATGTATCCCACATGCAAAGATGTAAGGATCAAAGTCCACGTAGTTTGATTGAGAAAGGGTTACTCTCTTTACAATGAACTATAAACCCTATGTTTCCATTAAAAGAAAAAAAGAATTTTAAAAAGAGAAGAACTTTCAAAAAAGGAATTTGAGAAAAGATAAAATTTGAGAAGAGATAGAACTCTTGTTCAATAAGAAGTTTTTAGAAAAAAGTAAGAAACTTAAGAATCATAGTTCAATGTAAAAAGAATAACCCAAGGGGGGAGAAGAGAACAATTCATAACAAAACTCACCATGAACTAACTTACCATATGCCAATCTAATCAAAATATTGAGAAATCACCAATTAATCACCCCATGTATGCTATAGGGCAATTATCATGCTCAAACCAATCATATTCATGCTTAAATCATCATTAGAAAGACTAAATTAAATCTGGACAGAATACTAAACAAGCTCATAATGACCTAACACTCATGCAAAGAACAAAAATCAAAAGGAAAATAGAACCCTAATATGCTCTTATATGCCCTAAACACCCTAACATGCATAAAACTATAAAAGAACATGCCAAATATGAATTATCATGGCGAAAATATCGTATAACAATCCAAAATATGAAAATAAAATCTAATATGATGCATTAGATAAGTATTTTATGTAAGAATGTGAAATAATCATCCTTACGGTGAACTTTCTTAAGTAAAACTATCCTGAGATAATTTCACGCAGAAATCACTTCGCATGAATATTTTTTTCACATATCCTAAGTAAAATATATACCTAAGAATTCAAAGAAACTTATGGTGCACTTAAACACACTTTAGAAAGCACCTATGCACTAATCATCCTCTAAAAGAATAATCATCCATACACCTATGAAGATGAAGCTTACACAACAAGTGTCCCATAAAAAAGATGCTTAAAATCATGCATATAATTGAACCATGAAGAGAAAACGGCCTAAACACACCAACTAATTTTCTGGGTAAACATACCCCTAGTTTAGAGATAAAAAACTATCCTACCGGCAAACAATTTTCAATCCTACTCCACTAGCATGCTTTTCACATCATACGAATCATATACACTCTAAAATATAGAGCATATATGATTCTTAATTCAATACTAAGCCATAATTATGCAGAGAATGGAATAAAAGAAGAAAGAACCGTTTAAGGATACAAAGAAACTTACAACAAAGCAAAGGTATTCGTTGCGTTCTTCCTTCTTGTCAAACTTGATTGCCTTCTAGTTCTTCTTCAAAATTTCAATAGGATGCCCTCTCCAAGTGATATGGATGTATGCAAATTCGTTCTCCCTAACTCTCTTATGAATATGAAGTGTTAAAAATCCAAAAGTCCAAAAATCTCTAATGCTGATAAATGAACCTTTATTTATAGCCAACCAATCATGTGAACCAATGGTTGAGATTAATTCACCATAAAACTAATCCAAAGCTATTATTAAATCCCCTAGATGCTGGACAACTTAAAATCACTTCTCAATAGATTTAAAACACTTTTGGAAGGAAGAAATTCAGAGTAAAGGAGTCCAAATCCGTCAAAACTACAAAATAGGACATAAAAACACGGAGTCCTCAGGTGACCAGTTGGGTGAACCAGTTGGACCAGTTGGGCCAACTGGTCACCCGAGGCCAAGCTCAGGTTTTGTCGAAATTTAGGAATTCTTGCTTAATTTGAACTCCTAACTTCAAAAGGTCATATATTTTTCAAATTTACTCCAATTTGAGTGATTCAAAAGCCAAAATTTCAAGGATTCAATGTAAAATAAGTCTAGAATATTCTTGGACCAAAAATCCCCAACCACAGTCAAGTAGCTGGGTTTTCATAGGGTGATTAACCAAAAAAAAGGTCAATTGGCCATAGGGTAATATAGTGAATCAATCCAAAACCTATTGAATGATTAAATTGGCACTTCAATTAGACTCATTTCATCATTTTAAGATCAATGAAACAATCTGGAACGAGTTTTGGAGTCAATTGGAAAGTATTCGAAATAAAAGACGAAATTACCCTTCAAATCACAAAAGTTCTAATTACCTATCCAAACCTATTTGGAATTGAACTAAATTTGACACACATATCTTAAATGATCCTAAGAACTAAATGTAATTGATGAGACTCAACAAAAAGACAAAAACACGCATGCAATGATGTACTATTCTCGTAAGCTTAAAAGGGCAAAAATGTCCTTGAAGGCTTAGAGACTCCTAAATGGTTTAAGAACTCATGGAATGAGTTCATGAACTCCTAAGGATGAAAATGGGGTGTCTACAGATGCCCCTCATTGGTTGAGTTTGCTTTGTAAACTATACTAATGTCAAAAAAGACAGCCTATTTTCATAAGAAAAGGATTAAGGATCAAGGATTGAACTTCATCAGTATCCACTGGGGAAGATAACCATATTTGCTATAATGTACGCTTGTACAAAATAGAGGGCGTGTGTGACCACAAAAGTCATTTAAACACACTATACTTTCATGCACCCACTTCTCTTAATGGGGCTTGCATACTTCTATAATGTATGCTCATTCTTGCTAATGAGAACACGCATACGATAGGGGGCGTGTGTAACCACAAGGATCATTTAAACACATTGTACTTTCATGCGCCCAATGAGGACACACGCGAGATAGGGGGCGTGTGTGGCCACAAGATTCATTTAAACACACTATACTTTGCCAAACAATATCATGAAGCTTTATTTTAACAACTTTGTTAAAATTAAGCAAGAGAAACCATATCATTGTGTTATAATTTCCTCAAGAAATTAAATAACAATTCAAACAATCAACATGTGTGACCACAAAGATCATTTAAACACACTTTCACAACCGATTCCATCTAAGCATTCATAAGCTTTATTTTAACAACTTTGTTAAAATTAAGCAAAGCAAATATTCCAATTATGCTATAATTTTCTCAAGAAATTAATTGCAATTTCAAAAAATTCATGTATATGACCATAAGGGTCATTTAAACATACATTCACAATCAATTCCATCCAAGCATTCATAAGCTTCATTTTAACAACTTTGTTAAAATTAAGCAAATAAAATATTCCATTTGTGCTATAATTTCCTCAAGAAATTAATAGCAATGTCAATCCATCATAAAGAATCAAGAAATAACCAATTCATGACCCTTAACAAGCATCAAAAGCATTTATCAAACAATCATCCCATCATCATCACAACAAAGCTTTACTTTAACCCTAGGGTTAATTTGAAATTGCAGAATCAGTCAAATGAATTGAGAATTCAGTTGACTGATTTATGCAGAATCAGAAGACAAAACAAGGGACCTCTACTGATCAAATGAGTCGACTGAAATGGGCAAAATTGAACTAGAATGATTTTATCACAAGTTTTAACTAATCAAGTTCAATTGTATCAACTTAGGCCTTATTCAATTGATGAAATTAGTTTAACCAAAGGTCCTAAGGTCCATCTAGGTCTATGGAGCAATTATTGAGCAACCATTAACAATGATGACCTAACACTCATCTTATCACCATAAATGTCTTCAAGGTAGATGCTTGCATGGCCTGGAATGCTTGGTGATTGTTGATTGTGCTTTATGTGCTCATGATCCTTTATCCTTGTGCATGATGAAGTTTGAGTGATCATTCCCTTACTTCCTTGCCTTAGTGAACATTATGGGCTTTATAGAGATGTGCTTATGACCTATTTGCTTCATGTATGCTTGAAGTGGATTGGAGTACCTGGCTTAGATTAATACTTGACAAATTAAGTCATTAGATATCTCACCAATCTTTTTTTATCATCAAAATCTCAAAAATGCCTATGGTTGAAAAACCTTAGGCCAACAGTTGGATTTGCCTTGATAAATTTTAGTGATGTTAATACCAACAGTGATTGAAAATGTGGTTTGCCTTTAATAAAATATTTCTATCATTTGAGCCAATAAATAAATAAACCCCTAATAATGGTTGCAGCCTTGTCCAATTCGATCCAACTTGAGCTTGTAGTAAATTGCAATGTCTATTAGAAGTACTCTTTGCTAATTTGTTATTAAGGGCACGTTTGGGAACTTCAAAAATTGGATCAGACTAGGTCTGGTCCATAACTGTTATCTGGTTTTTAAATAAACCAAATTACAGGTGATTTGAAAAAAAAAAAAAAAAACTGTGTTTATGCCTTGTTTTCAAAATAAAGCTAAACTGAATAGCAGGAAAAAGAGATTTACCAAATAGTGTGAAATCAAAACTGACCAAACTTATCCTTAGCTAGCTAGGTTTTTAGGTTTGCCAAACAACCCTTAAGCCTCTGTATGGGTATTGAAAAGTGGGACGGAAAATTTTTAAAAAAAAAAAAAAATTGATTATCAAAATTGCTTTAGAAAGAACAATATTTATAAGAAATTTTTAAATATTTTTCTTTTCTTTTTCTTTAAAAATTTTTGGGATCTAAATTAAGTCTAAACAAACTTAAAGTATTTTGCTTCCCTATTCAGGGAGTTTGGATTGGCCTCCTCATTCACATTTTTGGCTTAAAACTGCATTTTTTATATCAATCGTCCGTTGGATGCCCTTTTATGCTCATATGTTACAATATCACCTACCACATCACACTACTGTGTTTTTACAACATAATAGCAAATCCAAACTCAAAGAGGTGCCTTTTTCTCTGTAGTGGACGGGCCCAAACCCTAAGTGTGTGGGTACTCTAATATTAAATGTAAACTATAAACTAAAAATAAAAGAGAAGTGCAAGAGTGCCATTTTAAAAATTAAAAAAAAAATAAAAGAAATTATTGGTGATAATCAATAGAATTTATCCTTAATCCTAAAATTAACAAGTGAGCATCAATATTTTTCTGTGATTTTGAATCCAATATCACTTACTTAACAAGTGAGACAAATGTCATTAGATTATCATGTCATTGACAATGGTGCGTATCTTGAGGATTATTGATAAGCACGAATTTACAAAAGTTAATATAAATTTTCATGAAAATAAAGTCAAGGGATTTCAAAATGGGGCCCAATTGAATATATCGAAGGGTAAAATTATGTCTAAACTTTCTCTATTTATTGATTTGAAACTACATTGACCAACCAAGAAATGAAAAATAATGCACACTAACACCTCGGTCAATCAAATGTAACCATGAGAGATTTTATTGAAAAGCTTCAATAATGCCAAAATACGTCTTTTACCCTAATCGATCTTATTGGTCAAAGGTGATCATGGTGTTGCATAAAGGAGATGTGAAGTGTTGGAGTTGAAAAGATGGGATGTTGGGAAATGTTGGGTGGTTGGGTTTTACATTTTCCTACCAACGAAACCAAATAATTAGTTAGGGTACTTATAATTATCCAAAAAATGTGGTTGAAAACTCAGTTGGTCATTGTTGAAAGGTTGGGTGGGTTTTGGTATTATCTCAAATGCTTAAAATTTTCATGGCAAATTCCCATTTCTAATTAATTTTATTGTCTCGTAGATTGCTTGGCTTGCATGACTCTCGCACAGCATTGTAAGTCCATCTCTCTCCAGTAAAATTCTTTCCAATAATCAAACTAGTCTTATAAATTTTTCCACCCTAGCATTATAGTAATTTATAACAAGGTTATGATCTATGACATCTCAAATTAAATCCCCAGGCACGATTGCTCTCCAATGCACTATGACATTTCGAATCTTGGAGATCCAAAATACTTGGAGATGATTCTTTTCACAAAATTATCTAGATTTTATGTTGAGGATTGATCCTCAAGTGACTTTTTAGTCAAAAATGAAATAAAAAACGTAAATAATTTTAAAAAATCCACTTAAACAATAAATTTTAGATTTTTTTTTTTTGGTAAAGTTATTTGAAATGATATTTTTTAGTAAATAAAGAAACCAATTTTTATTATAAAAAAATATATATATTTTTCATAAAACCTTGAAAAAATGAAGGTAAATCCCATATTGCAATTTACAACATTGGTAGAATTATCCTAGGCCTTAACCCAAGCCCAACCCATCATTATGTGTAGTTTAAATATATGAAGCCAAGCCCAATCCTTCATCCAAAAATTATTAGCCCAAGATTGGCTATTGGCTCTGCCCAGTCAACCCGCACAAGTTGGGACCATTTTTTTTTTTTTTTTTCTTTTTTTTTGGGGGGGGGGGGGGGGGGGGGGGTTGGTTTAGTTTTGGAGTGTTTAAACTCGACTCAGTCATAAGCTTGTTTAGTTTTGGAGTGTTTAAACTCGACTCAGTCATAAGCTTGTTTATTTATGAACGAATCGACCTTTAGACGAACTTAATTTATTGTGCTCAAGTTCAGCTTAATAAGATTTTGAAAAGCTTAGGCTTGGCTGAGCTTGGCTCTTTTAATTAAACAAGCTGAGCTTGAGTTCAAGCTTGAGCTTGAGTTCGAGCTCGAATTTGAGCTCGTGTTCAAGATTGATTTGAGCTCACGAATGTGAGTTTTAAACATAAAGAATTAAGATACTTCTATTCATAAATCATAATAATGTGAACCTCACTACAAAATAACATAAATCTGAAAATGCATTTGTTGAAAAAAGGAATTTAAAGAAAGTCTAAAATCAAACTTTAAATAAATAAAATTTAATCCAATAATCCAAAAGACTATTACCCAAGTCTAAGGTATTTATACAAGCTTCTTAATGAGCCTACTAATAAGCTATTTCATAAGCCTTTTAACGAACCTGTTTGCGAGCTTGTTCACGAATATAAACGAGCCGAGCTATGGTCTGCTCAAGCTTGGCTCGTTTAATAAACGAGCCTAGTATTTAAGTTCAAACTTGGCTCATTTATTAATTAAACGAGTTTAAACGAGTCTTTATCAAACTTGTTTACGAACAAATCAATTCATTTGTAGCCCTACCCACGCCGGATGTATCATGGAAGGAATTTTAACCTATTATGTTAAGTGTTCGTTCTAATAACTTAAATAAACAATAAATGTTAAATAATTAGATTTTCATGATATATATATATATATATAGAAAATTTATTAATTTTTATATATCTTCTATTAATTAAATATTATTCACGTGCGTTAGCCATATCTAATCCTCCAAAAAAGGGAAAAACCCGGAAGAAGGAAACAATACAAAGTCGCCGTGGGTTTGCTGCAGCCGCTGAACAGGAAAAAGTTGAAAGCAGCGGAATAGTAAAGTGGTTTTCTTCTCATTCCTATCCAAAGACCCAAGATATGATAACTCTTCAGGTCTGGGGTGGTCGACTCTATCGTAGTATAAATACTCCCCGACATTCGTACAAATCTCCCCACAACAAAAAATTAAATCCGCCTAACAACAATTTGTCAAAAGAAGAGAAGAAAATTAAGTTGAAAAGATGTCGAGCACAGCTGGTCAAGTCATTCGTTGCAGAGGTAATCACTACATTAATATCAGATTGGATCCTTCCGTTGATTATGGGTTTTTTGTTAGACTGTTGTTTCATGGGTTCATTTCTTTTCGGTGGTTTGTTTGGTCGGAATTCGGTCAAGTTGAATTGGATGAGATTTCAATGATGAGTTCATCAGGATGAAAAAGAGGAAAAGAGAAGAAGGCACACGAGAGGTGGAATGGGATTGAGGCTAAAGGCTTATGATTCAACCTCTCCTCTACTCTCTTCTCATTTCCTCTCTCTTATTGCGGCAGGTCATCATTGATATCTCATTCAATTCCGTTTGCCCCGATCCGGGTCCACCAAAGGTGGCCTTAAATTCATTTTCTCTTTGATCATTACAAAATGTATTCCAATTGGTGGGATACTTTTCGTGGGTTAAATTCTGCTATGTCTCCTATCAGCCTGATTATAATGACCATACCCATGTGGGTTGTTATTTACTTTTATAATTGATCATATTTGATGTGTGTGCATTTCAGCTGCGGTGGCATGGGAAGCAGGAAAGCCACTGGTGATTGAGGAAGTGGAGGTGGCGCCTCCACAAGCCATGGAGGTTCGTCTGAGGATCCTCTTCACTTCCCTCTGCCACACTGATGTCTACTTCTGGGAAGCCAAGGTAACCACCAACTCCATTTTGATGATCTATATATGGTATATATGTATGCAAGCATATATGAAGACTAATAGCTGTATAGCTACAATAGTTATACTGCTTAAACCCTTTGAATTATCACTTTGCAGGGACAGACCCCATTGTTTCCTCGCATATTTGGTCACGAAGCAGGCGGGTAAGTGCATTTCAAGAGAAAAATACCAATTCTATTTTCATTGCTTGAACTGGGTTTTCTTTAATTTATGGTTTTATTGGGTGTTTAGGATTGTGGAGAGTGTTGGTGAGGGAGTTACTGATCTCCAACCCGGCGACCATGTGCTTCCTGTATTCACAGGGGAGTGCAAGGAGTGTCGGCATTGCAAGTCAGAGGAGAGCAACATGTGTGACCTCCTTAGGATAAACACCGACCGAGGGGTGATGCTCAACGACGGCAATTCGAGATTTTCAATTAAAGGACAACCCATTTACCATTTTCTCGGAACCTCCACTTTCAGTGAATACACTGTGCTTCATGTTGGTTCTGTGGCAAAGATCAACCCCGCTGCCCCACTTGACAAAGTTTGTGTTCTAAGCTGTGGGATTTCTACAGGTTGGACTAAGATTATTTTTATTTTTTATTTTATAAATGCACTAAATTTACTGTCATAGTGAATCTCTTTTTTTTTTTTTTTTAATGACTGAGAATTTGAGTTATGTGTTGAAGGTCTCGGTGCCACCTTGAATGTTGCAAAACCAAAGAAGGGTTCAACAGTAGCCATTTTTGGATTAGGAGCCGTGGGCCTTGCCGTGAGTTTCTTCTCTTTTATGAAAGAGGCAGTTCTTTTGGTATCTATTAGACCTGCTGCTAATGAGAAAAACTGAGTTTTTATTGTTTTACATGATTAGGCGGCGGAAGGGGCTAGAATTGCAGGTGCTTCAAGGATTATTGGTATTGATCTGAACCCCAAGAGATTTGATGAAGGTGAGTGTTTACAAGTTAAGCATTCAATGTAGCAAGTACACAGACATTGGCTTTGGTTCCAACACCAATAAAATGCGCATGAAATAGAAACTTCCATAAAACTGAAATTGGATTTGACTGAATAAAAAAACTTTGATAGAACTTCTTATTGTTGGGGAGATAGGGGAGTCCAAAATCCAACACAACTAGCTCAATATACATTATACTAGTCTGGAACTCATACCCACACAAAAGGCCTAAGCTAAGCCAATTGGTGGTGAGCCCATTACTTGTAAATTTAAGTCGCTTTCTTTTTTCTATTCTTCCAATGTGGGACAAACCTACATGTGAACCTCAACACTTATAATGTATCTCTTATTTAGATTCTTAGTAGTAGAATAGCGCTTATAAAGTTAAACTTTTAGAACACCCCTGCTTGAAAAAAAAATCCTAGATTTTATGAAATTTTGATTGTTCTCTCATGATTCATTGCCTTGATCTTGTTGACAGCCAAGAAATTCGGCATTACTGAGTTTGTGAACCCAAAAGACTATGACAAGCCTGTTCAAGAGGTTTGTTCCTTTACATTTTTACTATAATTTAATTGTGGTGAAAAGACAAATCTAAAACTGAGCTTTGCATTGATCCTTTAGGTGATTGCTGAGATGACAGACGGGGGAGTTGACCGAAGTGTGGAGTGTACTGGAAATGTTAATGCCATGATCTCTGCCTTTGAATGTGTTCATGATGTAATTCCTATGAGCAATTCTTCTAGTTATTGAAAAAATATATTATTTAAATGAAAACTTTTGAATCCTTTTCACTTAGGTTTAATGCCCTGAATATCTCCTTACAGGGATGGGGTGTCGCTGTACTAGTTGGTGTGCCAAACAAAGATGATGCATTCAAAACCCACCCAGTGAATTTCTTGAATGAGAGGACTCTCAAGGGGACCTTCTTCGGCAACTACAAACCACGCTCTGACCTTCCTTCAGTGGTGGAAAAATACATGAACAAGGTAAGCTGAATTTGCTCTCAATGTTAGTAGATATATAAATAATTGGATCACTCTGCAGCCTGCACGTAGGTTTCCATCATGGACCTAGTCATAGCAATGAGAATTCTGGTCTCCATGAATGTGATTGGAAACACCATTAATGAAGAATGCATCATAATGGCCACTAGAATAATATCTGGTAGCCTCTATAATATCGAGTAAATATTATAGAGGCAAATCTTGAACAAAAGTACTTTGATCTTGCCTCATGGTAAAAAATAGGGCTTAAAAAAGTCAAAAACAAAACGAACAAATAACTTAAATGGCACAGTTTAAAGTTTAAAAAAAGGGTCACAATTTTTTAAAATTTGTTAATTTTAACGTTTTTCTGCATTTTACATTTAGTCATCACCATATCTAAAACTATCACCTTCACAGTATTGTTGGTTGGATTTTGAATTCTATAGATAGAATTAAATGCCAGAAGAGTTCATTCTTTTTCTTTTGATAAACTATTTCCATGAATGGTCATCCTGACAGTTAACATTGTGGACAGGAGCTTGAAGTCGAGAAATTTATCACGCATAGTGTTCCTTTCTCAGAGATCAACAAGGCTTTTGATTACATGCTTCAAGGGGATGGGCTCCGATGCATTATCCGCATGGATGCATAAAGCAGGATCGAGATTATCCAGTGTGTGATTGTGAACCAAGAAAATTAATTTCATATAGGCTTAATTATTCTGTAATCAGAGAATGTAGTCTTTGACTTCCCCATGTGATCCTTGTGTTGTGCAGAATCGAATAAAGATGAAAATTCCTGTTTGAATGCTTCTATAAATTTAAGAATTTTGTGATTTTGTGACGATTGCCATTATATTTTCTTTCGTTTTCTCTTCATGGTGCTGCAGAATTTTGCAGAAATGGAATTTTCCAAAGTGACAATAAATTTATTGGTTATGTATACCTCCGTCCTTATGAAGGTTGAATATCCCATCTCCATTCACTTGGAACACTCCACATTTTAATTATTTTCCTCCATCTTCTTGGAAACCAAACAGAGGATAGAGAATTCCTGTTCCAAGTGCTTTCAATTAAGTAAAACATGATTTTCCTTGCATCCATTCCTGTGCTCGTGTAGGCAGGAGGGGACCGATGGGGCGGGCAAGGGCTATTGCTCCTCTAATTATTTTGCTGTGTGATTTCTCCAAAATGAAACTCCCCTTGGGAAAAAAATAAATGTAAAAAACAAAGGTATCTGCCAAACCTGGAAATTTTTTAGTAATGCAATATGAACCCCAGATCCAACTCTCAACTTGTGTTATCAGCCCGCATCTCCCAGCTTATGCTTGTTGAATGTTGAGGGATTGCCTAGCACCCAACCTTTTATCGTTACAATTTGACCCTTACATTTATGTCCCTTTTACTATTAAGGGGCCCTTAAAATAAAAAATAAAATAAAAAATAAAAAATAAAAAAGAAAATGGGGGAGTAGCATTGCAGATGGTGGAAAAAGGCCATCAATTTCATAACTTCTTCCACCCCTGCCCCTGCTAACATAGAATAAACTCTCTTTGAAATAATGGCATGCCCAAAAGAGGGCTACAAACGAGGGACACCAGGGCCGGAAGAATCGGCCATTGAAAGGGAAAACCAACTCAGTGGGAGGCATCTCATACACAGCAGTAACTCGATCAGGTGAAGCATGACCCAAATTAGCAATCATATCTGCACACTTATTTCCCTGCCGAAACGTGTGGACCAGCTGGAACTCAGTCAGCTGCGAGAGGAGTCGTCTGATACCGGTGATAACATTACCGTTCAGATGGGAATCCACATCTGCACCTTGGCTACAAAGAGGCCCTGACGAATGACCCAAAGCTCAGCCATGTTAATAAAGGAAATCCCCATATTACAAGAGTAGTCACTGACCCAGCTGCCGCTGGGATCCCGAATCAATCCTCCAGCTAAAGCATGAGCCGGGTTGGACACTGGACTTCCATCTCTGTTGAGTTTGTGCCAGCCCGAAGAGGGGGTTGTGGGGGAGACCAGTACACAATTTTCATTTGTTTTGGGGCCATAGCACCCTTCAGGGGAAAAGCCTGATTAATGTCATTGGCTAGGTGAATGCTCTTCCAAACTGCATCCTCAATGGGCACTGAAACAGCTTCAATACATTCAAGATTGCAGGAAGTCCAAGTATTCCACAGGGTAGCAATGAACAGAGTTTGTGCCAGCCCGAAGAGGGGGTTTTGGGGGAGACCAGTACACAATTTTCATTTGTTTTGGGGCCATAGCACCCTTCAGGGGAAAAGCCTGATGAATGTCATTGGCTAGGCGAATGCTCTTCCAAACTGCATCCTCAATGGGCACTGAGACAGGCTTCAATACATTCAAGACTGCAGGAAGTCCAAGTATTCCAGAGGGTAGCAATGAACAGAGAGTTTGTGCCAGCCCGAAGAGGGGGTTGTGGGGGAGACCAGTACACAATTTTCATTTGTTTTGGGGCCATGGCACCCTTCAGGGGAAAAGCCTGATTAATGTCATTGGCTAGGCGAATGCTCTTCCAAACTGCATCCTCAATGGGCGCTGAGATAGCTTCAATACATTCAAGATTGCAGAAGTCCCAAGTATTCCACAGGGTAGCAATGATCACAGAATTCCATCTAGGCTGATAAGCTCTTCTAGGCTTGTAGTGGAGATTCACAAGGTTCCTCTGGAGCCATTCAGGTAAAGGGAGGCTAAAAAAGAGTTAGTCTTTGATTCTGGGAAATTAGCAAGTCCCAAATTTGAGCTCATTTGGGACAATCTCTGAGAACATGATGGGAGTCTTCAACATCCCTAGAGAACTGCTGACAGCAACCTGAATAAACCATCTTCCTACTAAGTCGAAGCCTTATTCATTAGGAGATGATTATGAGAGGTAGCCAAACAAAAAATTTCATTTTTTGAGGACAATGCAATCTCCAAATCCATTTCCAATCACCTGCTGGTATACTACCAGTGATTTCGTTAAGAAAATTGTTAGTTTTAAGTGATGGAATAACAATCTTACTGCACCCTACACTTAGTAACAATATTCTTTGAAGAGAGAGAGAGAGAAAGAGAGAGAGAGAGAGACACCACTACAATAACAAAATAAAAATGAGCTTGGGGATGGATATAACCATCGTGCAGTGTGTTGGGAAACGGATATAACTGTCTCAATGAATTTGACACAGACCAGCTTATCCATTGCATAAATTTTTTGTGACCTGACCTGCTGCAATGCACGTTTGGGTATATCCGTCCCAATCCTTGCTTTGAGATGGTTCCCCATTAGTGATTGGGACAGAAGTTTCCAGTTACAATTGCTAGCATTTGTTGACAATGGATTACGTCTCAGGAAGTGAAGGTACTGAGTTTAGGACAACCTACACAAATAGTTCTCATGAACATTCAACTTATTTTTCATCTTATATGGGCCTAGGGTTTCTTCATCATAGAAAAAAAGTAATAATAAATAAATAAATAAAAAGACAATCAGCCTCACTAATGCTTATGAGAACAGTAAAGTCTGCTTGAAAGGAAGCATTTTAGTCTGGTTTGTCTATCTACACTGGATCAACTTCATGTTCATATTCTACTTGATATTTGGGATGACTGACCTCTTGTTTACACTTCAGACACAATAGGAAAAGCTAATTCTGTTAAGCAGAACCAAGAAAGGTCAAACCAACTGATGATCACAACTGAATTAAGGAATCACCCCCTCCCGACATTGCTGCTGGATCACTCACTACCCAGGAGTGAGATATATGAGACAAAACCAGTACAGTTGGGTGACCCTTTCAATTTTCATTGCAAGCAATGCATAAAACTCCTAGTCACTTCTCACCCCAATCCTATATATTTCACTTAATGGCCTCGAATTTTTCATGAATGCTGATACGAAGAAGAAGATTGAAGGAAAATCTTGTTTCACTCAATTGAATGCACATACAACCTGAATTCCTTATGCTCTGAAAATCATCACAAATCACCAAAAACTTTCATTTATAGAACCATCCAAATAAAATTAAAATTAAAATTTCATCTTAATTTGATTATGCACGATTGCAAGAATCACATAGGAAATGGAAAGGCTACATTCTCATCAGCCAAAAAAAACACACTAAAAATGAAAGGCTACATTCTCAGACCAAGGTCTAATTACATCATCAAAAACTCAAGGAAAATTTATTTCATTCGCTCACAATCATGCGCTTCAGAATCTGGATCCAGATCTATGCATCCATGCGGATAATGCATCGAAGACCATCCCCTTGAAGCATGTAATCAAAAGCCTTGTTGATCTCCGAAAAAGAAACACTATGGGTGATGAATTTGTCGAGTTCAAGTTCCTGTCCACATTGTTGACCAATTATGATGACAATTCACAGCAAGAGTGTTTCAAAAAAAGAGTATATAGTTACACTAAGAAGCAAAATTTAGCTTACCTTGTTCATGTATTTTTCCACCACTGAAGGAAGGTCGGAGCGTGGTTTGTAGTTGCCGAAGAAGGTCCCCTTGAGAGTCCTCTCATTCAAGAGATTCACTGGATGGGTTTGGAATGCAGCATCTTTGTTTGGCACACCAACAAGTACAGCAACACCCCAATCCCTGCAAGGAGATATTCAGGGCATTAAACTAAGTGAAAAGGATTCAAAAGTTTTCATTTAAATAATATTTTTTTTCAATAACTAGAAGAATCGCTCATAGGAATTACATCATGAACACATTCAAATGCAGAGATCATGGCATTAACATTTCCAGTACACTCCACACTTCGGTCAACTCCCCCGTCTGTCATCTCAGCAATCACCTGAAGGATCAATGCAAAGCTCAGTTTTAGATTTGTCTTTTCACCACAGTTCAATATATGGTAAAAATGCAAAGGAATAAACCTCTTGAACAGGCTTGTCATAGTCTTTTGGGTTCACAAACTCAGTAATGCCGAATTTCTTGGCTGTCAACAAGATCAAGGCAATGAACCATGAGAGAACAATCACAATTTCATAAAATCTAGGACTTTTTTGAAGCAGGGGTGTTCTAAAAGTTTAACTTTATAAGCACTATTCTACTACTAAGAATCTAAATAAGAGATACATTATAAGTGTTGAGGTTCACGTGTAGGTTTGTCCCATATCGGAAGAATAGAAAAATGAAAATGACTTTAATGGGCTCACCACCAATAGGCTTAGCTTAAGCCTTTTGTGTGGGTATGAGTTCCAAACTTGTATAATGTATATTGAGCCACTTGTGTTGGATTTTGGACTCCCCTATCTCCCCAATAATAAGAAGTTCTATCAAAGTTTTTTTATTCAGTCAAATCCAATTTCAGTTTTATGGAAGTTTCCATTTCATGCGCATTGTATTGGTGTTAAAACCAAAGCCAATGTCCGTGTACTTGCTACATTGAATGCTTAACTTGTAAACACTCACCTTCATCAAATCTCTTGGGGTTCAGATCAATACCAATAATCCTTGAAGCACCATGCAATTCTAGCCCCTTCCGCCGCCTAATCATGTAAAACAATAAAAACTCAGTTTTTCTCATTAGCAGCAGGTCTAATAGATACCAAAAGAACTGCCTCTTTCATAATAGAGAAGAAACTCACGGCAAGGCCCACGGCTCCTAATCCGAAAATGGCTACTGTTGAACCCTTCTTTGGTTTTGCAACATTCAAGGTGGCACCAAGACCTTCAACACATAACTCAAATTCTCAGTCATTAAAAAAATAATAATGATAAATAATATAGATTCACTATGACAGTAAATTCAGTGCATTTATAAAAATAAAAATAAAAAATAATCTTAGCCCAACCTGTAGAAATTCCACAGCTGAGAACACAAACTTTGTCCAGTGGTGCAGCAGGGTTGATCTTGGCAACAGAACCAACATGAAGCACAGTGTATTCACTAAAAGTGGAGGTCCCAACGAAATGGTGAATGGGTTGTCCCCTAATTGAAAATCTCGACTTGCCATCGTTGAGCATCACCCCTCTGTCAGTGTTTATCCTAAGGAGGTCACACATGTTGCTCTCCTCTGACTTGCAATGCCGACACTCCTTGCACTCCCCTGTGAATACAGGGAGCACATGGTCGCCGGGTTGGAGATCCGTGACACCCTCACCAACACTCTCCACAATCCTAAACACCCAAATCAAAACATCAATTAAAGAAAACCCAGATCAAGCAATGAAAAAGGAATTGGTGTTTTTCTCTGAAAATGCACTTACCCGCCTGCTTCGTGACCAAATATGCGAGGAAACAATGGGGTCTGTCCCTGCAAATTGATAATTCAAAGGGTTTAAGCATATAACTATTGTAGCTATACAACTATTAGTCTTAATAATGCTTTGCATAAATGCAGTTGGTGGTTACCTTGGCTTCCCAGAAGTAAACATCAGTGTGGCAGAGGGAAGTGAAGAGGATCTTCACACGAACTTCCATGGCTTGTGGAGGCGCCACCTCCACTTCCTCAATTACCAGTGGCTTTCCTGCTTCCCATGCCACCGCAGCTGAAATGCACACATAGCCAATCGATTAAACACATCAAATATGATCAATTATGAAGACAAATAAAAAGGTTTATAGACAAATCAATGAACCTGAAGAAACTAAGAAAACCCACAAAATAAAATTATAAAGAAACAGGAAGAAATGTAGTCATTTAATTCTCAATCACTTCTTGAATGAAGAAAGAGTCCTAATTTTGACAATCCTCAATGTCCAATGTAGACAAATCAGTGTAGATAAAATATACATATATATATATATATATATATATATAGAAAAGGAGAAATTCAGGGGAAAAAAAAAACCCACGGAAGAAAAATAAGAAAGGAAGACCTCCCACCCATGAACAATAGCCCATCGATTAAGACACTGATAAATACATACATATATCTATATACAATCCATACGATCGATCATGACCGTCCGTGATCGGGGACAACATTTTTGTACCAGTTTTTTACGACAGTCTTCAACCGTCCATTTCTCTCCCAATCTCAAAGATTTTCACATAATCAATGATCATAAATGACAGCAAAAACCAGGAAACAAAGCTGAGATCATCGAAAACTACAATCTAAAGAACAAAAAAAATGAAAGGAAGATAAACCCATGAAACAAAAATCTGGGAAAAACCCATCAATCAACAAGAAAAATATATAAAACAAAGACCATCAATTGAAATAGCTACCTCTGCATCGAATGACTTCACCGGCTGTCTTTGACATCTTTCAACTTCTTTCTTTTCTCTTGTTGTTACACAGATTCCTTTTGGTTGTGGAGAGGTGAGGATGTGTGCAATATTTATAAGATGATCCCCACAGGGCGTTCTCATATTTTTTGGGCTGAAGAAAACCATTTTTAGTTCCGCTGTTTTGCCTGTCCAGAGGCCATAACCAGCAGCGCCCCAGTTTCCGGTTTTTTCCCACATTATGACCTTTCTCTCTTTTTGAATTTTGATAATGGTGCAATGTGGATGGGTTGACCCGGATCGACCAATGTCTGATTTCTTAGGCAAATATTTTAAGGAGACCCATTATTTCCGCACATTAACTTTAGGCTACTTACTTTATAGATAAAAAGTGTATAAATAAACGTAATCATATGAGATTTAACATAAGATAATGTAAAACTGTCACAAGTAAATAAGTAAAAAAATGCGAGTGAAATAGGATCTTAACTTTATTTACATACCTTATTAATTTAAATTTTTTAAGATTTCAAAAAACTTTAAAAGGATTTTATGGAAACTATCGTGCTATCCACTAGAAAACATCATTTTGAATAACTTTGCAAAACAAAGATTTTTCAAAATTTTTCGTTTAAGCGGACTTTTTGGTTAAAAATGAAACATAGATGAGAAATAACCAAAAAATCCTATTAAATGACGGATTTTTAGAAAGATTTTATTTTACAAAGTTGTTCAAAATAATGTTTTTTAGTATACCATGACCAATTTTTATAAAAACCTTTTATATATTTTTTAAAAACCTTGATAAATAAAAATTAATGGAGTCTATAAAAAAATAAAAAATAAAAACAAATTAAAGGATTAAATTAAGCGCCCTTTATTTTAAGATGCACAATTGGGCTTCGGTTCTTAAATTTCAAACCAAACCTAATGATGAGTTGGCCTTAATTTAAGGTCTTGGACAACCTGTCTCAACCCAAGGTTGATTTATGATATTCACTCCCCACCATAGTAATAGTCAATATTTTATTTTTGGGCTCTCCCTATCATAATGTTAATGAACTGATTTTGATTAATATATTTATCATAATATCAAAACAAAAAACAAAAAATATCGTTTTCCATTATATAAATTACATAATAAAAATAATGTAATTTGTTATTTTGAGTAAAAAGTGAATGTCAAAATATATTAATAGGTACATTGTTCTAAAAAAAACATGATTTTTCAAAAAGAACAATGATCATGAGATGAAGGGAGAACTATCTATCTATAAATATACTATACAATGTCTTGAAGTGCCTTAACCTGCTAGAAAAACTTTTGTTTTACTATTTTACCCCCAATGAAATTATTTAAGCCGATTTCAAACCTTTATGAATTATTTAATTAATTCCTACTATTAGAAGTAGTGTAAATAATTTATTATTTATTGAATTAATTTCTAAATCCCAATGTAATAATATTCATAGAACTTTTGATAACGCATTGTATGAAGAGGTTCCATTCTCCTCCTCCTTTTCCTTTTCCTTTTCCTTTTCCAAATCCTTTTCATTGACAAATTTAGCAGTGAAGCCACATGGACAATACGAATATTAGTCGCTTTGACCCAACGCACTAGTCAATAGCTCTGGTTTCTAGATGGGTGGATTGTGATGGACGCCCTTGTTTGCGCAGGTGCGAGAGGCATTGGGAAGCTACCATGATAGGGGAATTAGTCCCACATCAGAAACTGACTCGTCCAAAGTGAGGTTTTAAAGTAGGATGCTTACACCTCCTTGTATGGACGCATTCTCCCAAGAAAACTTGTAAGAAACAAAACTGAAACCCATAATAAAATAGTCTCTGATTTTTTTTTTTTTTTTTTGGGGGGGGGGAATAAAGATTAAAGTACATCCTTTTGTCATTGTAGATAAAATTGGAATATTGTGGATGTGAATGCATTAAATAAATTTTTTGAAGAACATGATTTTTCAAAAGTAAACAATAATCCATAGGCTGTTTCATAACTCAAAGATTAAAGAGGTCAAAATGGGTATATTACATGTTTGAATTCAAGTGGAAGTATTCAAATTCCCTTTAATTGCTTATGCCGTTATGCCTCTAGGGTGTGCTATATTGAATCTTTGTTGCCGTTACTTAATGAAATATATATATTTTTGTAGAAAAAACAGCAAGTCAAAATATTACAAACATCCATATATAGGTAGACAATTCATTTCTTTTTTTGTTTTGTGTTTTTGCTATTGTCGTCATTGTTATTTATAGATTCTGCGTAGTTTATATATCCGACTAAATTCCCTCGCCCCATATATATTGGAAAATTATAAGACATAAATTTATGAAGTTGATCCTAAACAAAAGAAAGTGAATGAAAGTTGAATTCAAAACTTCTCTAATTTCTCAGTCTACCCTCAAGGATCCATAGGAAAAATATCTAATATGTAAAGGATTCAAACATAGAAGTTCCTTTCAACATAGATCATATCTAGTGTGTCTTACCATTTTTGAGATAGAAATTTTTCAAAAACTTCCAAGTATAAAGATTTCATACTTTTTTTTTAATCAAATAAAAAAGTTGCAAGCATCATAAACCATCTTAGGATCTCAACTATGTTGGCACTCTAGTAGACCCAAATCATGAGCTATATAACCCATGTTTTATTAAAATAAAGGAAAACAACATTGAAAAAAAAAAGGGGAAAAAAAAAAAAACAGAAAGCAATCGAGAGAAAGCTCACTCCACACGACAGCTAAGGTCTAAATTTATAATAAAGTAAACCATATATATCCTTAGTAGTAATAGGCAAAACCTCTATAAGAGCTATCCACCACCAAGTAAAGCTAGAAGATCCCAAACCCAGATTGACACATTTATCAGTTTCAACATTACCCTCACGAAAAATATGACTAAACTAGAAATCCATATGCTTCGAGTAAAACTGACAGTTCAACCAACGAGTTTTCAACCTCCATGGAGGCATATAGATGAGATTATTCAAGCAATGAATAACCAAAGAAAAATCACATTCTAACCATAAGCGCTTCCAACCCTTGGACCAAGCATCTTCAATCCCAATGATAATAGCTAAGAGCTCCGCAAAGAAAGCTAACCGAGTCCCAATACTAACACCAAAAGCGTCTTTAACAAAACCACAACAATTCCAAAAAACACCACCTCTAGCAGTTATACTCGAATTGCCTTTGGCAAGGCCATCTAGGTATTTAATTTAATCCAAGAAGGGAAAGGGGGATGTCATCGAACAAGGGTTATAGCTGGAGCCTTCCAAGGCACACCCTTTACCCCAAAAGAGTGAAGAATAGAAAGATCATCAATGAGATTTCTCATGGTGCCCAAACTGACTTTACCTACATCATGCAACATAGATTTTATGTAAGGACAACTCTGTCGAAAATCTGACTTGACATCCTCAAATCTCAATAAATTCCGAAAGTGCCAAATATAATAGAAAACCATCATTACTCCCACAAGCCAAAGATTAAAAACTTCGGAACTTAATTTTTGAGTCGAAATATAATTCCAAAAATTAGTAATGCTAAATCCCAGCGGCGATAATATTTGAAAATTTTGCACTTGACTATTAGAAGTCTTATATATATATCTATATCTATATCTATATCTATATATATTCTTTGTGAGTTAGATTGTGACATTCTATAAGTCATCAAGACCAGATTTATCATTCATTTTTTATTATCTTCTTTCTTTATTTTATTTTATTTTATTTTTTTAATAACATTTTGGGTTGTTTGTTTTTGTGCAAACAACTCTCTCAACAAAAAAAAAAAAAGAAAAAAAAAAAAAGAAAATGAAGAAAGACAGAATTTCCTTTCTTAAAAAACGGCACATTGTATTGTATAGTGTCTCTATATGCATGCATTATCGTCACTTTTCAATTCTTATTCAAAGCAACTTCCGAGGGTGATTATAATATTATATTCGTATAAATTAAAGTTATCAGAAATGATGAGAAACCTTTTCTAGGATGCTCGCAGTTTTGTGGTTTATGTTCCTTATGTTTGATGCTCTCTGTTTTCCGGTTATTTTGTCCTTTGGTGCCCTGTGGGTACAGTGTTTTCTTATTAATTAATGAAGTTCTTGCTTTATTTTTTAAAAGAGGGGGAATCACCTTTTGGTGACTACTTTCAATTTAATGCCAGACAAAACATGCGTGTCAACTTGTTACAAATGGATTGTCATCCTGCTATAAATTGATTACCAACTTCTTTATTTGGACCAAAAGGTAATTTCTCAGAAAAGGTAGCATCCACTATCTAGATCCTCCTGCAGTTTTCCAATGGAGCCCAGCTATTGCCTCCTCATTTTGGAGAAGAACTTCATGTAATTGTGACACGGTCACTGTGATATCACGAGTTAATAAAAAACAAGTAAAGTGAGATTGTGAGTCCAAGAGTTTTTATCTTCATTATGGCTGTCAAAGTTCCATAGAAGTTTTTGCCCTCATTTTGATCAGCCCTAGTTTAGGTTTTTAAGATTTATGCAAAATATAAAAGGTTTTTACAAAAATTGGCCGTGAAGTCTATTAAAAACATAATTTTGAACGACTTTGTGAAAGAAAGTTTTTCCAAAATTTATCATTTATGTAAACCTTTTGGTAATAAAATGAAATAGAGTTTATAAATAGTTAAAAAATTTACTTAAATAATAGATTTTTTGATAAAAAAAAATTTACAAATTTATTTAAAATGATGTCTTTTAATGGACATCGCGACATATTTTCGTAAAAAGCTTTCGTAACCTTAAAAACTTGAAGTATGGGGGAGTGATCGAAACGGGGGCAATCGCCGTTCCCTTTCCAATGCCTCGTTCAAGGCCCATCGAAGTCCACCGCATAGGGCCCACAGTTTTCTAATTCCTCTGGAGGCTTACAGCATTGAAAACCAGCTTATTTCTGTACAGCCGAAGGAGCCAATACCACGGTGGGAGGAGTAAAACCCAAGGAAATTTGGTACAAAGAGACTCAGACAAGGCATTAGCTTTGACCCAAACATGTAGGGCAGAGGAGAAAATTTTGGAGCCAGCTGGGCTCATATGGTTTCAGTTGGTACTTATTTATTTATTTCATGGAGCATAATAACGTTTCTATTTAGTCCAATTGGTATGAATGTATGATCCATTCAACACGTCAAGAAAGTTATTTGAAATAAAAAATAAAAATCGAAAGGGGACCAAATATAAATATAAATATGTTGAGAGTGGGATTTGAACCCACGCCCTTTCGGACCAGAACCTTAATCTGGCGCCTTAGACCAACTCGGCCATCTCAACCCTGTGATAAAGTTGGTGACAATAAATTAGTTATTGGGAAGGTTTTACATGAGCTTTCTACAGCCACTCTTGTCAGACCATTTAATTTCCAATCTTGATACATGCACATTAATGTATGGTATGAATTCAATTGTGGCTGGATATGGACCAAATTTTGTAAAATAAAAAAATAAAAATATTACGGAATTTTGTATCTATCAGTGTACTTTCTATGCATTCTTAAAGTATCTCCAAAGTATCCATCCATATAAGATATAACCAATACGTATTCCTAAGTATTCGAAGAGTATCATATCAAAATGAATACGATATAGGATATGTTAGGGATTTCTTTTTTCCTTTTTATAGCAAAAGTCGAACTCAAGACTTCCACTTCATGAGGTATGGTTCCTTACCAATTTGAACTTTACTTATATATACTAGTAATTGAGCACATATGATGCGTGTGCAAGCACATCTTTTCAAGTTTTTACTATATTAGTGGAATTGTTATGTCAATTTCAAAGTTTTTAAACCGCATGTGCGTGTAGGAGAGAATGAAGGGGAAATAGGTTGTGGTGGGTTTTTCAAAGTTGGTAAAATTATAAATCGTCTCTTAACTTTGTTAACTTATAAGGGTATTTTAGTATTTCTAAGTACAGTCTAATTACAAAAATAATTGGACTTATATAGTAGTATAAATATATATTTTTCAGTTGAGTCCCTTAGGATTGATACCTTGGGGATTTGAAGTATCTATGCATCATAGATACACAATTAGAGCAAATAGATCCTCTTTGGGCTCCTGGGCTGTTGTAGCCTCATATAGGTTGAGCCTCTCTACTTACTGCACTTAGCAGCCCCAATCACAAGGTTTCATTTTTGTTACTATGGCTTAGGATCGATGATCAGACCTTTTTTACCTAACTCTATTCTGCTCCACCAAACTCTGGTAGCGATATGAGGCCTAACCGATGGCTTGGCTTGAGGCCTCAAACACCATTTTAAAGCAAAGAGTCTTAGCAAAGCATAGACTCAATTTGAAAAGGAGATGTCTATGGGATTATACCAACATAATATCACAAACCAATTCACATCCACAACTACTTCCCCCTCGACTCATGCAACTCCACCTTACATAGTCATCTCCCCCAACATCAATTTATGCAAACATTCCTCCCCCTTTTTCTCATAAATTGAGAGTTAGGCAAAAGCCATAACACAATGGGAGATCAATATAAACCAAATGCATGTGAGATAACAATAATAAAGGAAAGAGAGAAGAATTATCCGACACGTGTGGGATGAGGGGACTACACAAGCTCATAGGATTATTCGATCTAATTTCAAAGAGATGAGGATACCCATGCTAAGCCAAAAAAAGAAAAAAAAAAAAAGAAAAAAAAAAAAAAAAGGAAGAAGGAGAAGATATGGGTTCAAGTCTAGTGGATATCCAAAAAGGCCTGCAAAAGGTACATTGCTTGCCCAAAGTTCATGCAAGGTCCATAAGAGTACTATGATTCACAACATGGATTTTCCTTATGAATATGCACATCATGCTCAGATTCGTGCCTTCATGGTCAGTTAGCCCAATACATCCTAAATTGCCGGAAGAAAATTTTTATTTTTGTTTTTCTACTATCATCTAGCTATGAGCACTAATTATTTTGACTATCAAAAAGACATTTTAAAATTTTCAGCCTAATAGTTTATGCAATCACTCTCGTTCGAATAATATTTTGACAAAGCTTTACTCTATGGTTTTGGATAGGATTCATGGGATCTGGATTGATGAGTAATGTTCAAATAATTTCAGAAAGCTTTTAGGGCTTGCTTGCTTTGTGAAAACATTTCTAGTTCTCATTTTCTCATAAATCTTCTAAAAACAATTTTTATTTTCAATTTTCAAAATTTAGAAAATGCATTTGGTCTACGAAAATTAAAACTACTTTCTAGAAATAAAAACTAAAAAAACGTTTGGTAAAGTTAATTTCTTGTTAGCTGTTTAGGAAAAAAAAAAAAGAAAAAAGACTCATTCATCTACATTTGATACTTGCGCATAGTCCAATATAGGAATGAGTAATAAACAAATGATAGATTGAAAATAGGGTAAATTGCAAAAAACTACTTTCAAGTTTGGATGAGGTTTTAATTTGATATCCTTAAGTTTAAATTGAGTCAATTGAATACCCAAACTATTAGTTATGTTTCAATTGGGGTCCACTGTCAACAATATTTTGTTGACCAAACCGTGAAGAAGCACATGACATGCACGTGCCCTAATTTATCTCCAACGTGCCTACTTTGCTCCCAAGGGGAAAAAACAAAAAACAAAAAGCAAAAGAAAAAAAGGGGAAAAAATTTACCAGTTGCACCAAAAAAAAAAAAAAAAAATATATGATTAGCCACTCCCAATCCTCCTCCTCCTCCAAAATTTCAGATCCCTCACCACTCTCTCACCCACCCGAACCCCTCCTTTACACGATTATGTCGGAAACCATGAACCCAGTCTCCCCGATCGACCCACATCTTACAATGCACAAAACCACCACCAACCCAATCCTTGAACCCACCTTCATAACCCATAGGCCATAGCCCTCATCGCCAACAACAACCTATCATGATTGTGGTTTTTGGTGTCTTCTATGGGCACCAGATCTGACTGCAAAAAGGGGGGTTTTGGGTTACGTTGAGAGAACCATGGCCTTGGCTTCCACAATCGCCGGCCATGGCTTTCTTTCTTCTACTTCTACCCTTTTTCTTTTATTTTTATTTTTTTCATGGGCATTAGATCTGTTTAAAAAAAAAAGAAGAAAAGGGGGGGGGGGGGGGGTTGCTTTCACAATTGATCCATCGGCCCCATAGCCACTGCCATCACCATATCCTCCCAAACCCCAGTCGACGGAAGTAGCACCACTTTGCCCCAACTCTCTGTTCGTCGAAACCGACTGAAAACCATAGACCAACGATTTTTTTTCCCTAAGATCTTGTTCCACTTAAAGCTCGATAGGAACAATGGCTGGACTGTTTTCGCCGGGATCTCGCTTCACCCGAAGCTTAACGGCAACGATGGATTAGAACTTAACTAGTTTTGGGTTTTTCGATCGAGAAGGACAAAGAGAGGGAGAGGCTGAGCGATGAGGAAGTGGGGGTATCCATCGGAGTAACCTAATGAATATTTTATTATTTTATTTTTAAAATGTTTTTTCCAAAATTTTGATATTATTTTATTCAAAAAATTATAATGGCAAAAGTGTCTTTTTACAAATTCTATTAACGCTGTTGTTGATTTATAGTCAATGCACATCTCGGGTACTCAATTGACTCAATTTAAACTTGAGGGTACCAAACTGAAATCTAATCCAAACTTGAGGATAGTTTTTTATAATTTACTCTTAGAAATATATTCAAATTAAAATTATAGAGCAATTGATTAAAGGATTGGCATTCCTTGGCCTGAAATCACATGACACAATAGAAAATGGCTAAAGTAACATATAAATGCTCACATAAATGATAATATTATTAACATTAATTGTTGATAGTGGGTATATATATATATATATATATATATATATATGTATGTATGTATGTATGCATGTATTTATCTATTATTCTTCCCTTACATTTTATTTAACTTCTAGAACAAAAGCTTATAAGGAAAATGCTAGAGCATCCACCTTAAACCGATCACCTCTTGCCACCTACCCTACGTGTCATAACTCATAAGTAGATAGGTTGAAGATGAATAGTAGGGTCCAGTATGGAAAAAACGAGAAACTGACGCATAAGATGGGTGGTGAACGTGGATTATTTAAGGTGGGTGGCACATCATTACCCTATAGTTCGAGTTTTTTCAATGAAATATCACCATATATTTGCCACTATCACTTGTGTTTAGAAAATTAATTACCCCGTACAATTTTATCTTATTCCATATGTTGGATTGCTCCAATCCTCATTTAGAGTGGTAATTGACAAAATGATGTATAGCTCGATCCATTACTAAAATACATAAATACATACATACATACATACATACATATATATATATATATATGTATATATGTATGTATGTATGTATGTATGTATATCATGTATGTATGTATGTATATATATATATATACATACATACATACATGATATACATACATACATACATACATACATACATACCAGTTTGTAAAGCTTGTTCTATTTTTAAGGATTGGATTTCATAATGTAAATATTTATGATGTTGTTCTTTTTTGGAGATTAGATTTAATGTTGTAATTAGTTTAGCTTTTAATAAATCAAAGGTATGAAATTCTCTTTGTTGTGTTGGTCTTAGGAATTTATAAATTATTTCTTGTCCAGCTAATATTGTGTGGATGCCATCATTTTGTACACTAAATGAAGTGATAAGTCTTAAAAAAAGAGTACCCAAGATAACTGGTTTTGTTAAATCTTTTAAAAGAATAAATGGGATTTCGACACAAATTCCTTGGTTACACACTTGTACTTTTTCAAGTTTTAATCAACGTACATTTTAGTGCCATCTGCAGTTGTTAATGGTTCTTCTGTTGTTTCTTGACAATATTTTGTTAGAACTAATCCTTGTGCTATACAATTTATATCTGCTCCTATATCTACTAGGGCAAATGTATTTATTGTTAATGTTTTATTAATAATAAGATTAATATCTATATGCCATTTTTGGTAATCTATTAGTGTTGCAATTTGTAAAGCATCTAAGTCTTGAATTTGTTCAGATGTAGTATCTTCTTTTGGAATGTTTTCTGGAAGGGAGGGTGAAGAAAGTAATTGTTGTGCTAAGTAATTTTGTTTTCTTTGTAAATCTTCTACTTGTGTTCAGAGTTGTTCTAAAGAATTAACTTGTTCTTTTAAATGTCTAATTTCTATTTTTCCCTGATTTATTTCATACTATAAGTCTTGAATAGTTTTGGGTCTAGATTTGGTTTTGTCGAATCGGTTTAAAATAGATTTTAAACTATAATTAGAGATATATCATTATTTGATTTAATAGATTGGGTTAGTGTGGTGGAAAGATTTTGTAAATATGTGCGTTTAAGATCTGGATCTGTAGTTGTATCAGTAAAGTCTAACAATTGTCTTTCTTCTCTTGTTAAGGGCATTAAAGATTTTTGTGGTTTATTGCAACAAGTTGAGAATGTACAATTTTTTATTGGAGATGCTTCTTCTTGTTCAAATTCAGAATCAGAAGAGGAAGAGGATGAAGATATTTCTGGAATATCATCTTATTCGATTTCATTAATGTCTTCAATGGATTGCATATCAGATTCTGTATCGGAATGTTCTTTTAATAAATTGTACAATCGTAATTTAAGTTCATTAGGAATTTCTAAAGAATCAATATTATCTTTTAGCTTGCAAATTATTCTTATAAGTCCTAATTTTCCACATTTCCAGCATTTAGGAGTTTTTCTGAAAGAAAATTAGGGATTATTAGATTTATTAGACTTATGTTTGGTGGAGGTTTGTAATTTTTTGGTTTGATTTCTTACTGGATATTTTAACCAGCTATATTTTCTATTCTTGTAACAATATTTAGAAGAATGAGTTTGTTTAGTCTTTTTATATGATTTCTTTTGGGTTTTTCTTATTTTAGAAGATGGTAGCTTCTATTTTTGGATATCCGAATTGTTCACAAAATTGTCCTAATTCTTTTCTTCCTAATTTTTGTTGTTTTTTTATTTGTACCTTTAATCGAAGATCAGTGCATAAAGCTAACCCTTCCGTTTGAATTAAGGAAATAATGTTACCATAAGATAAAACATGATAATTAATTGAGCCACCTTGAATTTCTCTTAATTTTTGTTTAACCTTTTCACTAAATAATTTAGGTAATCTTACAATAAATCTTTCTTTCCAATAATCATTTTGACAATCTTTTTTAATAATACTTTACTTAAGAAAATATCTTTATACCATCGAAAATCATCTAATGTTGGACATCTTAAATGTGAGAGTACTTCATTAACTCGTTCAGTAATGGTTAATGGATCTCTTAAAAATGTTTAATGATTGTATATATTAAAGTACTAATATTATCTAAAACAGGTTGTCCTCTTGCGTCTAAAATTGGATTGTTATTATCATCGACTTTTGTTGTATGTTCAATGTTATATTTGTCTTGTTCATGTAGGAAGTGATCCCACCAGCCTTTAAGTTAGCCAGTAAAACCAGTAATAATCAAATGAAATGTTTTGTTGTCAGAAGGGTTTTGTCTATATTTATATGTAGTTACTACAATAAGAATTTCATTCATTAATCCTAAAATTTGATATTCATACATGCCATCTATGTTCCATTTGTATATAGAAGTTCCACTATACTCACTTTGTACATATTGGGGACGTTCTTCAAATTGTATATCAACATGTGTGAGTTTAGAATAATAATTTCTTGCGGTTGGCCTTAGATAAGAGAATGTTTTAGAATGTAATTTTAAGGGTTCTTCTTATGGAATAGATTTGAGATGTATTAATGGAGTAATATTTTTAGTATTAGAGTTAAGAGGTAATTAGGCTAATCTTTTAGTAATTTCATCTACTAATTCATCAGAAGTGTCTTTAAATCTAAGTTCATGTTCTTTAGGTATTTGATGTGGTTTAAAGAGAAGGGGGGATTTTATATGTTGAGTTTTTGAAATTTGAAATATGATGTACTTGGTGTTGAGTGGTTATCATTTTTAGGTTTAATATTTGTGTGTATTTGATCTTGGATTAATTCAATTCAGTCTAATTATGTTCCTATTGTATGTAAATGCTGATTTGTGTAATTATTTTGTTCAATAATATTTTTTCCTTCTAAAGTCATGGCAGCAGCATTACAATCCTTAAATGGAGAGGCAGTACGTGTATTTTCTCTTATTTTTATTTGAATATTTTTCTAAAGGAGGATGTATAGATTGGATGATCTTATTTTCTGAAGTTTTCCATTTGGATGTTTCTTTTGTTTGTACACTTATGGTTTTTGGTGAAAATAGAGGATTACTTACCTTATAATTTCCTTTAGCAAATATTTGGTACTATAAAGAAAATTTTAAATTTATTTTGTGATAATTACAATATTCAATATGTAAGTCTTGTAAAATTTCTAATTCAATTGGATGTATAATTCTTAGAGGAAGTTCCTTTTGGAGTCTATAATTGTTAATGTCTTATTGGATGGATTGTACAGACTTATTTAATAAGTTTGGATTTAATTTAAATGTTGATTATTTTGATAACATGTTTATTTGTGGATCGTATTTTGTTCCTTCCATATCTGATCTTGTTGGTGACATGTTTTCAATATTCTCTGAACTAGGAGTGTCAATTGTATAATATGGTTGGGAAATGTTATTAAGATTTGTTTGTACTCCAGTTAATCTTTCTGAAGGTGTTCTTGTAGGTAATTGAGATTCATATAGTGCTGTTGGTTTTAGTGCAGAATATGAAGACCTAGCAGGTGTATATGGTCTAGAATTGTTTGATGTGAAATTTGTAATGTTTAATGTAACTTGTCTAGTTGGTGTAAATCTAATTCCTATTGAGCCGTTTGGATGTTGTGTTATTTGTTCTACTTTTTTATTTTCTTGATTTTGTGGGGGAACTATTTCTGGTAAGGACAAATTTTCTGGTAATACTATTTCATTCCAAGATATTCTTTGGGGTACTACAATGTTTGAATGAGTAGATTGTGTTTGTATTAATGTTGTATATCCTCTCGGACTTGTTTTTAATGATTTTGGTATAATACTTGGCATAACCTTATAATATAACTGTGTGGGATATTTAAGAAGGACGAATGGAAACCGGGACACGTGTATGATCTCGGTAACGAGCTCGGGTTACCCTCTGCTATCGGGTAAGCCCGTCCTTGGAGCATCCAACCCCTCGGTCCTGCCTGCTTTCGGGCAAGCGGGCTCTCGGGCCTCGATGCCCTCTGCTCGTGTCAACCTCGGGCAATTACCGCCTCGGTCTAATGGACCCCCTTCGGGGCGCATGAGCATGTGCCCCTCACGTGCGTCGAACTTGTCTTATATCTCATATCCGACAGAAGAAATCAGACCAGGAGCAGAGCACGCTCCTGGAAACCAATTCAGGGGAACGACTGTCAACGATCAGGCCTGTAACCCCGAAAGATCCGCGATCCGGTCTGAAACTCTTACCTAACCACGGTTAGCTCAGGACCCTGACTTGACCACGGTCGGGTTAGTGCGTCGGACCAATCCGAAGCCTAGCACTTGCCTATAAAAGGAGCACTATTCATGCCATGAAAGGTAAGTTCCTCCAGCACAAAACCCTAGAAATTCTCTCTCTCTCTCTTTCCCCCTCAGAGACTGACTTGACCGTCGGAGGGTTTTAGACCGGGAAACCCCCGGTCTCCCCTGACAATCTCTTTTGATTTCAGGTCCCCGTCCTAGGCGACGCTTCGCTCTCCTGTTCATCGAGAAGGTCCTGTATCCTCGCACGACCACGAGCCATCTCAGTCCATACAGCCCAATCGGGTCATAGCTGCGCGACGCTCCGAACCTCCGGACCACTCTTTCAAAGCGCTCCGCCGACTGTTCGGACTTTTCCCCGTACAATAACCTATACACTAAAGCTACTACTGCAGCTCCTTTGTCCATATCATATCCATATGTTTTAATGTTTAATGTTAAAAATTTTAAAATAGTTGGATTATGTAACCATACCGTAAAGTTGGGGTAACATTCAGAATATAACGAACCATTGCATAAACTAGATTCTATTAATCCTAAAATGGAATCTATAAATTGTCTATGTCTAGCATCTCTTAGACATATTAATGATAAAACTTTTAGACCATCTCTTGTTAAAAGTTTAAGGGCTATTTGTATACATCCAAAATGTATGTATTTATAATTTTTAGTTAAATGCTTTAAAATAGTGGGTTTTGATAATAATGGGATAGTTTCATGATTAGAGGAAAATGGAATAGTTTGTTCAACAGTTTTTATTGCATAATCAGTTTTAAAATTAAATGTTCCTTTTTTATATATTGTTGTGGGATTTACCTTTGGTATTTCCCAGTTGTCAAAATCTTTTTTATGTCTTCATATAATTCTTGTTTACTATTGACTATGGTGGTATCTACAGGAAAATCAGAAACAGAACTACTAGTACTATGTTCACTTATTGAAGCATTAGACCTGGTAGAATTACTTTGGGAAAATCTATTCATTTTCGTATTTAAGAGACTGAAATCCTAGAGACTGACTATTTTTACACTGCCATGGTGACTACACGACCATCCTGCCTTAACACACCAAAACTGTAGTATCAGTAAAAATAGAGAGATCAATCTAGGACCAAATCAATAAAAAATAATGGATGAATAAACCTGTCAAAAAAGTAAATCAACTTGGCTCTGATACCAACAAGTAAACCCAAGAAAAAGAAAGGGAAAAGGAAAACACTAAAGAAACAGAAAGAAACAGGTTTTATATTACAGGGTTAAAGTATAATCCATATAACATAAAACATTCGAATGATATAATACAAACTTTAAAATACAAGAGTAGAAATACTTACAAAAGAGAGGGATGAAAATAGGAGGCTTATAGTAAGAAAAGAGGTTGAGGATTATAGCACCTAGAGAGAGGGTTACAGGATAGAGAGAGTAAAAAGGATGATTCCTCGAACCAACTAGTTTAGTTTTTATTTATAACCTAAACTTAGACGGATTTGAAACGAATCCGTAAACATAATGTCTTGTCTTCCTTTGTTGTTCGTTGTCTTTTCTGGTAGATGAGTTGATTTGATTTGGTTAAGCTGGAAAGTAGATTTGTAGCTGATAAAAGATAAAATCGGCATGTTGTGAACAGTAAGTTACTTTTAACTCTTTTTTTTTTTTTTTTTTAGTGGTGCAGGAATCTGAACTGTTATTATCTGATTGTGCAGAAAGCATGCCTGACAGAATGATGCTGTTTGAGGATTGTAGAGTCACGAGGAAAATGGAATCCAAAGTCTGAGCCAATGGATTTAAGTGTTGGTGCTGGAGCCATGTAAGCCGACTAGCTTGAAACTTGTATTGTGCAAATTGGAGTTGGAAATGGCAGATGCTTTACATCTGGGAAAAGAATTCCATGCCATAGTAATCATCTTCATTTTGGTAGTATGGATAAGAAGAGGTTTCGTCTGAATGTTCTTCATCTGAATCAACTTGTGATAGGGCTTCACGTAAATGTTGCTTGTATTCTGCTTTAGATCTGGTAGATGCTATCTTTGCTCGTTGTTTAGACTTGATAACTAAAAATTCACTGCTTGAGTATGTTTGAACTAGGTCTTACAGACAGTTGGATTTTTATATAGAAATAAAATAATGTTGGTAGTATAAGCTTTCTAGGAAATAGCTTTATCCCACCATTTGAAGGAGAATCTTCGATATAAATGTAGAGTTAGAGGATAACTTCCAGTTGGAGAAATTACATAATCCCATTTAGAGATCCACGGGAGTTGGAAAAGAATAAGAAAGATGAGTAATGGAGGACTATATTCTTGTCTTGGAAACAATTAATGGTTGAAAAAATGTTCAAATCTTTCTAAAACGGGAAGAGAAAGTATTCTGTTATCTGGACCATACCAGGAAAACCATTGGTTAAACCAAGCTGGATATTTTTTAATGGTATTCTAACAAAAATGGAAAAACCAAGAATGGTTCCTATTGGAATTTTGAAAAGAAAAAGTCTTGTACCAAGCATCAATGTAATCAAAATAAGTATAGGTTTGGGGATAATGTTCTTGTGAAAATCTTTTTGGTATATGGAGAGCTTGATTCCAGTCGGAATAAGAGAGGACCATAAGGATCCTACATTTGGAATGGTTTGCAGATTCTTTGTTTGGAACATGGGTGATAATGACATAATCAATACCAACAAGAATGAATTCATAATAATTTTGAGATTTGTCTCATAGAGGAGAAAGCCAATGTCCATCTGGGAGGAATATTTGTTAGGAGATTCGGAGAGCAGTTGCTGATTTAAATTCTGGTTCAGTGGCAATGATGGGTAGGAGATTTTTATTGTAAATATATAAAGAAGGGTTGACTTGCCCTGGTTCATCAAATTGGGCTAGATTAGAAACTGCTTGAGATGAAGAATGAGAAGGACTGGTTGCCATTTTAGCATAAGTTTGGAGTTTTAATGGAGGAAGGGAGGAATTAGGAAGTTCTGGAAAATCTAATGGTGCAAATGGATTGGAAGTAGTTGGGATTGAAAAAGGTTGTTTCCTTGAAGGGGATAATGGAGGTTAAATGCTTGTTGGCCGAATGTCATGTTATTGTGCATAATGTACTTGAGAACTGGAGGTCTTGGAAGAAGGGGATTCCTTCTTTTTCATTGCATAATCTGCTTTACCGGCTGGTTTGGTTTATCACCTATGAGAGCCCTGCAAGAATTCCTGTGAGAGGAAATTAGGGAGGCTATTGTTCTCTCCTTTTATGAATTCAATTTCAAAATAAAAAACACTTAAAATGGCTTGCTATCTAGTAAAAATCTGCTTTGAAGCAATGTTTTGAACATCTTTTTCTAAAACGGTTTTGGCACTTTTGCAAACAACACGGATAAGAAATGGATGATTCAAAAGATCATATTGGAATTTGGAAACATATAAAACGATACTTAAAATTTCTTTTTTGATAGTACTATAATTCTTTTGAGAGGAATTCTAAACACCTGAAGTAAAACATATTAATTGTTCTTTATCTAATCTTTGCTTAAGAATACCACCATATCCTATATCTGAAGCATCTATTTCAACAATTTTAAAAGCTTGAGGATTAGCAATGTGTAATAATGGTAAATGAGTTATTCGTGATTCAATCAATTTTACAATGTTAGTATGATGTTGAGACCATGCTGGAGGGTTTTTCTTAAGTCTGTCATACAATAGTCTACAAAACCTATGTAAATCTTGGTAAAAATTGCCAATATATTTAGGCATCCTAGAAATCTTTGTAATTGCTGTTTGTCCTTAATTTCATCTGAAAATTTGCTTGAAAATTCGAGACTTCGTTCTATTGGGATTATTGTTCCATTATGAATATTATGTATTAAGAATCTAATTTTTGTTTGAAATAATTAATTTTAGATTCTGAAAGAGCTAAACCATTCTTTTTAATGATGTTTAAAAATGTATATAAATGTTTCCAATGTTGTTCAATATTTTCAGAGTATATCAGAACATCATCTATATAAACTATAGACCATGCTGAATATGGATTAAATATGTCATTCATTATATTGTGAACTTCTGATGGAGCATTTTTTAATCCAAATGGCATAACATTCCATTCATATTGACCAAATGGAACATTAAAGGCTGTTTTATATCTGTCTTCTTCTTTGAGTTGGATCTGCCAAAACCCAGATTTCATAACATTCCATTTATATTGACCAAATGGAACATTAAAGGCTGTTTTATATCTGTCTTCTTCTTTGAGTTGGATCTGCTAACTAATTTGGTTCTTATTTATAACCTAAGCTTAGACGGATTTGAAACGAATCCGTGAACATAATGTCTTGTCTTCCTTTATTATTCGTTGTCTCTTCTAGCAGATGAGTTGATCTGATCAGGTTGAGTTGGAAAGTAGATTTGTGGCCGACAAAAGATAAAATCGGCGTGTTGTGAACAACAAGTTACTTTTTACTTTTTTTTAAAAAAAGTTAAATCAGCACCATGCATTAAGGGTTGCAACTCTTGCATTGACCTAATGTATCTCTTACCCTACTAATGTATGAGGTACAATTCTCAATGTGGGTGTTGATATAAGTTATATCAGCATGTGCTTAATTACCTGATCATCATCTTATAAATGTGGTAATGGTAATCAAAACAAAAACAAAATAAAAATAAAAACAAAGAAACATGAAAAGGGGAAAAATAAAAACAAAAACAAAACAACCATCATATATATATATATATAACGGAGGAAACAAACCCTGTTGATACCACGTGTTGATATAATACAGTTTCAATTTTTTTTTTTTTTTTTTTTTTCAAATCACATGCTGAAACAGTAAAGCATTGTTAGATAAAAGGAAAAAATTACATTTTAGTAATCACTTTTTAACTTAATACCAAAAAAGGATAATATCTGTCAACTTGGTACAAAGTAACTATATACTTACATCAAAATAACTACTAACTTTTTTTGTTTCGTATTAAGTTGAAAAATAGTTATTAAAACGTAATGTTTGCAAAAAGAAAGCTACTTTTAGTAACTTTTGGAGAAATTACATTTTAGTGACCACGTTCCAACTAAATGCCAAAGAAAGAATATTATTTGCTAACTTAATACAAATTGATTGTTTACGTGCTTCAAAAGGACTACTAATTTTCTTTGTTTGGTATTACATTGTGAAATGAATACCAAAAGGTTGATGTTTGGTGTACACTGTATATTTCTTTATTTTTATGTGGGAGAATTGGAAAACCTACACTGTACAATGTTTAATCCAAACTTAGTAGATTGTACCATATTTTTTCATTTTCTTTATGCCTATTCATTTTCTCTTCCAAAAAGTGAACATATAAAATTATAAATAGTTATAATTAGAAAGAAAGATAAATAGAAGCAATAGTAATTAAAAAAGAAAACGCGACACATGACACGTCGGAATACATACTAACAAATCAAAACTATGATCGATATAGGATGGACTAGGCTCCAAAAGAGTCTTAATCTTTTTCCACCAAATACCATAACATATCACCCCCTTCATTTTTTTTCACAAGTTTCTACAATTAAATTAATTTCTTTAAAAGAAAAAATTTATCATTTTTGGAAGTATTCATAAATTTTGGGTGATACATTATGCTAACATCGCACCAAAGATTTTTTTGATTTAACTATTTAATTTATTTTTTTCTATATCTTTTAAATTAAATAAACAAATACATTTTACTATTTTAGAGAATAAATATTTTGTTCAAGTTTTAATTTTCTAATAATCTTATTTTAATAAATAAATCTGTGCATCGCACAAGTTTTGAAACTAGTATACATTAATTTTAATTACCATTACCACAAGTCCACAACAGCCATATATTAATTTTAATTACCATTACCACAAGTCCACGACAGCCAGTCCAAAAAAAAAAAAAAAAAAATGGTAAATGTACCGCAGAAATCAAGTATTTTTGGTACCAAAAAGAAAAAGGGGAACTAATAAGGTTAGTTGTTTGACCATGAGGTGGCACAATGTGATTGGGCCAATGACTGAAACATGCATCTCCTCGAGGAGGGGAAAAAAAAGAGAAGCACGTTTTCTGGAAGCCAAGTTAGCAGCCAACTGATTCTCATAAATGTGGGTACGAAGGATTCGCTGGGCATGGCCAGTCAAGATCCAACAAGCAACGTAACTAATCCGATTCTGTGAATTTTTTCAATTTAGAAGTCAGAATCTTTTGTATCTGTGGGACCAATTCACTTTTTCTTTACATTATTTGTCTTTTACAACAACCTAGCACCTCGTACTATCTTGGCGGGTTGGTATTAATTTATTAAATGAAAAAGATCATACGTGTGATCAACATTTTGTATTTTTTTTTATTTAAAAAATGTAAAGATTCATGGATATACGTTTGTATATAATTTTTTTCATAGAAATTTTTATAAACTGACCCATCTGTGATTCATGTTTTGCGAAACTCATATATTGTTAGATTAATTAAATTGTTTTCTTATATAAGTTATGTATGTCAAAAATCAAGTTGGTTTTAAATTAAGAATCACTTTATCCATAAAATTTAAGATTTTTAATAATTATATGATTAATATGAGAAGATCGATAATCTAATTCAACGGTGGGTTTTGCAAAATATGAATTCTAAATAGGTTATTTTAAAATTTGTGTAAAAACTCTATGTTCAATTTTTATCTTAATTCCATACCTATGTGGTGACATCATTAATATATGGGTCTCGTTTCTTATGAGAGAATCGAAACAAATTTGGATGAGATAATTAAGATATGAGGCACGCACATGATAAAAATCCACCTTGGTCCTTACAAATATTTTGAAAAACCTTAGGAAACTAAAACCTCCTACAAGCAATTATTAAGGAAGAATAAAATGACCTGATTAATTACAAAATCAGCTACTCGATTAACTGGTCTAAATACATCTTCAAAAATTACTCTTACCATTTTAGGGGTTTTATGTAATTATTGGCCAACAGATTGGGTAAATTCGGACACTAGGTGAATTAAATGAACTCAATCAAGCGGTAGGTATGCTCTTTTTTGTCTTTCTCTAGAGCTGACAGGCATTATTTGGGGAGACCGGTTCCCAGTATTAGGTAAGGGTCAAAATATGACTAACCATTAGTATTTTAATGTCAAAAGAGTCAAAAAGTCCTTGCATGCGAATGGAATGCCATTTTATATACGAAGTTTTGCTATGACTTATACTCCTTCGCCTACAAAGATAGGTCATTTTGAAATTTTTTTGTCATAAAATATTGGTCTATTTCAAAAGATTAAATTATTATTTTTTTTTATAACTTTTCTATAATGTTATTTTAATAATTACTTTATAACATAAAACCTAATAAAAAGTAAGAGAATGTATTTTTAGAAAAATAGAGTTTGATAAATGAAAAGTTAATAAAATGATGAGTTTTTTTTAAACATCGTATTTTGTTAAATATCTTTGTAGGACGGAAAGAGTTATAAAAGTCATCTCCCAACAGTCAAACAATGTCTTATCCACTAGCACACAGGTCACAGGCTGAGCTTACAACTTGCAATATTTTATCACCTCTCTATTGGATATCCCATCGTTATATATTCTCCGTTAGGGTGCAGTTAGATTTTAATGCTGCCTCTAGTTTGAGACAAATCTACGACCTCTCCAAGCCATGCTTCTCCTTAGCTTCTTCTTCTTCCTAGTGTCAAACCTCAAGTTCTTTGCCTCTAATTTATCCTCTTCTTCTCTTCTATCATCGATATAAATCAAGGTATCTCTTTTTTGTCATCTTCAACCATGGAGTTGGAACAAGTCATGCTGAGTGAGACCCTAAATGCAGAGAAGGCAGACCCAAAAAATGGTGCTATAAATTGTGATATCGACTCAGCTAGCACGAGTAGTTGTCAAGGGTCCGAAGAACTGATCGAGAGCCATCGCTCCGAATCGGCCATGATGCTAGAGATGGGGGTGCCAAGGAGCGACTCGGCGGAGAAGAAACTATCTTGGTTGCGCTCTCAAATCATCGGTGGCCATGCAGAATTCGATTCTCCCATCGGAAAAAGAAGACTCACTTATGCTGATCACACTGCCTCTGGCCGGTGTCTTCACTTCATCGAAAAGTACATCGTAAATAATGTTCTTCCCTATTATGGTAAGTCTATCATTAGTATTATACGGAGTAGTACTTATTTCATGAGTGAAACTTTCAAAGAAACCTGAAATCAATTAGAGGCGACTCAATCACTAGACAACTTAGACGGTGTCGTGATGTGTGTTATTTGGTGAGCTAACTAGTCTCGATCACATATTTTCTATTATATCATCGCCTAAGGCTCCCACCCCAAAAAAAATAGAAAGTCCCCCCCTCCCCAAAAAAAAAAAAAAAAAAAAAAAAAAGTGCCTAAAACTTATATAGAAAGTGCATATATATGAATATAGCACCTACTTTTTCACTTTATTCTTTCTTTTGTCTAGCCGTCTAGGTAGCGAGGAAAAAAATTTTTAAGAAGAAAATTTTATTATATGGATGTTTGTTTAAGATTATTTAAATTATTATATTAAATATTAAAAAAATCTCATTTACTCCTTCCGTTTCTATTTAAGTAGCCTATTTTCTTTTTTGAGTTGTCTTAAAATAATTGTCACATTCAAAAGGTCAATGATTTTTCTTATTTGATTCCTAAAATACCCTTGAAAGGGTATTCTCTTTTTTACAATGTTTTGTATATTTGGGGGTAAAATTGGAAAATTGAAATATATGTGTTGATGTGAAAGCATTTAATAGGATTTCCTAAAAAAAACGTGTTTTTTCCAAGGGGACGGTTAATTTAAAACAAAGAGAGTAAAATTTTGCCTTAAATCTTCAACTTGTATCAAACCAACCAACATGAAACTGTTTTGATGGCTCATGCATGATTTAGAGTTGCCTAAGCTCAGATTTTTAAATACAAACACTCAAATGAAATAATGAGTTTGAAACTAGGAGAATTTTGATACTTATTAATGTTTGACAAGAATTTTTGTACTGTCACCTTCAAAATATCAAAGATAAACGTTGCATTGTGAAGTCTTCAAGCATTCGATAGAATAACCGTGCATCTATTTGTGCACAGGGAATACTCATACCAGTGACAGTTACGTGGGGCAGCAGACCACAAAAATGGTTCATGAAGCAAGGGCATATATCAAGAAGCAGCTAGGCGGTGGACAAGACGATGCAATCTTGTTCTGTGGCTCAGGCTCAACGGCAGCGATCAAAAGGCTTCAAGAAGTCATGGGAATCGCCGTTCCATCAACTATGAGACAGAGGCTATTCAAGAGCCTAGCAATTGAAGAAAGATGGGTGGTTTTTGTTGGGCCTTATGAGCACCACTCGAACCTCCTCTCGTGGCGGCAAAGCCTTGCAGAAGTAGTAGAGATTGGTTTAGATGATGAAGGTTTACTGGACATGGAAGCTCTAAGACTTCAACTTGAGTCATATCAATACGCCAACCGGCCAATGCTAGGCTCTTTCTCAGCTTGTAGTAATGTCACTGGAATTTACTCCAATACACGAGCTCTTACAACACTTCTACACCAGTATGGAGCATTTGCATGCTTTGATTTCGCAGCAAGGTACATATATTTTGGGATAATGATGTTTGACTCATAATAAAATCTCATATAATGTGGCAGAGCATGAATTAATCCTCTTTAATCATTGGATATCTCCAATGAAATCTAAACCATCCATGTGTGAACTCCACCCCATAGGGATAGTTCAGATCTCACTGGACAAGTCCAATTACCAAAGAGGATCCTCTCTCAACATCATAATGGTATATGCTCCAAGGAACTATTTTTTTAAAATTAAAAAAAAAAAATCAATTGCGCATTTAAGCCTTAAAGGCATAGTTTTATTTTGGGTTAATAATATATATGGATCTAATAGAACTATAAATTTTGTACATGCCTGCAGTGTAGTGTTTGAATTATGTTTATGTTTGTGTTTGTGCAGTATTAGCTAGGTGCTAATTAATCTAACTGGCCTTATATATTTTGTATGGACAGTGGTCCTTATGTGGAGATCGATATGAGATCGGGGGCAGTTGATGGATATGATGCTGTGTACCTTAGCCCACATAAGTTTCTTGGGGGGCCAGGTTCCCCTGGCATCCTTGTAATAAGCAAGGCCCTCTATCGGCTGTCATCTTGTCCCCCATCAACTTGTGGAGGTGGAACTGTCGATTTTGTGAATGGCTTTAGTGAAGAGGTAACTCATCTTATTTTGGGAATTAATATGTTCCATGTTATTGCTACTATTTATGGTGGATTTGGAGGCCAACAGGCCTTGGGCCTTGCGGCATAGTCTTTCCCCATAAGGGTGGGGATGGTTTATGGGAATCGTGGGTACGACTTCCCTTGCGTCGCGTGTGTCCTTTACGTGATTTAGAGAGCACCTTAATTGGGTTTTGTTTTTGGAAGCAACTTCTATTAAACAATGATGTCTTATGGGCACTTTACTATTCTAGGATGACCAATTTTATATATGGAGAAGTACCCTACAGGGTTGGTCAAGTAGTTAGAGTTGGAGTATGTTCTCCTAAAGGTCGTTATTTTAACTCCTTGTAATTATCGCTGTCTTTGTATATGAGGTATCTTACATGTAACCTTAGGGGAATAATTTAGGTTGAAATCTTGGACGGTAGTAAGATCAACATGATAGAGATACCCCTAATTTAACTTAAAGCAAGGTCATATATATATTTTTTTTAATTAAGAAAAAAAAGTCATAATTTAAAAATGTGGTAGGAAATGTTCTATTTAATTGTTAATCTTTGTGGGTTCGTAGAGGTATTGGTTCCACTTTATCCACCGAATTAACTTTTCTAATTAAGATACAATCATCTATCAATTGCAGGACACATTATATGCAGACGAAATAGAAGAAAGGGAAAACGCCGGTACTCCGCCAATCATCCAAAAGACAAGAGCAGCATTGGCTTTCTGGGTAAAAGAATACGTTGGTTTCCAAGTGATCGAAAAACTTGAGCACAACTACATAGAAAGGGCGCTCAAGAGGCTTCTCCCAAATGAAAACATAGAAATTTTAGGCAATACAAGGGCAAAGAGGCAAGCAATCCTGTCTTTCCTTGTTTACTCTACTACCAATTCTGCCTCCACTGACGTGAATAATGAGAGAAATATGGATGCTAGAGAGGGAAGACTTTACATGTGGAGAGAGACTGGGAACCAGAGAGATAGGCCCCTTCATGGGCCTTTTGTTGCCAAGCTTCTTAATGACCTGTTTGGCATTCAGGCTCGAGGTGGCTGCGCTTGTGCTGGACCATATGGTCACAGTTTGCTGGATGTCAATGAGACCCAATCGCTTGCTTTCAAATCTGCCATCCAAAAGGTAACTAGTCTGTTGGTTCATATTATCGAACTCTGAAATTATCGCAGGGAATGATACAACCGCTCTGGATGTGCTTCTCAAAAGATATCACTTTAAACTCTTTCAAAATTCTAGATTTGTCACCCATAATATTTTTTTTTTCTTTTTCTTTTTAAAGCCCTTTATCTTTGTTTCCTATATACCTTTATCAGTTTTTATCTGTTTTTTTCTTCCTATGGAGTTATCACACAACAGCTTTCAAAATATGGGGCTGCGGCCAATTGGAAATGAATATTGAACTAAATTACGGTTTATAAGATTATTAATTTTTGCAGTTTTTGAACCTCAAAATCATAAGATAAAATAAAAGTTTTAAGCTACAACTTCTTTGATTTTTTGAATTAGAATAATGTATTAACAACCATCCAAAACTCGCCCTAACTTCGATCCTACTGTCATCCAACATTATTTACAGGGATATGCTGGAGTAAAGCCTGGATGGACAAGAATCAGCTTCCCCTACTACACGTCGGACGAGGACTTGGAGTTCATTCTAGCTGCAATAGAATTCATAGCCATATATGGCCAGCGGTTCCTTCCATTGTACCACTTTAACTGGAAATCTGGGAACTGGACTTTTAAGAAGGCGGCATTTATGGAGACCCTTGTAGGGAAGGAGAACAAACTCAAATTTGGTGACTTGCCAATGGCTAATGCCATGAAGGGATTAAACTTAGACACTGACATATCGCAAGAGCACAAAAATGCCGATGTTGGGGACGTTGGGATGATCGATGAGTACGCTTCCTATTTGGACACTGCCAAACAAATCGCTTGTCTCCTTCCAAAGTTCCCTCCTCAGCGTAGGGTCCCCAAAGACTTAGATCATAGCGTCCTCCTTGTCAGAGTCTAGGTTGGTTTTTTCTTTTTTTTCTTTTTTTTTTTTTTTTTGAATATTATCTGGTCTTCAAAAGTTATAATATTGGCTACGCCTTTTATTTTTTGCATTCCTTTGGGCTATGGATGATGAATCCATAAGCTCACTTTGCACTTTTGCAGTACATTTTACAAATAAAATATATTCACTGCGTCGTCACGCACATGTGCATTAATTAAGTACATAGGAAAAAGAGTTTGCAAATAGGAAGAATGCACGGCTTGTATGTGTCAAGAACTCAAATCTTTAACTAATTAATTTCCAAATTTCATTTACTCTCAATTTTGTCGTTTAAAAAAGAAAATAAAATAAAAAATAAAAGTGATAGGGCTTCTGATTGGAAGCTATTCCAAATATATTGGAGGGGAAACCGCCTTAAAATCACCCACAGACCCAACCTTTCGACAACGACTAACTAGGGCTCCAACTCAAACAAGAAGCGCAACCTTACTTCGGCCAGAAATGTTGTAGACGCCATTGCTCCAGGTTAAATCTTTAGTTGGACATCTATACCCCTATTACCGGTTAGAAGGCAACTTCTTGTAATGTAGGGGAGGAGTTAGAATTTATCTTCAATAGGGGTAATGTGCTATGATTCTGTGAAATGGGAATTGGGAACTAAAATCTCTGGAAAGCCTTTTTTTTTAAAAAATTATTTTTTAGTAATCAGTTTTCAATTTAATGCCCAAAAAAGGATTTTTTTTGTCAACTTATTACAAATTGACTGTAAATATACTTTAAAAGGACTACTATCTTTCTCTTTTTGACATTATGTTGAGAAATAGTCATCATATAGTAATATCTCTTCCAAGAAAAAAACAAACCTTGGTTGAGTCAGTGGGGGCACATGCCCCCAAAGGCCCTCCCTACTCTGCCAGTGCCTGTATGCACCTTTTTCAACGTCCTTGAAAATTAAAACATATCTTATTTGCAACAGATCACATGGTATCATAAGCTAAGAAAAGTGGAATAAAGTAAAAATGCGAGATAAAAAAATTCCAAACATTCTCACTTTACCCTATTTTTAATTAATTCGTGATATTACGTTACCATATCACAGATACATATAAGTTGTTGTCGGCTAACACGGTAGTGGTCCATCATCATTTATTATAGCCCCATACGCGACTTAAGTGGCCGAATCATATGATGAACCATCGGCATCCACGTTCACATTTGATCAGTTAATTGGTCCATGAGATACGATTTTGTATTTTTCTTCCAACGTGCTTTGTTCGTTGTACTCTCTCAACTACACATTTGGTATTTTCCTTACCAAATAAGTCTGTACCTCACTTATTTGCACCGCCATCCACCTTCACACGTACGTGGCGGGAGAGGGTGGAGAGAGTGGTCAAAGGATCCTCCTCCCTCAAATATATATTTTTATAAAAAAAAATAAAAAATTTGTATCCAAATTTTTTATCATTACAAATTTGATCCACTCTAAAATTTTAATTTACTTTCCAAAATCGATCATTCTGCAAATTTTATCCTTCTACAAAAGTCGAAAGTTAGAAAGTCGAAAGACAAAATCTCCATTTGTTTTTCTAACATTTCGTTATGATTTTTCAATAATTGTTTGTTTAATCCTCTCAAATTTTAGTTTTCTCCTAAAAATTTGACCCTTTTGTTAATTTTACCTCCTACGAAAGTTAATAATCAAAACCTCTTTTTGTTTTTTTAACTTTTGACCCTAACTTTTTCAATGTAAATTACAATTTGTCCCTGGAACTATAGGGGAAAAACTCCATTTTTTAGTGAGTTAATTTCTTGTCCCTCACTCCCAGAGGCCAATTTTTTTGGTTGAGCCCACACTCCACATGCATGTGCAAGACAAAGCCTGCATAACTAACCCAAATAGAGAAGAAGAAGTTGAACACAAGGACTTCCGTTATTTTATACATAATTGTTAAGAACCTGTGGTTGACCACTTCTAGTTTAATAGTTGAAAATTTAAATGAGTTTGTCCTAAACTAACATAGCCACACATTAGACCATATTCTTCTTTTGTGAGTTAGATTATGACATTTATCAATCACTAAGACAAGAGCTTCAACTTTTATTTTATTTTCTTTTGCATTGTACTTTTCTTTCATTGATTAATAAATTTTGGGGAGCCTAATGTGTTTAGGTTTCTCTTTAATGCTTAAGTTCTTTTTTTATTAAAATAAAAAAAAAAAAAAAATTTAGGTGACCACCTCAGAATTTTTAATTGATTTAAAATAATAGAGTTCACCTCCCCGAATCAAACCATTTTTTAAAATGCACATACCAAAATTAGTTAAAATATTTTAAATAAATCCTTTTTGACCTTACCAAGTATTTTATACAGTATTTCGTATAACAGGATTTTGTGGTAAAGAGTTTATAATCTTTTCAAGCCGGCCACCATATAATAAATTTTAAAAAGAATGAGAGAGAGTTTATAGAGGGAGATAAAAAAAAAAAATTAAAAATAAATAAAAGATGAGCTAGGTAGGGCAAAAATAAATAAATAAATAAATAAATAAATAAGAAGAAGAAATATTGGACTGGTATCTCAAGCTTTTATTCTACATGTCAATGATGTCCCTAAGAAAGGATTTGGTGTAATAACATACGGCACCATGCTGTTTATGATGGTATAGTTGGTGTATTGCCAACTATGCGATCATGCACTATTCACTGTGTATGATCGCATGGTTAGTAACACACCAATCATGTAATCACACACAGTATGGTACTATGATAGTAGCAAATATAAACCCCCCAAGTAACATTAATTTTTATTTATATAGTAGCATGCTTATGCATGTTTATGAATTTAACAAGGCATATATAATTACATATTGTCTATTATTTAGTTCGGGGAATTACAAGTTGGTCTAGCTAGGGGCATTTAATTACGGTAAGTAGTCATTCTTAATCAAGTTAGTAGTTTATTATGAAGTTAGCAACCATTTGTACTGACGTGTAATTATTTGTCTGTAGTTGGACCAATCTGTAATTCCCTCTTATTATTAATTTAACATGATTATGAACACGATCAACAAGCTTGGTCAACCGAGATATTTACGATTTTACCCTTTCAACTTGACTACAATTAATCATATTAAACTTAATAATGTTTTTTTTTTTCCAAGAACATGCAATTTGTTTAATAATATGGAGTATTCTTAATATATGAAGTGAGTACGATTAATTTAACATAATTTTAATAAGACTTAAATATGAATTGAAATGGAGGGTTAGGGGTAAGGATAAATCCTATCGATTGTCAAAAGAAAAGGTTAAAAAAAAAAAGACTTAATATGAATGGAAACAGTGGGTTAGAGATAAAGATAAATTCTATTGATCGTCAAAAGAAAGGATTTTTTTTAAAAAAAAAGTAGGCCTATTACCAAGCGTTCCACTTGCTTTTGTTTTGTTTTGTTTTTTGTTTTTTTGTTTTTTTGGGTTTTTTTAGCTAAGTTGTCACCCTTTCATTGAGCCAATGGAAGCTACGTGTAGATTAGTAAAAATGATATGAAATAGGCTAACCCCAAAAAAATATAAATTATAATTAACCCCCTACTATTTGGCCTCTTTTCACATAACTTTTAAAGAAAAATATTTGCAATCTCTTTCAAGATAGTTTACAAATTTACAAATTAGGATCACCGTTAATTGTTATTTATGATATTAATTGTCAATCATGATATTAACCAGGGTCACGTGACGTTTTTCGGTCCAATTGTATAAATGACACTAATTGCTAAATTTATAAACTATCTAGAATACATTGTAACAATTTCTTCTTAATAAAAAAAATAATTAAAATAAAATGAAAAGAAAGCTAAACATTTACCCAAATATGAATGGAAACGATTCAATCTTCAATTTCTCAAATTTAACCCTCAATCAGCCCAAAATGAACTCTAATAACCACATTCATTTTGATGGACCCCAACACCAGCAGACACATGATGTGGCACCATATGATTGGAAATGACAACACCAACAATGGAAAAGAGGAGCCAAACGCATTCTTTTTTGGAACCGTGGGGAGAAGCCAACTGATTGTTACCTTGTCGGCCGGTCACAAACTGGGAACAATAGAAGAGTGGTAAGAATGTAAGCATTATCTGTGGGACCAGATCCCCTTTTTTATGTCCGTTGTTTCTGTGAATATCAGCAACACCTGTGGGTCCCCTTTACAGCGTAACCTCATCTCACGCCCATATATTATTATATTATAACTGTAATTAATACCACCAGCTAATACCACCTTGGCCCATCAACATTCCTCAATAAAAGTAAAAAATTTATAAATTTTTTTAAAAAAATAATTATATGCATGACATTTTAAGTTCAATTTCACACGTAGGTGTAAAGAATTATCATTTGAGGAAATTTAAAAAAAAAAAAAAAATTCATCCAATCCCAACACAAAATATTACGAAGTAGTACGAAAAAAAGGACTTTTAACCATTTGATTTGCATGTTCTATTATCCAACTAATTCTCTATCCTGTTCACTTTGCATTATTCAATGTGTAGGATAAGTTTGTAAGTGAATTCAAGATATGAAAATCAAATTCAAGGTATTCTGCTTCTTGAAATATAAATCTACCTTTAATCCTATACAACGGATTTTTGAAAAATTATTTTATGTGCTAAGCACAATGTGGAAACCAAACATAGGGTATGTGTATCATACTTGACTAAAATAATTTGAAAGTCAAATGTCAATGCTTATGAGTGCAAAGCCTTAACTAAAATTTTAATCAAGACTAAAAATGTTCAATAATACAGGCTTGTATTAGCCATAGTGGACAAGTCTACCCCTTGCAATAATATATATTATTGTCATTGCCTAAATTGGACCAATATAACCATTAACCACAATCTGAGGGTGCGACCCTGTAAGTGACTTAAATGCAGCCCCTGTTTTTGCATCTTTTATTTTTTATTTTCTTAGTCGTAATCCACTGAATAATCTATTCCTCCCTATTAAATACCAGGTCTCACTTCCTCCAAAGGCAATGAAAGCATGATGCTTCTTCTTTTTTCCTGTGAATAATAACTATACCAGAGCCCCACCACCCCTTCTTCTTCTTCCTCCTATAGTTTTTTTGATATAATCCATTATCCACAAACAAGCTTATCTCTTGTTGAAAGACTTTTTAAGCATGAAGTTGGAAGAAGCCATGTTGAGAGAGACCCTTGGTGGTCAAAAGATACACACAAACAATGGTGAAACCTACAGTACTGGGAGGATCAACTCAGAGGTAACGAGTTCTTCTCATGGATCCAATGATCTGTGCTATCGCTCCGAGTCATTTAGGACGCTAGAGATGGGTGTGCCGACGAAGCGACTCGTCGGAGAAGAAACTGTTTTGGTTGCGCTCTCAAATCATCGGTGGCGGCGACGCAGAATTTGATTCTCCCTTTGGCAAACGAAGACTCACCTATGCCGATCACACCGCCACCGGCCGGTGTCTTCACTATATCGAAAACTACATCATTGATAATGTTCTTCCCTTCTATGGTAAGTTTTTCATCACAAACTATGTTATCGTATTTTAACCTGTTAAAAGCAACTCTAAGCTTACTAACTAGCATTTTTTATTTTTTATTTTTAGCTTTACTAGCAAAATGACATTCTTTTTATGAAAAAAAAAAATAATTAGTTATTCATGTGAATAATCCAAGAGCACTGATTATTCTTTAGCTATTTCAATTTCTTTCTCAATATATTTTATTTTTATTTTTTAATTATTAGATGGCGAGAGAAAGCGAGAATGATAGATCACTAAAAAAAAAAAAGGAAAGAAAGTATTAGCCATGGACCAATCATGGCTAAAAGTGGCCTATTTGTGGCCAAAAGACCCTCACCCACAGATTTGGAATCATGGCTAAAGGTAGTGTGGCTAAACTTTGCAAATTACATTTGGTTTCCATGGCCAACCATAATCAGGGATTTATCGTGGCCCCAAGATAGCTGTCACCAACTTCCAAACATTTAAAAAAAATAATAAAACCCTTAGCCACATATACATCTATAAAGAGGGCTAGAGGAAGTGTGAGAAAAATGAATTGAAGAAAAGAACACTTTTAACATTGATGGTGTGAAAAAAAATTCACTCTTTATCATTTAAGTTGTCAAGATTTGATTTTTAACAGATGACAGTTTGTTATATAAGATTTTTCCTATTTAACATAAAAAAAAAAAAAGAGTCAATGAATTGAAAAGTTGCTAGCCAAATGTAGCTGGCCACTGTTGCAATATGTAAATTAAATATCTAATCGATAAAAACTTCCATGCAATTGTGTCGACACGGCCACGTGGCGTCACGGGCTAATGAAAATCAAGTAAAGTGGAATTATCAAAACATTTTTTAACCCTACAATCTCACTTTGCTTGACTCCCATTGTCCTATGACACCATATGGCTCATGTCACAGTTGTATGGAAGTTCTTCTAGCTAATGTGATATCTAATCCGTCGGAGCAGAGGAAATGGAGTTTGAGTTGCTATTTTAGCCTGAGACATACTCATTTGATAAAAAGAATGCTTGAAATTAGTTGTGGTTAAACTAATCATTTTTCACCTTTAAACGCGTGCAACCAATCAAATTAATGAAATATAATTCCTTTTTGACTTGAAGTATTTTTCACCTTCAAAATTTTCAAATATAAATGAATCATCCAATTTTGAATTTTTCAAGCATACATTAGGATATCCATATAGTATTGTAATTACTAATTATACCATCGGTATATATACAGGGAACACTCATACCTGTGACAGTTACGTGGGGCAAAGGACCACAAAAATGGTACATGAAGCAAGCGCATACATCAAGAGGCAGCTCGGTGGGAGGCCAAGACTGATGCACTCTTGTTTTGTGGCTCAGGGCACGACGGCGGCCATCAAACGGCTTCAAGAAGTAATGGGCATCGCCGTTCCATCGACCCTGAGAGATAGGCTGTTGAAGAGCCTAGTGACTGAAGAGAGATGGGTGGTTTTTGTTGGGCCTTATGAGCACCACTCGAACCTTCCTCTCGTGGCGGACAAAGCCTAGCAGACGTGGTAGAGATTGGGTTAGACGACGACGGTTTATTAGACATGGAAGGTCTAAGACTTCAACTTGAGTCATATCAATGCACCAACAGGCCAATGCTGGGTTCTTTCTCAGCTTGTAGCAATGTGACTGGGATTTACTCAGATACACGAGCTCTTGCTAGGCTTTTACACCAATATGGAGGGTTTGCTTGCTTTGATTTTGCGGCAAGGTACACTAAATTTTGTGCATATATATGTGTTTGTACTGTGGACTATATGTGTTGTTGCATTAATAGGTGTTGATGTCTGATTTTTCCCTTTCTATATTTTGTGTGGACAGTGCTCCTTATGTTGAGATCGATATGAGATCAGGGGCGGTGGATGGCTATGATGCTGTTTTTCTGAGCCCACATAAGTTTCTTGGCGGACCAGGGTCCCCTGGCATTCTTCTAATGAGCAAGGCCCTCTATCTGCTGGCATCTTCTCCCCCATCCACTTGTGGAGGTGGAACTGTTGATTTTGTGAATGGCTTCAATAAAGAGGTAAATCCTCTCATTTGGGGAAATTAGTTTAGTCATGTCCTTGTACTAAATAATGCCAATTTGGAAACTATCTTGGGTTTTCTTTTCTTTTTTTTTTTTAATTTTTGGGAGTGGGGGAGGCAGGGTGGTGGGGGAAGTATCTGGAATTGAACAATGTACTGCACTTTATCAACCAAAGTTTGCTAATGTAGTATCATGAAATGCAGGACACATTATATTTGGACGACATTGAAGAAAGGGAAAACGCTGGTACTCCACCAATTATCCAGAAGGCTAGAGCAGCATTGGCTTTCTGGGTCAAGGAATACATTGGTTACGAAGTAATCGAAAAACAGGAACAAAACTTCATAGAAAAAGCGCTCGAGAGGCTTCTCCCAAATGAAAATATATGGGTTTTAGGTAATACAAGCGCCAAGAGACAAGCCATCCTGTCTTTCCTTATTTACTCTACTACCAATTCTGCCTCTACTGGCCTGGAAAAGGAGTGTAATATTGATGGTCAAAAGGGAGGACTCTACATGTGGGGAGAGACTGGGAACCAGAGAGACAAGCCTCTTCATGGGCCTTTTGTTGCCAAGCTCTTCAATGACCTGTTTGGAATCCAGGCTCGTGGCGGTTGCGCTTGTGCTGGACCCTACGGTCACAGTTTGCTTCATGTCAATGAAGCTCGCTCGCTTGCTTATAGATCAGCCATCCAAAAGGTATCCATAGCTACTCCATTTTTCTCCTTTTCATGTGTTAAGAACTCAAAAACATCACATTTTTAGTGTCATCTAACATTACTGTGCTTATACTTACAGGGATATGCCGGAGTTAAGCCTGGATGGACTAGAATCAGCTTCCCCTACTACATGTCCAACGAGGAGTTCGAGTTCATTCTAGCTGCACTGGAATTTATAGCCATATACGGCCAGCGATTCCTTCCCTTGTATCACTTCAATTGGAAGCGCGGTGACTGGACTTTAAGGAAGAAGGCATTCAACGAGACACTAAAAAGGAAGGACAACAATTTCAATTTCCATAACTCGACATTGGCTAGTGCTATGAAAGAATTGAACCTGGACTGTCACACACCGAAAGAAAACAACAATGCTGATGCTGCTAAGGATGATGGGATCATCACTAAGTATGCATCATATTTGGAGACTGCCAAATGTATCGCCAGCCTCCTTCCAAAGTTCCCTCCTCAGCGTAGGGTTCCGGAAGACATAGATATCAACCTCCTGTACTGCAGAGTCTAATTTCCCTTCTTACTGTTTTTCATCTGTTCTTGTCATTTTTTCCTACATTTTTGTACCCTGCATATAGGCAATTAGTACTTTGAATGGTGAATATATAGTTGAATGCATACAGCCTCAAGTGAAGATGAATCTCCATTTACTCTCTTATAACATGCTTCTTCGAACATTTGTATACAAATACAATTTTAGATAAAGAGTACATGCATGATGCTTTGAGCAGACAGCCTGCCCAGCAATAACAAGCAAAGTAGGAGATGACACTCCATAATACCAACCGGTTGAGGCCTCTGTAGCCGTTAACAAGCAAACAATTTCTATGCCCTCCAGTTAAGAGTCTCTTAACCTATCAAAAACTTCTGTACCAACAAGTTAGGATACTTTGTCCAACTGATAAAATCCTCTTTCCCTCTACCAAATAAATAAATAGATAGGTCATCCATCCCTCCCTCTTTCCAAATAATAAGCAGAATAATTCTGGCTAGGAATATAGGCCGAAATGTCACTGCACCTGAAAGAAAATTGAGGTTAGTTCTCGCACACATGCCCGCGTGTTTGAGGGAAAGAATTAAGGGCCTTGATGTACCAAATACAACCCTAAACAGCAAATGTTTCGGCTTAGACACAAAACAATAAAATAGCAGATGGAACAACTGCAAATGCTATTGGAATAATATTTTTTTTTTCTTATTTGACAATTAACTGTTAAAAATATTATTTTTTAAAAAAACTTGTTACAATGACCTTTGTAGAAAAAAATAAAAGGGCCTATATAACAAAGAAATTGCCTAATTCACAATTTGGTAAATTCCATTAAGAAGATTCCCGTATACATCATCCACAGCAAGTGCCGAGTTGAACTTTGAATCCCTCACCACTAGTAACAAAAACAACAGCTTTATCATCCCTTCAATCCTGTCCATATTTCCCTTGCCCACCACACTGAGGATCTCAGATATTCCAGTGCTTCCAATCACCGATAAACAAAATGAAATCCGCCTCTTTGACGATGCCATCACTGGCCTGTAGCCCTCATATCTATAAAGAATATAGAATATTTAAGGCCTCAAGTCTGACAGACTTTTCACATCATGCCGAGTTAGAAACATACCTGCAAGAGAAACAATTCTGCCTATCAACAATGGAGACAATGTCAGCTCTTCATCAGATTAGAACATTCCCAACTTCACATAGGAGTTGAGAGCTCCAAATAAAGATATGCCAATTTTTCCCATTAACTTCCTTTGAGTAAATCAATGGAATGGTGAGAAACAAAATATGCATAAGAAAAAGAAAAAAATAATGTGCAACTACTGCTAAGAGCAGAGTGTCTGAAGAACTCGGCTAACCTATAGTTCCTTCTATAGCTTGAAGAAGCACACAAATGTGGCAGCTTGGATACATTCAAGGATAAAAAGAAAATAATAATAATAATAATAATCTTAAGACGCTACCTATCTTAACAGAAAATGAGTATATATTTAATAGACCCATTCTTGAGGTTTATAGCCTTACAGGCCATGCAACCGAGCCATATAAATTTTTTTTTGTCACCACTTTTAAGCTAAGTGGTGTCCTCATTATGTCCCATACAGAAAACTGCAGGGTCAACTCTGCTTGAGGCTTGTTCAACTAAGAAGGTCGTAATACCTCACACGCAGCATTTGCGTGGGCAGCGGCCTCTTGCCTTGGGGATATTTATATTAGGAATGCAGGACTAGAGAAAGAGAGAGAGAGGTGCAACACAAAAAGAAAACTTGTGAGATTCGCATGAGAAGAAACTGCAACAAACCATTAAGGAAAGATATGTTGAATTTTTAGAGAAAATGGCTAGCTATCAAAAGTTGTGGCTTCTCCTCATCTTCTTCAATCTCCATCAATTCTTCAGCTCTAAGTTCCTGAACCCTTTTATCCCATATTCCATCTATTAGCTTCCAAGTTGCATCACTGATGATTTGGGTCTGCATTAGAAACAAAAATGATCTGTATTAGTCAACTTGACAACAAAATATGGCGGCACAGCAACACTAAGGGTTATACTCTTTCATGTACCTCCATAGGACGGGGTGCACCAAAGGTTGAAAAGCCCACATTTCCAGGTGCAAATGTAACTCTCCCAGGAAGAGCAATTCCATGGATTCCCCAACGCCCGGCATAAATTAGGGCTCCATATTCATCAATAGGATTCACAGCAGGCTGAAAAGAGCCCCAGAAAAAAATAATTAATAACGTCTTCATCTTCAGATATAAAATATCAAGCAGGCAATAAATACCTTGTCAATATTCCACCATTCTAGACTGTGATATTAGTGAGTAGAAATTGAACATTCAGCTTACGAATTGTAAATCACGATTCTCAATTCCATGGTCAGAAAATAACATTATGCCAGACAGATATAACACTTGGAAAACAATGTCATGCACTCTTAGGAGAGACCTATTGGGTATCTTCAGAAAAAATTCAATAGACTCCTCATATTTCTCGTAAGACCTACACTAAATAATTCCCCCCTCTGAATATTGTGTTCAAAGCATGTAGTCTGAACAAGATTCCACAAATAACCATTATCATGTATTGTAATGCATATACTGAAATAAAGTAATGCTTTCCAAGGTCATAAAACTCTCTGGCAATATGCACCATGAAAAGCTGGTATACACAAGATGACAGGTTAGTCAAGAACTGAGAAGCCATAAAAGAAACTACATTCTACAGCAAAAAAATAGATGATGAGACTTCTGTTCTGTTGAGTTATCCCAGAATATAAAATGTAAGCAGGACATTGGTTGCCAGTTGCCACCCTACCAGTAGTGATCTGCAGTAGTCCAAGGAGAATACAACACAAATATTTTTCATTTTATAATTTCTGCTTCGATAAAATAATAAAAAATGAATTGAAAAACACTGGTATATACAAGATGATGAAGAGAACATAAACTATGGGAGTCTGCCAAAATAGTAAAACCAAAGGAGGACCAAGTTATATTCTTTTCCATTCTTCATATATGTCGAAAATAGTCGCTTTCAAGTATCTTTTTGGCATCAATTCACACTATGCCCTCAGTTTCTAATCCCAGTTTGACTAGATTTAAATTTCATATATTCTGTTTTTGTCTATTTTAACATAAAACCTTTAGATTTTAGGGTCTGTCCATAGTTCCAACTTAAAAATTCAACCCTACTCTAGTTTCATAAACTAATACAATATCATCAACCAGTAACATTCACCATAGGATATCTGTCAGTTCATCTGTTTAAAAAAAGAAAAAAAAAAAAGTTAAGGACTCAATGTTGATCCCTGTTGTAGTTTTGTAAGCCTATAGTGAGTGAAAATTCACTTGTCTCCACCGGTCATTCTAATGCTAGTTACAGCTCCATCATACTGTGCTTAATCATATCAATATATCAAATAGATACTTCTTTCCTTTATAGTACACACCACATTCTACCCTTAAAAACCCTATCATATGTTTTTCACAAGTCATTAAGCGCCACATCCTTTGAGGCTCTTTGTAGGTTAATGCAGAAGGCATCTGATGCTAACTTGGCTGGGGTCTTTGTGATAGTGAGACGAGGGCAGGGGACGGGTTGTATCTCCCACCTTTTATATGCAGATGATACTTTAGTTTTCTGTGGGGCGAGGAACAGACAACTTGGGTACCTTAGGAGCATCTTCATTATGTTCTGAGGCTGTGTTCATGTTGAAAATTATCCTGGACAATACAGAATTCTTTGCCACCAAAGATAGAGTGGAGACGAATTCTTTTGCTGCTAATTTGGATTAAAAGGCTGGCAGCTTGCCAAAGTAATACTTGGGACTTCCTCTTGGGGCAAAATTCGAAAGAAAATCTGTTTGGGAACCTATTGAGAGTTTGAAAGAAAACCTAGCAGTTAGAAGATGCGGTAATTGTCCAAAGGGGGGTGAGCGACTCAAATTAGAAGCACCCTTGCTATCTTACTTATCTAAGTTATGTCCCTCTTTCAAATTCCAGTGTGTGTAGCTAAGAGATTGGAGAAATTTCAAACAGAATTTTTATGGTTTGGTTTGGGAGAGGAGCAGAAGATGCATTTGGTAGATTGGGGGACAGTGTGGACACCTAAATAGGCAAGAGGGGTTGGGACTCTGTCCTTTGGTGATGGCTGATAAAGGTCTTTTAGGAAAATGGCTATGGAGGTTGGCTAATGAGGAGGAGGTTTTATGGAGGTAGGTGGTAAAGTGGAAATATGGAAGCTTAGCTGCACAATCCAGCCCTCAAGCTTCAGCTGCAACACAATCCCAACGCCGTCGAGCTTCAGTTATAGCACAATCCCATTGCCGCCATCAAGCTTCGAAGGAGTGAGTAGCAGCCGCCGTCAAGCTTTAGGTATGTGTTGCGTTTATTGTTTTCGTTTTTGCCTCAGTTTTTGTTTTTGTTTTTGTTTTTGCCTCGTTTTCGTTTTTGTTTTTGTTTTCGCATCAAGCTTCATGGTTGACCCACAATTTTGGATAGAAAATAGCCTAGATGCATGGTAATGGTGGCAACTTGCTTAGAGCCTTAAGATTATTTATTATTTTTTTCCCACCTACTCAATTTCGTAAATTTTGGAGTTCAAACTGGTGATAATTAGATAATCTTGCTAATTCAGTGAAAAACCCCATGGGGGATATTACGATGGAAAGGGATTCTTCAATGGGGGTTACAACACAGTTCTCCCAAAATAAACGAACAAGTACTTGGCTCATCAGAGAGGGTAGACAGCAAGCGTAGTGCCATCATGCTGTAGCTAGATGGTAATGAAGGTGGATGGCACCAGTCTATTTTGCCGGGATCATGCTGCTGAAGCTTGACAACAATTAAATTCATTTGACCTGAACTGGGTCGGGTAAGAGTTGCCAACCCTCATCTTGGCCATTAAATGAAATTGACAGTGAGATCTTGTGCACCTGATGCATCAGGCACCTAACAGTAAAAGGACTCTCTAAATATATATCTAACTTCTTGAAAGGACAAAATAAATGTGGAAGAGGAAAAACTGCCAGTCAAAAGTAGCTTTTGGAAATCAGCTGGCTAGTGGGTCCATGTCCTTAGGGTGTCCACCTATAAAGCATCAAAACTCCAGTACAAAAATAAAAATTAATTTCATTATTAGGGCATTTGGAAGACACATCTTGGACACCGCAGGATCACAGCATAGATTGAAAAATAAAAATTAAAAGGTACTTGTTTTGCTATTTTAGAAACTGTTGGACAATTTTTTTTAATAAATAAATAAATAATATGATAGATGAGGTTATTTATTTGCATGTTCCTGCTATATCATATCCTCTTTTTTTTTTTTGTTGAAGGATTTTCCATACCAATGTTTGTGTTGTGTCATACTCATGTCCCTGGCTCCCTGCTGCCTTTTTTTTTTTTTTTTTCCCTAATAAGAAAAAATCTTTGTTGTCAATGTTCATTCTTCATGCCTTCATAGGTAGGCACATGACTGACTAGAGGTGATCACCTAGCCTTTCTATGGAACATTTGAATGCCAAAATACAATTTTTACCAGTGTGTCCTTGTCGTGTCATACTCATGTCTCATGTCATTGTTCCATGTCTTCATAGGTAGGCACTTGGCTGAGTAGAGGGCGATCACCTAACCTCTCCATAAACAGTTTTATAGTTGATTTTGTAAGGTCTCCCTTTTTCTTTTTCCCTTTTTTTTGGGTGTGTTTGAGGCTGATGTTTGGGGGAGTGGTGAACTCTTAAAATTTTAACTAGTCCATATCAGTTAACTTTTCATGAAGTCTTAATCTAGTAAACTGCTTCGATAATAGATATATAAAACACTGACTGATTAAAAAAACATAGAAGGCCACCAGAATTATAGTACCCATTGTACACAACATATATTATCATAGCAACATATATTATCATAGCAAGGACTGTTAAAAAAAAAAATCTCATCCCATTATAAAACATTATATCATAGCAAGGACTCGTTATCATAGCAAGGACTCGTTATCTATGCAGTGTTGCAAATCACTACATCACTCCATTATAAAACATTATATAGTTTATAAAAAAGAACTAGATAAACAAAAAATTTGACAACTAAAGATGTAAATCTGATGCCAAGATAACCAAAGATAATAAGGAAATTCAGTATTTATTCCTCGTTTCAAGAATAACCTGAGATATTCGAGGGGCTCTCCTGTATATGTCCCAAATTTCCTCAGCTTTAATCTCACCCTTCTCAAGTAGAATATCTACATAGCATCAAAGCATGTAGCCAGTCAATTCCAAGTGTTTTAATGATTATAAATGCCTTTTTCTGTGATACTATAGACTACTACAAGTCAAACTTCACTCTTGTATGCTTAAGCTAAGTGATCCAATGTAAGTATGTAACCAATCCATCAATATGACCTGTGATCGTTTCTACAGCAGAATGGTATTCCCTCAGCACAGATGAACACTTATCCACAGCAAAACGCATGTATTCATCACGAAGTGCTTCAAGTTTGGCTGCAAGCTGTGGTAAACACTCAATAATCATTGATCCATTTTTCGTTAGTCCATAATAGCTAAGACCTAGAAAATTGTAGTTTGGTACTCAGATCCCACACACTTACATTTGGCACAAGATCACTTTGATTTCTGTAATACGCTTTCCCAAATGCTGTCATCCCTGTCTGCAGTATCAGAAATTCTGCAAGCCTTGAAGCTTCTGATGTAGCCTTTGCAGAAATCCAACACAAGTTGTCAATCCCAAACATCTCCTCCTCGATTACTCTGGCTACACATGTAAGCTATCAGTGAACCATAAAGAAATTTACCAAAAAATTGAACAAATTAAACTGGTATGTAATATACAGTAAAGTACCAGTCTTCAGGATTGCTATTGAAATTGATAATAGTTAATAATAAAATCAATTGAGAGCAATGTGAAACCTGTTGTCAAAGCTAAATATTAGAAGGCACTTTAAAGATGAAGAGAACATGAATTTACACTGCTTTGATGTTTTAATATGCATGAGGCACAGACCTCAGACATTATCCAGGATTCAGGAACAAGGTTCTGCCCATTGTGCCTGGCTCCAACTATGCAGGTGCTAATTCACTTCACACTGAAAACCATGATTCTAAAGCTTAGAGTCTGACACTCTTAACCACATTCCTATATTGTAAGAGGCACTACTTTAGTTAGCAGAATCTTGTGCTCCAACTGAAAAGAGAGATTCCCCCTTGGCTATCCACTACGATCTTTTGGCTGACTAATTCTTCAGATTTTTTTTCACTTTATCCTATTTGTTTGGAAATCTAGTGTAAATTTTACTTGTACTTTAAGGAGGACCTCTTATCCTTCTCTTTTGTGTTTCTTTCTTCTACTAATATTATCTACATTCCCCCCCCCACCCCACCCCTCCCAATCCCCCGCCCAAAAAAAAAAAAGGATTTTTTTTTTTTAATATGGAAAATTAAATAAACATGAATGGGAAAAATGAAGGAATTCTAAGACAAATTTTGTTACGTAACATAATATATTAAAATAAGTATCACTACAAAAGGTAGTTAAAAATAATATAAATCTATATTAATTATTGAAATTCAAACTTCTAAAATATTTAACCTTTTTATAAGTTTAAAAGTAATTATAAAACAGGTTGGATTTAGATTCAGGGTAGTGAGGATGCTTGGAGTTTGTGGGAGAGGGCTGGTTTTTTGGCTTTAGTCTCTACAGATTTTGTTGGGATCCCTTTGTTTGTTATTAGGTCAAATTGGAGGGCTGTGTGTGAGATGTAATGCTTTGGAATTCTATTTATTTCTGTTTTATTTTTCTTTCTGATTTCTATGTAGGACTGCCCATTCTCTATTTTCTCCCTTTATTTTATTTTTTCAAAAAAAAAAAAAGGAAAAGAAAAGATTCCAGGTATGGTCGTACTACAAGTGTGCAACCAAGCCAACCTGGCCTGACCTGTCCAATGGCGACCCCAATATTTTAATGCAACATAAATCCACGTAAATAAGTAATAACTAACAATGCAAAAGGACAAAATAGCCACATCCTAATTAACTCCTACTACAAATATGACAAATGACTGAATTCTTCCAAATTTCAATCTTCACGAAACAAATTACATTAAAGAAAAAAATTGAAAGTCTTATTATAGAAATTCTTACACCACTCAAAAGCTCATTTAAAAAAATAAACCAAAAGCTGTACTCTCAAAAAAATTAGATACTCTTTATTATATATGAAATACATATGCTTCCCTCCACAAATTGCATCCCCTATCTTCCAATAGGAAAAGGCCTATTCTGTCGTTTCTAGAGAGGCGGAGAGAGAGAGTGAGAGAAAATGTGGAGGATTCTCCATTTAGGTTTGGTCAATGTTTTAAAAAACGCGTCCCGGGCTTGTTTCTGGGCAGTTTTTAGGGGTGGAGCACCCCTGCCCATATGAAATAGGTGGAACACCAACTGGGCATACGCGCCATCGCAAATATGTATGCCCCGGGCTTCAAAGACGCATTTTTTTTCGTTTTTTTGGCCTGGGCGTACACCCCATGGAAAAAAAGAAAACGACTGCAGTTTTACCCTTTTTTTTTTTTTTTTTTTTTTTTTTTTTTTCATTTTCCCCTTTATTGGCTGGGTATTTCCCAGCTCCCAGACCTAATCCCAACATAACCCCTGTTTAGAAGAGACAAAGAGAAGATACGAGAGAGAAAGTGAAGAGAAGAGAGAGAACGAGATGGTGACAGCAATGCCGACAGTGCAGAAGCTACTGGTGATGTCAGACATTGATGGCAAGTCTGCGACTGTCAATGTCGACGGCTGAGCTTCTTTGGCTGAGTTTCTCACTGTCGATGGCGACGGCGAGCCTCGATCTGCATCGTGGCTTTCACTAGCTGAAGCAATGATGTCGTACCCCTGTTTTTCTCACTGTTTTTCACCCACTGTGTTTCTCTAACCCCTGTTCTCTTCTTCTCTTCTTTAACCCACGAGCCCTCTTCACTCACTGTGTTTCTCTAACCCCTAGTTCTCTTCTTGTAATGTTGCATGAATATTTTGTATTTTGGTAGTTGGACCATGAAAGACAATAGATTGCTTTTAATATGTTTGAAATAGTTTGCATTTTCATTTTAAAAAATTAAATTGAACTTGTTTTGCCTTATTTTTGCACTATATTTAATTTTTTATATTTTTTATATATAAAAATAAAAAATACACGTGGGGCTTACGCCCCACCCCACGGGAGGAAAAACGCCCCGCCCTACGCCCTGCGCCGTTTAAAACATTGGTTTTAGTTGAAAGGATCAGTTTCTTTTGCTATTTATATTATAAATAAAATGAGTATATGCTAGGCAAACTGTAAATATAAAATTAAGAAACACATGCCAACCAAAGGCAACAATGGAAAAACATCTTTACAAATTTCACAACGCAAGATATTCAAGAATCCATAACTTTAACGAAGATTTAGGGTTAAGGTTTCAGAAAATTGTTTTAAAGGCAATAAGGGATTGGTAGAATAGACCTTAAAAATATAATTAGGTTTCAAGGGATGTTTTGATGGTTTAATTGTGGATATTGTTTTAAACATGTAAATAGTGAACACTTGCAGAGAAATTTAGATTAAAGAATAAAAATAAGAAGAAGAAGACAACGCAGGAAAGAGAGGAAGAAGAAAAGAGTGTTAGGACACCATTGAACCCCAAAAGCTTAAGCTGTTAGGCAATGGGTCGACAATGTATATCAAGCTAATATGCCCCCTCACATGCAGCCCCATCCCACACATGGAGAGGCAGAGATATAGACAACCAAGAAAGAAACAAATAAATTGATGAAGGAATAAAAAGATGGAGGTAAGAAGACATGAACCCAGAACCTCCTAAAAACTAGAGTCTGATACCATGTTAGGAAAAAGAAACCCTAAAAGCCTAAGCTATTAGGTGGAGGGCCCAAATAGCTATATGAAGTCAAATCAATGTTTGGGCGATGTGGACAACAAAGACGTTCTCACGAACAAAATAAGCCCAAGAACTGGCATGCTTCTGATACCATGTTGGGACACCACTGAACTCCAAAAGCTTAAAATATTAGGGAATGGGTCAATAATGTCTATCAAGCTGAGGGAGAGGAAAGAGGAGAGAGATCTAAGCATTCAAAGTCTCCAAACAAAGCTACAAAGGTCAAAATCTTCAATTCTGTTTTCACTTTACTCCAAAAACAGAAGATTACAATCCTTACCATAGACTGAAATTCCTAATAAGTAGTGACAATAAATCTTAGCCCTTATATCAACAAAAAAAAAAAAAAAAGGCATAGCCATTAAATAAAAACCTGAGAAATGACCAAAAAGACACCCCCCCCCCCCCAAAAAAATAATTAATTAATTAAATTAACAATTACATTAGCGTGAACAGTACTCACTACAGTACCTTCACTAAGGTACCACAACAGTAACTACTTGCAAAAACCTAATTTATTTGATAAAAGTTTACTAATATTACTATCCAATTATTAAACAAAACTAAAAAACCTAAAACTAATATAATTGCCAAAGTATTCAGATATAGCTAGCAACTGTGTCACTAGTTCTCAAATGAAGATTTGTTAGTTGAACAGATGTGCACACTCTATCTACTATCTAGAACCAAGACTTTAATTCAAAATGGCAAGGAAAATTAAAATGCAAGACGAATTATAGATGATGTTGTAAATGAAAACCAAAATTTTCGTAACTTACGAGCACATGCACGCACTATAGAGTTCACATAATCCAACTTCCTTTGGAAAACCTTGCCCGAAGTTTCCATATAGCGCATATTGGGCTGGCTGCGAATGGAATTTATATCTGTCTGCAGAAATTACAAATCAAGTTGGGATTAACATGTGTATAAATTTAGAAGAACTCACGAAAACAATTAGGTTAAATGGCATGCCAAATATATAATTTACTGACCTCAATGAAAGGACGATGGGGATCTGGAAAGTAGCATGCAAGAACAGCCACAGATGCTTCTCGGTATGCCAATCTCAGTTTTAATTCCTCTGGAATTGCCGTACTATCTTCTTGGCCTGTTTCAAATGTGCCCTTTTGCTGCAAAATCAGAAAATGAGAAAAGTGAGGAAAAGAGAGTGCACTGAATTGAACTAAGATAATTACCCCAAAAAAGAATTGAACTAAGATATCATATCAGTCAAATTTATAGACAAGAAATGAGGGAAGATGCTTGATCTTGCTCCAGGAGAGCGGGGAGGTGGAGAGAGAAAGGTTAAGGCACTGATGCACCTACCCTCTTCAAGGCCTCAAGGAGTTCATCTCGTCCAATATAGTCTAAATCCTTCCGGGCAGTCAAAATTCCAGCTTCGTTGCTGCCATTCAGTTTAGAGAATGTTAGCCTTTCTCTCAATCTCTCTTGATGTTGACATAGAAAGGAATTATGGATTAAGCAGTAATTACAGTATATTCTGCAGTTCTGCCCCAGTAAACTCCTCAGTAAGCTCTGCAATTTCCTCCAATAGTGCCTCTTTTTCCTCCTCTGAGCGAAAATATTTGTTCCTTGCATGCACCTGTTTTTGTATAATGAAAATCTCAATAAAATTATTACTCAAATTTTACAAAGCTATAATATCTATAATGGCAAAAACAACAAGAAAATTACCTTTAAGATAGCCAATCTACCATCTTTAGATGGCAAACCAACCCTTATAATCTTGTCAAAACGACCCTTTCTCAAAAGAGCAGGATCAAGAATATCCAGTCTATTTGTTGCACCTATAACTAACACCTGACAAGCCAATGTTTAGCAGTTAATCAGATGATCTCTTTTCTCCATATTAAAGGAAAAGTGAAAGTGCACCTGTGATGTTGAAACTTTGAATCCATCCATCTCAGTTAATATCTGAAGCAGACCTTGTTCCCTCTCCGCACCACCCTATAGAAAGCATTTACATGCACAAGCTTATAAATAATTGGGTACGAGAGAGAGAGAGAGAGAGAGAGAAGAAATATTATTATACCCCTTATAAATGCAGATGCTCTTAAAAATTTACCCTGGAGCAATATATATATAGAATAAATTGGCATCATTAAGATTTGCAAATATGCGAACAGAGAGACATAGAGAACATTTAAATGAGAGAAACACATCTGGAAAATAAGAGACCTGGAGGAGAACCTCAAACAGTGTTAACTGTTAAGGAAAGTTCTTAAAGAAAGATCCTCCTCCAAAACATTGAAGAATGCTTCAGCACATACTGAATTCAAATTCTTTGGCATTACTTCCCTGTATCTTTTCCATATGGAACAAACTTGAAAACATAGGATAACATCCATAGCTGAATTGAACTTACCATTACTAATACTATTACTCATAGAAGTGAGAAAGGTTCAAACTTGTGAGATGTAATATTTTAGTTTAGTAAGGGTAGTTTAATATTTTAGTCAATTAGGGTTACTAGTGTTAGTTTCCTAATATTAATGTTAGTCCTCTATATATATGCTTGTAATAGGTCATTTTAATTGATAAGAATTATTCCTTCTTACAAAAGTTAACAGGATATCAGAGATGTACTTTTTCTTTCTCCCTCCTTAGCAACAGCAGATCATCCAAACCCTAGCAGCAAAGCAATTGTTTCTCTGATCTGCTTCTTTATCGCATGTATCTTCTCTGTTTCTCTTATCTGCATCTTTTTTGCAATTGTTTCTCTGTTGCATCTCTTCCTCAGCCACAAAGCCCTAGTTCTGTGCATTGGTGGTATCTTCTCGCTTCTTCTTCTTGCACAAGTTAGCAATCTCACCCTGCTGTTGCAAATTTGTAGCTCTCTTCAATCGCATCCCCTTTGCATCTTCACATCAGATTCCACAGTGTTGAACAATAAGTCCATAGTCAATCTCTCTTGCATCTCTCGAACCCTCAGCCTTGAAGCATCCTCTGCATCAATCATTCTTCGTATTGAAGTAGTTGCACACCAGTTTCTCGCACAAACCAATCAAAACTCTCCTTCCCAGATCCGTTGCATTGCATCAAACTAGCCCTCTTTGTTTCTCAAAATTAGTCGCAACAAGCCCTAGCCGCAAACACTCTTTCTCTTATGCATCGCACATATGACATATTGTGAAGTATTCAGTGAATCATCTCTCTTAGCACCTATCGGAATAGGCAACCCTTGCTTTCGTCAACACCCAATGGCATCTCTGTTACAAGCCCTTTGCATCCTCCGCCCAATCGCACCTACATAGCAGTCGCACTTCTCTCTCTCTCTCTCTCTCTCTTAGCCTTAATCGAATCATCTCTTTGTTGCATCTCTATAGCACTCATCGCACCTTCGTTTAATTACAAGCCCTCGCTTCAATCCCTTTATTTGTCTAGTAGAATCGTGAAACTTTGATTTCTCTCTTTTTCTTCCTTTACATTCACCTTTGTTTGGCTGCAGTGTGGTTAATAGCTTGGTGTTTGGTTAGTTGTACTTGATTTTCTCAAGGACGCTGTTTGGTTCTGGGTAGTTCTTTGGCCACTTGGAAGTTAGTGTTGTTCTCATTGATTACTAACCACAGTTTGTGTTTGGTTGTTGTTCTATGACTAGTCCTTTGTTGGTTGTTTGGCATCTGCTATCCATTTAATTGGGTATCTTTTGGCATCATGACTGCAGCAATGGAGGCAAAGAATGTTACTATTTTGCCGGATTTTCTGCCTTCTCAATCTCAGAATCTTTTAACCGTTGCACCTCATGGATTATGCAGTCTCATACCTCTACTTGTTTTTGATTTGTTCTTGACAAACTCTTGATGTCTCACGCATCATGAGTTTGATGGAGGGTGTGAGATGTAATATTTTAGTTTAGTAAGGGTAGTTTAGTATTTTAGTCAATTAGGGTTACTAGTATTAGTTTCCTAATATTAATGTTAGTCCTCTATATATATGCTTGTAATAGGTCATTTTGATTAATAAGAATTATTCTTTCTCACAAAAGTTAACAAAACTTTTGTCCAAATTTTACTTCCTAAGACACCCTCACACTTTAGTTACATAACTTGTTCGTCTACCCAATGGGCAATATCATATCAATATTTGTCCCCTTCTCCTATTCCTATGGTCCCATGCAACTTCACTATAATTACTATCTACAAGTTGTTAGGAGAATCCAACCCATAAACCTAAGCTATTAGGAGGATGACCCAAATAGGTATATGAAACCATATCAAACCTAATATTTGGGCGATGTGGGATGTGGGGCTCCCTAATACACCCCCTCACATGCAGGCACAACCAAACAAGAAAAGGAGGGCTTGACACGTGAACAAAAAAAGGGCTCATGAACATACCACAAGAACGACATGCTCTGATGCCTTATTGAGAGAATCCAACCCATAAGCCTAAGCTATTGGGTGAAGGGCCCAAATAGGTATATAAAGCCATACCAAAACAATATTTGGACGACGTGGGATGTGGGGCTTCCCAACACAATTCAAAATTTATCACTAAATTTTCCACTTAATAGCACAATTTCCCACCTAATGTGTAATTTTAAACACTAATACATGATCCTATTATTAACCTTTCTATCTTTTACTTTGTGAACTATCTATGCAGCTTTAACTTAGTTACCTAATTACATTCTACCAAACATGTAGACCTAGACATTACAATATAATAGTATACATGAAGCCATCTCTATCATCTTGGAAAAGATAATATATAAAACTGAATAGCATTCAAAAATAGATAAATAATAATAATAATAAATAAATAAAAAGGTTATTACCTACTTTTGATCCCGTTAAGTGGGTCCTAGGAGGAGTGAGCTAGATACAATCCTAACCTTCAGTTTTTTTACCACAACATGACTGCTCTCAAAAATCAAACCTTGGCTTTGCGCTTGGTAGCCCAAAATTTTTACCTTTGCTCTAGATAGTGGCCCAATAAAACTAAATAGCTCTAATAATCTTAATTATCTTTTGGAACCACATGATTAAATTTACAAATTCAAGAAAGGAAATCATAATGAAAATAATATGTGGGATAAGTTGACACATGCTTGATGCATTGGAAAAATTACTTCAATAAGGGACGAGTGACTGGGTAAACCAGAGCCCATCCTTTTTTCTTGATAAGAAATGAAAGATCATTGCAACAAAGAAAAATATATAAGAAAAAAGAGATGTCCTTCAAAAAGAAGAAAACCATGAAAGAAGAGAAATGAAATAGTAGAGTGAGTATTTGGAAGGATGTTTGGTGTTCCAATTTGCCTCTTATGTATGAATTCCACTCTTCGTTTGATATTGCACAAGAGAAGAATGCTTTGGTCCAAAGATTATATAGATGTTAATAATGGTGCAATTTTTTGGAATATCATTTTTGTTAGATGCTTCAATGATTGGGAGTTGGAAAGCGTCTTATTTTTTTATCAAGTGCTTTAGCAAGATTTTGGTGGGTGAGAATGATTCTTTGGTGTGGTGTAAGGACTCTAAAGGGTTATTCTCCGTAAAATCTTTCTACAACATTTTAAGTCCTCTTGGTAATGTTTTCCTCCCGGTGAAGATTGTTTGGATTGCTTTGGTTCCTTCTAAAGTGGTCTTTTTTTGTTGGTTGGTGGGTAGTGATAAGTGTTTGACCATGGATCATCTTATTGGGAGAGGTTTTACTATGCCCAATAGATGTATTTTGTGTAAAGAAAGAGCGGAAACAGAGGACCATCTCTTCATTCATTGTAAGGTGGCAAGGAGTCCTTGGATGTTCACTTTCAATGTTTTCGGTATTCATTGGGTTCTTCCTTCGTCCACTAATGTTCTTTCAAGTTGGTGGTTTAAAGAGAGTAATAAAGAGGCTAGAGCGGTTTGGAGGATGGCTCCCTATGCTATTTTTTGATGCCTTTGGAGAGAGAGAAACCGTAAGAATTTTGAAAGGATTGAGAAGTCCATCACTGATCTCAAATCCGGTTTTACTAAGGATCTTTTTTTGTGGTAATCTAGCTATGCTAAGATTAGTAAACCTTCTTTTGTTCTTTTCTAAGATTCCCTAAGCATATAAAGGGGTCTTTTTTTGTGCCTTGGTGCTTTGTTCTTGTATGTCTCATGTACTTGGGCTCAGCCTTTTTTTATTAATATATATTTTACTTCATAAAAAAAAAAGTATGCCACAAAACTTGAAAACAACTAGAGTCAAGCTAAGGAGATAACTGGTCCTTATAGCCAGGAATTCTTCTTTTAAGTTAAATCATTTATGGTGAAATTCACCCTATCTCAAGAGCAAAAAGTTCAGCTTTACTGCATCACCACTGCCCATAGGTCTATAAATAGCAAAGACGATAGATTTATCATAATCTTTGCCTATAACACCAGTGCCATTTGACTCAGATTTTTAAGGGACAAACAACTTAAGGTGCACTCCTTTGTTTTTTCTTTTGGGGTGGGAGGGCCCCCATAGATTATTATAAGAAACCACTCCATATATGGGAGAGGTCCCGGATTTTTCGATTTTTCTTTTATACTATGCATCTACAGTGGCTTCAGCCATCTTTTTTCTTTTATTACAATATTACTTTATCAAAAGAAAAAGGTGTGAAACAAGAAAACTACAATCAATTTTTTTATAATATTCTAAAATTCTGTAGAGATAAGGCCCAGAATTCGGTAATAGCTATAAAATTATAAACCTGAATTTTGGGTGCAAAATCATACAAAAACAGGGTTCGAAGTCTTGGTCATCTCATCTGAGATCTCGCCGGGTCAACACGGAATCATCCAAGGCCGAGACGATAACTCCCATCTGTACAAAGATATATGGTTTACTCTCCATCTCGACCAAGAAGATCAAGTTCTCGAACAAGCCGTGATGAGAAGGTCGAGATATCGACTTCTTGACTGGTTTTGAATGATATCTTGACCAAATCGTTCGAGATTTTTCTTTTATGGTTAGACACACCCCATACACCCATGTAATATGCCGCTTACCCTGGAATATGGTACAATGGTTATGAAATATTATCACAAATTTTATATCCTATAAGGTTTCTAGTTCATTTTTTAATATTGCCTTGCAAAAAGAAAACCTAAGAAGAAGAATAGAAAGAATTTTTGGAGTCACCAACTATAATGTTTTTGAAGGAAAGAGCACCACCTTCTGGATCACACAATAAAGATCACAGTGTGATAGGGTATTACTTATAAGTGAATTGTGGTCACACTAGAGCTAATTATCAATCAAATTACTGTGAGACTCAGATTGTCCAACACTTAAAAAGTCTTAATCCAACATTTATAGGCATTGCAGTCAACATTCTCCATATGATTGGTCCTATTTAGTAAATTGAGTGTACAAATTATTAGCTAAGAATCAATTCTACTCATGCATGCAAAAGTAATTGGATTGAGATTGGAGGACTTCAATGTGTCCCATTTATCTTCGCTTCATGGTGTAATTTTTAATTCAAAATGACACATGTAAGTATAAGTGTATAACTGATGGAACACATTTCACAAAAGGTCGAGCACAAATATTAATCTACATTTAGATACTAATTATCAAATAAACCACGTTAAAAAGACCTTCCAAGATCCCCATCCCCCCCCCCCCCCCCCCCCCCCCCTCTCTCTCTTTTCTTTTCTCCTCTTCTGAAAAAGGCAATGTTAAGGGACCTAACATATTTTTTTCTGTGGAAACTACTTTTTGATATCCACTCCCTTGGTGAACATGTAGGAACAAAGAATAGAATTTGTTTTCTAGAATCTATATTGTGTGATGCATGTGAAAGGCAACAGGTTGGACAATAAAAGAACAAACTATCAGAACTAGCCTTTGTAAAGTTCCACACTTTTTTCTTTTTGGGAGGGGGGTAGACTAGTACCAAATAACTTTCAGGTTTTAAGCTGACAGACATCGAATTTTATAACAAATGGAACAAAACAACACAAAGTATAATCTTACCCCACCAATATCAGGTCCACCACGCTTGCTACCAATGGCGTCTATCTCATCAATAAAAATGATGGAAGGTGCAAATGACCTAGCACTAGAAAAAAGATCCTTGACACGAGATGCTGCCACGCCTACAAACATCTGGAGAAAAAAAAAAAAAAAAAAAAGGTACCCAGTTTTCTGACTGTTTAACTATCTTCTATTGAAACAGAGAGTATGAAGAACAGTTTCATAAGAAAAGTGCAAGTCAATAATAAAGGCTGAGGAAATTAATGACTAGTTAGCACCCATAAGAAATGAGTTATTGAGAAGAATGCTGCCAGAATTAGAACCAGTTGGATCAAGTAAAGGTGCCATTTTAAAGTGCTAGGAAACACGATCATACACAATTTTTCCCGACCAAGACCGTGTGAGAAACAACTCTTCTGAAAAAGAAGGGACCCAAAGGAAAGAAAAGAGAAAAAGACTGGACTCCCAATTCTCAATCCTGAAAATTCAATAGCACTTGCAGCAGCCACATTCCAATTAATACTAGATTATAAAAAATTTTACCCTTCTTACCTATAGCTGCTCAATGTTAGTGCCAAAAATAAGCAGATTATCTAGAAGAAATACAGGAAAGTAATAAAATTATAGGAACTTCACTTGTTGACTTCCTTCATTTCTGTCCCCTTCCATTATGAATGTGTCGCCAATTGGTTTGAATACTAAGCCTCGCTTGCCCAAATCATTCTCTCAATTTATTTGCAAAGTATGAAATGTTTAAGGAGTTTTTGTATTCATTAAATAGTTCAGAATGTTATATTTTTCTTGTGGCAGTTTTCATTGTAGTGCTTGTTAAGGGTTATTACAAAGAAACAAGAGAGGCAATAATGCTTAGCAAATTATATTCTGAAAGAAAGGCCCCATCTTGATATAAATATAACAGAAATAGTCCAAACACTGAAAAAAAAAAAAAAAAATCATTTGAATTCATATGCTCATTGCATGTTTTAAAACCTCCCACAAAGTTAAATGATTCCGTCAAAGTTTCAAAGCATTTGAAAACAAGTCCATTTAGTGTTTCCTTGTATTTTTAATTGGGTCAATTCCACGCATATAACTTTTAAGATTAAATCATGTCACATAATTTCAACTTTCTACTGTCATCTATGGCAATAATTCCATTCTCTTCAATTGCACCATTTAGAGGAAGGAGTAGCACCTTGACGAACTCCAAATACAGGCGAACAAAATGAAAATGATTCCATTTCCACAATATGTCCAATTGCACCCTTAATATATCATTTAAATGAGTCATAGCAATGCTGAGACACTGAGTCATATCTCAAGAAGCAATTTATTCCACTGCCATTTTCTGATTCTTTTATTGTTTGGTTTTGTAAGAAAATCAGGCCTCACCTCTACAAAATCAGTGCCATTTGCAGCAAAAAAAGGAAGTCCAGCCTCACCAGCAATAGCTTTAGCTAGCAGTGTTTTACCAGTTCCAGGAGGTCCATGGAGAAGCACACCTTTTGGACAATAAATACCCTTGTTTTGGAACTCCTCATCATTCTTAAGAATTCGAACAATCTCTTGTAGTTCCCTCTTTATGTATTCCTGGCCAGCAAAATCCTCAAAGGTAACACCAGTAGTTTCTTCCGCTGATATAAATTTTGCCCTGGTGAAATCGGAGCTAAAAGTTAGACTCTGAGTAAAGTGTTTTAATGGCGTAAATCATTTTTTCCCACCATGTCTGTAATGTTATTATCTAAGGTAGTATGCATAGCATAAACTACATCGCACAAAAACATTGTGACATTGACTGATTCAATGAATATCCAGGCAATATTCCTACAAATTGAAAATTAAAGCAAAATATTTCAGAATAAATTATTAAAATACTCATTACAATGCAAATAGAAGAATTCAATTAGAATAAGTTGCAAAAAACACAATTGCACTTGTCATGATAAATTAGTGTGATCATATTAATATTGTGAGAAACAGCAAGTAGATGGGCCGCCTCAAAAAGGGTTACAATCAAAGCAAAAAGTACCAAGCTCTACCAAAAAAGGGCATCCTAAGCCCTCTAAAAATGTTTATGCATAAGCTCCATGAGGACTCAATAAATACAAGCATATGAACAACATCAACAACCACCAACTACACCCTCAATAGCCTCCTATTTCTGCCAAACCAAAGAGGGCAGATAACTGCAAGGAGAGAAACATTCCACATCATTTGCCCCCCAAAACCATAAGCTTTGCAGGACCAACAGTCAACAGGATTTCAAAAAGAGACCAACATGAACAAAGCTAATGCAACCCGAGGGTAATGCAATGGTCCTAGAATGTTATGGTGAACTTTATGTACACAAGTATATAGGTCTGGCATCCAGTTAAACACACTATCAACACCAAACAACCACTAAAGCATAAAAAAATAAATGGGGGTGGCTATTGCCACCACAATTTCCTAAGCACCTGCCCATTTATTTTAAACTTTTCAAGGTCTTATGAAAAATATAAAGATTTTCACAAAAACTGACCACACTGTCCATTAGGAAACAACATTTTAAACAACTTTGTAGAAAAAAATTTCCCAAAATCTGTCATTTAAGTGGCCTTTTTGATCATTTTTCATAAAAAATTCTGTAAAAATGAAAAAAAAAAAAATTGTAAATGCCCAAAAATCCACTTGAATGACAGATTTTGGGAAAACTTTCTTTTACAAAGTTGTTCAAAATGATGTTTTCTAGTGGACAACGCAGCTAGTTTTTGTGAACACCTTTTATATTCTTAAATCAAACCTTGAAAGTTTAAAACAAGTTGGGGGTGCTTAGGAAGTTTTTGTGGTGGCAATAGCCTGCCCCCATAATAAATTTCCAGCCCAAGCAAATTTTGCAGAAACTATTTAGAAAACAATCAGTGATCTTTGGAAACACAATTAAACCACAAAGTTATGAAATATACCAAACAGACCAGATATGCAAGTAAAATGTATAGAAAATGAAGGGAAACCACCATAAACACAAGGATATCAAAGACTAGATGGCAATAGGGGTAGATATGGCAAAAGGGTTGAGAAGCTAGTAGTTTAGGGAAGGTCTCACCATTTCACTGCACTAGCTTTCCAACCAAAGAAAGTGCAATGAACCAACCAAATAAGCTTTAAATTTCCAAGTGGCCAAAAAGAAGAAGATGGAGGAAAAGAAGAAGACTAAGAGAAGTTCCGATCCAAGAGAAAAATCCTAGGGACCCTAGCCCATCCTAGCCGCTAATCTGTACTAGATTATGATGGTGTACTCTCTTCTTTTTTTCCCCTGATAACAAGGGTGTTCGTGGACTTCGCCCCTGACTAGTCCCTCGGGCACGTGCAGTCCCCCCGTTTCAAACCCACAGGGCAATTACCAAGCTCTTAGTGCCTTGAAGGTAGCTCCTTAGCGGATCAAATGATTTGAGGGGTTTCAAACACTTGACCTACACTTACTGAGGTCATGGTGCTTTCCTCTTATTTATGATAAAGTGCCATGTCACTTTAATTTCCATTTTCCTAGAATGTGACAACTTAAGTGGATGTGGAATAACCCCACATCATAATGTATAAACACACCCAAAATACAAATATTCAAATAAATCATTCCATGCACTAAAAATAACAAAATAAATCCAAAGAATCCTAAGTTCAATAAATAAATAAATTGGTTATCAAAAAAAAATAATAATAATTCTAGCAAATTCCTTTTTAGCATGACAAAATAAGAGGAAAAGAAAGAGAGGGGGGATGGGGGCTGCACCAACTTTCCAAGAGAAATAGATAGTGCATCACTCCTCAAATTTAAGTTTGGGAAAGCCAGCCAGATCGTAGCACCAAATAATATCCCCACATTTCTCTTCCATTTTCCAAGATGAACAGATAGAAAATCACTCAGGTATCTCTCACGCAATTCCAAACAATTTCAAAAAAGCCAAGACCAAGACACATTGCCACACCATATATGATCCTGAATTTACACTCACTCCATTGCAGGCCCTGCAATTTTGGTTAGTTTAGCCTACGCTAATGAGAGCCACCAATCTCATGGGACTCTATCCATTCAAACTCTAACCATGCTTTGCCATTATTACCTTCTTGGGCAACCAAAAGCATCCGTCCCCAAATATCCACAAGTGCTTCCCTAAAAATGAAATCTCAATTTCAAAATAGGCTATAACTCCAGTCCAGTCTCTCCCAAAATCCATAACTTTCCCAACCAACATAAATAAAAATAAAAATAAATCCTTTGGAGCATTCAAAAGAGTTGATGAAAGTAGAAAAATTTGCAGGCAAGATTTTAATACCATACCACCTATTGAGATATACCAATATAGACAATATACTAATTTTTTTAGACACCACTCTAAAATTCACTGCCATATTAGGATTTCCAATGGGCACACAAATGGGGGCCAAGGAAGGAGGAGGGGAGATGACCTACCAGGCACCCCAAAACACGAACTCACTTACTCCTCTAAGTTATCAACATTGCAAAACCAATTCAACTCAAATTTTCTCATTTAATTAGTAATCCATGAGCCACCATTTTCTCAATTAGAAATGGAGAGAAGTGAGAAAAACATCAGTAGAGATGAGAGATAGGATACATCCATAACCCTAAAACTGTCATCATTAGCTGACTAAGATCTCATTCATGAATAAACAATACAGGGGGTGGAAAATCATCCTGGATTCCTTACAGATCCCTCTTTTTTTTTCATTTTTTCTTTTATTAACGATTAGGGGTATCCTAGGCCTCACTCCCACTTTGGTTTCAGCCCAAACTAATCCTCTAATGGCCCATATGACATGCCCCATACCCAAACAGGCAACGATAGCAGTGAGGAGTCAAAACAGTGAGGAGTCAAAACAATGACCTCTGGGGAGCACATCCAGAGCACACCGAGGCGTTTTACTCCTTGCAAAGTGAGGTGTAAGCCTCAAGGCATAACCGCATAAAGTGTAAGCCTTTCAATTAGTAATTTTCATTTTAAAGAAGAAAGAGAAAAAAAAAGAGTAGTAGAATTTTGAAAATTAATTAATACCACAAAGATTAAAAAAAAGTATATAAGCATTTTTGGGACATTTAAAATCATAGTAATATAGTTATTTAAAGATAAAGGTTCATATTGTATCATGGATTAAGTTATACAATTGTACATAAACATGTAAAAAAAAGTCTTGAACATAATTCTACTAATATACATGGTTTGATATAAAATGTATAAAAATAAATTAAATATGGTTGAAACTTATTTAATGCAGTCAAACAACTATAAATAAATAAATAAATAAATAAATAAGAAGAATTACATCAAAAGGTTTAATAGAAGGTCGCATGAGGCGTATGCCTAATGTGCTAAGGCGTAAAAAGCACACCTTTGACTATGCCTCGACTGGTGAGGCGTATGCCTAATGAGAGCCTTGCTTAATTTTTAAGCCTTAATGCATTTTTGAACAGCCTTGCCCCAAGGCGAGCCTCAAAAGAGCTTTTTAAAACAATGCATGGGCTCTGACAGATCCCTCTTGAGCTCGTTAAAAAACTAAAAGTGATCTATTCACAATAATAGAGACAGAGCAAAAGATCAAATAGACAACCAGATCCATAATCTCCACCAACTCCAAACCCATACACCTTTCAGATAGACAAACATTTTCCAGTTAACATGATCACAATACCCCATCTTATGAGCATCTAATATCTAAACCCCACTGAAAAATTCCTACTGCACCATAAACATTCCTACTGAATCCATAACAGGGAATTTAAACTTTGTCCTCTCTTCTGAACCATAAAGATTGTGCACTATAGCATTAGAATAGAAGAAATTGGCTCTCAATTGGTATATCCAAACATGAATCTCTTGTTATGGAATTTATATAAAACCTGAAATTTAACTACCTAAAATGAATTGGAGGAAGCATATTGCGAGGCATACAATGTGATCCATATGTTGACAGATCAGACAACCTTTAAAAAGACAATGAAATAATATAACAGACCAATGACCATGAACAGCTTAAAAGTACAAATTGACATTTATAACTTAATTTGCATCCTGAACCAATCTTCCATAAGCCAGGTCTGCAAGTTAGCTACTTCCAGGACAAAGGGTCAACGATATAGTAAGGACCCAATGGGTATGACAATCTTAATATTAAGCCAAAATCATGCATTTTTTGGTCTATTTGTAACTTTATTTGCATCCTGAAACAATCTTCCGTCAGCCAGGTCTGCAAGTTAGCTATTTCCAGCACAAATGGTCAACAAGATAGTATGGACCCAATGAGTATGAAAATCTTAATATTAAGCCTGAACCGTGCATTTTTTGGGCCTGAAGAATTGAAGGCAAGAGGAAGTGGCAAAGTCTTTCTCATCCTCTTGACAACAAGCAAGTTACCATCAAGGGTAGGAGTAGCCACTTGGGACTAGCCTAGTGGTGAGGGAGGGTGGGGAAAAGGGTAGGAGTAGGATAGGTTAGGGGTTAGAACCCCTCCCAATGTACCAAAAAAAATAATAAATAAATAAAGTTACCATCAAGTCACAAGTTTTATAAATTTTCTGAATTTTTTGTTATAATAGTCATGGTAACAAATCAGACAAACAAAAAAGAAATTGTACTCCATATCCAAACATTTCATATAATAAAAATCTTTTAATAAGATGTCATATAAATAAACGTTAAACATCTAATCCCATATTAAAAGCCATTTATAGTGGGAAACATTCCTTTGACTCTTTGCATAAAAACCAATTCTGGCAAACATATTACTTAAAATTTTCTAAAATTGTAAGGCTAAAAACACTGTGTAAAATCAAAATCAAAATTTAAAATTTAAAATTTAAAAATTTATGAAGAGTTAGAGTCAAACAAATGGTTGTAAAGATATCAAGAGACTAAGTTGTACGATGTACCCCAATGCCTAAATAGGCCCACTTTAAACAGATACATAACATAAAGATTTTAAAAACTCTACAGGAAATAAAAACAGGAAGCAGAAGCAGGCTGTGGAGGCTTCAAGAGTATAGGAAGATGGGAAGCAAGAAGAAACTAGGATGCATTAAAAACATCATATTGCAAATTTAGAAGACCTTATAAGAATGTTCCAAGAAGCCCTTGAGAAGATTTCAATTGTTATGACTAGAATTTAGGATCTAGAAATCATCTACAATTTACATCCAGACTAAGTAAACAGACCAGTATAAATAGTATCATAATAGTGCAGATCCGACGTTCTAAATGTGTAAATGTTGGAAATATACCACATCCCACATCGATTAAATATCGAGTTAAAGATGTCTTCATATACCTATTTGGGCCCTCCACTTACAAGCTTAGGCTTTTAAGTTGGAAACTTAACATGGTATCAGAGCATGTCGTTTCTGGGCCCATTTTGCTCATGAGCCCGTCTTTATTGTCCATGTGACAAGCCATTTGAATATTGTTAGCCTTGCACGTGAGGGGGAGTGTTGGAAATATACCACATCCCACATCGATTAAATATCAAGTTAAAGATGTCTTCATATACCTGTTTGGGCCCTCCACTTACAAGCTTAGGCTTTTAAGTTAGAAATTTAATATGGTATCAGAGCATATCGTTCTTGGACCCGTTTCGCTCGTGAGCCCGTCTTTATTGTCCACGTGACAGGCTATTTGAATCTTGTTAGGCCTGCACGTGAGGGGGAGTGTTGGAAATATACCACATCCCACATCGATTAAATATCGAGTTAAACATGTCTTCATATACCTGTTTGGGCCCTCCACTTACAAGCTTAGGCTTTTAAGTTGAAAACTTAACACTAAAATAGTGAAAATACTTATTTATGACTTTCTTATAGTTAACTATGTCACTGGCTCCTTGCTAACCATAGCAATAATAGATAACTAGTTCTAGTGCAGTCTATTAGACTCCGTGTGGCAATGCTTAATAAAGAAAGAGAGTTTACTGTAATTGCAGCAGCATGATGATAGAAATACTGAAATTATGATTTAATCTCTTGAAAGCAATAAAGCTTCAACATATATATATATATATATATAGGATGATAATCGGGTAAGCACGTGCTGATATAACTTATATCAACACCCGCATTGGAGGTTGTACCTCATGCATTAGTAGGTTACAGGATACAATGAGCCAATGCAAGGGGTACAATCCCCAATGCATAGCATTGATATAGCTTATATCAACACATGCAGACCTGATCAGAACTGTATATATATAGTCTTGAGAAGTCCCACTTTTAAGTTTCCAACTTAAAAGCCTAAGCTATTAAGTGGAGGACCCAAATAGGTTGTATGAAGCAATGTCAGACTCAACTTTTAGCGATGTAGGATGTGGAACTTTTCCAACACTCCCCCTCACGTGCAGGCCAAACAAGACAATAATAATGGCATGTCAAATGGACAACAAAGACGGGCTCACAAATGAAACTGGCCCAAGAATGACATGCTTTGATACCAAGTACATTTCTATGAATAAGAATAAGGACCCAAATAGGTTGTATGAAGCAATGTCAGACTCAACTTTTAGCGATGTAGGATGTGGAACTTTTCCAACACTCCCCTCCACGTGCAGGCCAAACAAGACAATAATAATGGCATGTCAAATGGACAACAAAGACAGGCTCACAAATGAAACTGGCCCAAGAATGACATGCTTTGATACCAAGTACATTTCCAACTTAAAAGCCTAAGCTATTAAGTGGAGGACCCAAATAGGTTGTATGAAGCAATGTCAGACTCAACTTTTAGCGATGTAGGATGTGGAACTTTTCCAACACTCCCCCTCACGTGCAGGCCAAACAAGACAATAATAATGGCATGTCAAATGGACAACAAAGACGGGCTCACAAATGAAACTGGCCCAAGAATGACATGCTTTGATACCAAGTACATTTCTATGAATAAGAAGAAGGAAAAAGAAGAAAGAAACAGAGAGAAATGACTGTTTTGTTAAATGAATACTAACATAGGTAAAGTTATATGAATACCCTTCAGCTTAGTACAAATTAATAAGAGATATAACATAGAAACTGACTACTTTCCAACACGAAAACACCCATAACCCACATCTTTTAAATATTGTGTTTAACATGGCTTTATATACCTATTTGGGCCCTCCACCTAATAGCTTAGGCTTTTAGGTAGAAAACTTAACATGGTATCGAAGCTCTATCGTTCTTGGGCCCATTGTTGTCATTCATGAGCCCATTGTTGTCGTCCAAGTAACAAGCTCGTTCTTGTCTATTAAGCCTGCACAGGAGGAAGCGTGTTGGGAAGTCCCACATCCCACATCCTACATCGTTTAATTATTGTGTTTGATATGGCTTCGTATACTTGTTTGTGCCCTCCACCTATTAGCTTACGCTTTTAGTTAGAGAACTTAACATATATTTAAGGCATGAATTTATACAAATAGAAGGAAAGCATAAATGGTGAACTTTTTAAGGTGAACTACCATCAAAGCTTAAAAAATATAAGGAAGCGAACTTTGCCCCCCCATAGGAGTTTTCATTTGTATAAACAAATGAAATTAAAGTATAGAAAAAAGGAAAACATTTCAAATTGTGATAAAAACCTCCTACTTTAACTGTATGAGAAGCTCATCTTAAACATCATTCAAGCCTCATGATGAAAGGCTATGCCTCAAATAATTTGAGCTTTTAAGGCATAATTCCTGCCATATGCCCTTTTAAGACAATGGATAAAACCAAGCCAGGCTTTATTGCGTCCCCACATTTGGTTAACCTTGAACACTATCATGCACTCATGTTTATGGCCCAGTGGCAGATTTCACCTGCTCAATCATATGTCTGCTTTACCTATGACACAAGGATTAAAGGTTTTGACAAAAAAACTTTCTAAGGGCCATGAGGCCATCACAACAAGTACTTAAATAATTTTTTTTTTTTTAATCAAGAGCAAACTAAGAAAATTTATTGATTAAGAAAATAAGTACAAAAGAAGTACAATGGAGGCAAGAAGTCCACCAAAACAAAAGAAAAACCTAATAGAAAACAAACAACTAGGTAGCACAAACCGCCTTCCAATCACCCTTAATACTAAACAAAGGAATCTCCTGAAATGGCCTCAACTTTGAGGCCCAAAAAGAAGCTAAAAAATAAACTCCATCCCATAATGCATCCACCTAATTTTCCTTCTCTTCGAAAATCCTCGCATTTCTCTCCAACCATAAGACCCAAAAAAGAGCCATGATATCACATCTCCACAAAGTCACCCCTTTCTATCTCTCCCAAATCCCTCAAAACCAAGCTCAAATAACTATGTGGAATGAAATGAAGCAACCCAATGCTTGCCACTGATCTAAAATAGCCTGTCACAAACTCCATTTCACTGTACAATGCAAAAGGAGATGATCTATAGACTAAGCCTCTTGTGTGCACATAATACACCACTGAGGAAGAAGACAAAAAGAAGGTATTCTCTTCTGAAACATGTCATTTGTATTAATTCTTCAGTGAGCCATAGACTAAGGAAACACCTGCACCTTAAGAAAAACTTTAGCATTCCAAATCATCAAAGATGGAGAACACATGAGCACACTCGAGTCATTGACCAAAATTTCAAAGAAAGATTTGCAAGAAAACATTTTTGATGAATGGGCTAACCACTTCCTCCTGTCTCTGGGACTAACTCTCTCAAACACACACCTTCAAGTAACGACAATAAAGAGGGAAAGCTCAATACACTCCCTGTCAATAAGATTGCGAAAGAATTTAAAATCCGAAGCGATAGGGAAGGAAGGAGAAGAAACCAAGGACGAAATGGAAGCATTATGAGCAAGTAACAAATTATATAATCTAGGAAATAATCTGTAAAAAGACTCATCCGCCTGCCAAACATCTTCCCAAAACCAAAATTTATCATCCCTCCCCACAACCATACTAGTAGACTCCAAGAAACGAGGTAAATCCCTGTGAAATAGATTTCCAGGGACATCTGACGCTTTGCAATCCATTTTAGAATACCAGCCATTTTCTTGAAGCCCATACTTGCTTTTTTTTATGACATACCATAAAGAATTAGACTCAAGAGGGAACCTCCACAACCATTTCCCAGTTAGAGCAATATTCCTTTCAATAAGATTACCCAAACCAAGCACCCCCTTAGCCTTTGACCTAAAAACAACTTCCAATTAACTAAATGATCCATATGCCGATTCCCCACAACCTTCCCACAAAAAACCTCTCATCAACTTCTCCAATTTTTTTGCAACACTAACAGGCATCCTAAAAAGAGACATAAAATAGATTGGAATACTAGCCAACATTGCTTGAACCAAAATTACCCTCCCCCCTTTTGAAATCAAGGCATTCTTCCACCCATCAAATCTTTTCCCCACTCTATCTATAATTGAGTTCCAAAGAATTCATATTGTGAATTTCCCCCTAAAGGCATTCCTAAATAAGTGAAAGGCCAATCTCCTATAGAACATCCCAAAGACTCAACTATCCTATGAATTTTATCAGAGTCACAATTGAGGCCCGCAATAACACTCTTACTCACGTTAATGCTTAAACCCAACACGAACTCAAAAACTTGCAAGATAGATTGGAAATATAAAAACTTAGTCTCATCCCCTGAAGAAAAGAACAAAGCGTCGTCTGCAAATTGCAAATGAGAAATTGACACCTTATCTCTTCCCACCTCGAAAGCATCCACCAAACCCACTTGTTTTGCTCTATCCACAAGCCTACCCAAAACATCCACAACTAATGTAAACAAAAATGGAGAAAGTGGATCACCCTGTCTTAGACCCCTAAAAGCATGAAAAGTGTTCCCTGGCTTACTATTAACCACAACAGAAAACTTTGTAGAAGACAAACATCCATGTATCCACTTTCTCCACCTTTCTCTAAAGCCTTTCTTTTCCATTATAAAATCCAAAAACTCCCAATCTACATTTTTCAAAATCAATCTTAAACAAAATACCCTCCTTTTTCAATGACCTATATTCCCCAACTGCTTCACATGCCACTAAAACCACATCCAAAATCTGACATTCGTCCACAAAAGTGCTCTAACTATCAGAAACAGTTTCATCTAAAACCCCTCTCAATCTTTTCAACAAAACTTTAGCTAAAATCTTATACAATGAAGAGGCTAGGCTAATAAGCCTAAAATCCTTAATCTTGCATGAATTGCCTTTCTTAGGGATAAGACAGATAAAAGATGCATTAGTCCATGTGTTCACCACTCCACTATCGAAAAACTCCACAAACACCCTCAAAAAATCATCCTAAACAATTTCCCAGGAATCCTGAAAAAACACCATTGTATATCCATCTGGACCTAGCACTTTAACCCACCAACAATCAAAAACTAATTACCTCTATCATACATAAGCAGTTCGACTTGAACAATGAATGGCCTAGAAGTCCTTTTTTTTTTCCAAACCTTTCAATGAAATAATAGCAACAAATAAAAAAAATCATAATTAGATCAACCAGTTATACATAGAACTAAATGAAATCAAATATCAACCACTAATTCACCAGAAAATCAATCTCCACTTACCGACTCTTGCCTAAAGATCCAAGTGCACGGCGCTTGAGTGGCTGCCTAGCTTTTTTGCTTGGAATTCCTAAATCGCAAGGTATTAACTTTGCATAAATTGGTCGCATCAAATTATCAATCCAGAGATATAATACAATTGAAAGGGCAAGGCGCATAGACCATATGACTGCAGTTGCAACTGTAGAGTAGACTTCTGCAGGCACCGTGTCAACATTAATAACGTCAACATTTACCAGCTGTTGATGCAATTTGTGCCAAACATCATTCCAACAATCAATTGGCATCCGATCAACAGGATGGCGCCGGAAAATAATTTCCTTGTTTGAATTTCCTTCTGGTCCTCTCATTTTTCCATCTTTGTAGTATGGTAAAATCACTGTGAAAACAGAACCCAAATGGATAATTAATTTTAACCAAAATTTTCCAGGAAATAGAGATTAAAAGAAACTGACAAATAAATTGTAAAAATCTGCTAGCACATACATCCACTAGATTTTATTGAAGGCAACAATTTAGTTGATGCCCCATTGGTTGGCCCCGCGGGGGAGGGAGGGGAGGGGGAGATTATACATAGGCTAATAATCAAGAAGAGCCTTCCTTATCAAGATTGGATCTTTTCCTGTATTCAGCTAATCAGCTTCTTAGTAGGAGCACTTTCCTAAAGTTATTCAATCTATCTTGCCTCCACCTTTGTCAGATCACACTCCTATCCTTCTCAATTGTGGTGTTTGGAAACATTCTAAAGGCCCTTTTTGTTCTGAATATATGTAGCTTAAAGTTGAAGGTCTGGTTGATAAGGTGAGTTGCTTCTTCAGGTGTTTCAAGTTTTGTGCTTGCAAAAAAAATAAATAAATAAATAAAGGTTTAAAAGAAAAGTTGAAAGAGATGGAACTTTGAAATTGTTGGAACAGTAGATAATCAAGAAAGGTGAGTGTTGGAGGAGATTAAGAAGCTTGATTCTAAAGAAAGGGTGAGCAGGCTTAGTTTTAAAATGGATTTCAAGAATCTTGTGAATTTGGAGGAAATCTCTTGAAGACAAACAAGGGCACGTTGGCTAGAAGAATGGGACAAAACACAAAATTTTTTTATCGGATGCCAATTTGAATAGAAGTTGAATAAAAGATCAACTTCTATTGGCAAGGCAGATATAAAAACAAGTGGTGATTAAAGAGGACGTGGAGATCTGAAAGAGTACCATGAGTTTCTTTGATAATTTTTTCAAGCAAGAGGTAGAGAGAAGACCTTTTTTCAATGGTTAATTTTTCTAACTCTATTGGGGGGAGTTCAAAAGATTTGTTTGGAGCGGCCTTCCTTAGAAGAAGAGATTTTGGAGGCTTTGAGAAGTTTTCAATGAGACAAAGATAATGCTCCCAGGATGGATGGGTTCATGTTGGCTTCCTTCCAAAGATGTTGGAATATTGTTCACTTTGATGTGATGAAGGTCTTTTAGAAGTTCTTTGAAAGAAGAATATTCGAAAGCAGTCTAAATGCCACCTTCATCTCATTGATACTCCAAAAGAGGGGGCAATCGATTTAAAGATTTTAGACCTATTAGCCTAATTGGGAGCATTTACTAGATCATTACTAAAATGTTAGATGTTGCATGCTCATTTCATAAAGATTTTACACAAGGAAGACAAATTTTGGAAGTACTTCTCATTGTGAATAATTGTGTAGATGCGAGATCAAAGTGTGGCTTTCCCACTCTCTAAGAGTTATTTTTAACTATATCTGGAAAAGACTTATGATCATGTCAATTTATAGTTCCTTTTACATTATATTGAAAATGATGGGTTTGGGCAAGAAATTGAGGATGTGAATGTGGGATTGTTTCTCTACAGCTTCTCTCTCTATTTTGATGAATGATTCTCCTCATGTTTTCACTATAAGTTAAAAAGGGTTGAGAAAAGGGGATACCCTTTCTCCCATGCTTTCTATTTTGGTCATGGAAGTTTAGTCAAGACTGTTGGGAAGTCCCACATCTCACATCACACAAACATTCACTATTGACACCAAGGTCACTCTTCATTTTATTTTGAGGTCATTTTGACAGTCACATGTCTTTGTTCATTACTCACCATAATCTACAAGTAGATGGCGTCAGTTGAAAACACTAAATTGAACACTTGGAAATCTCCCAAATTCAATTTGATGTTTTCAAATCAAACCATCTACTCGTAGATTGAGAGAACTGCCTAACAAAGACATTGACATGGCCACTTCCACCATAATTTTTTTGTTATTTTCTTTCTGTGCATACCTTGTCTGTATGGAGGCTTCAGCCTTTATTAATTATACCTTGTGTTTACAGAGGCTTCAGCCCTTTTTTATAGTAACAATACAATTTACTTTACCAACCCAAAAGATAAAAGTAGATGTATGTATTTGTACTGTTCAAACTCGTCGGTTTTGTGAATCTTTTCCAATTAATATAAGTACCATACTGAACCCAACCTTAGTGACCCAATCTATATGAACAGGGTAGGCAATCCACAGATTCGAGCAAATAAAAGCAAATCTACCCCAATCCGCAAATTGATATTTATGACAGCATGGATAGGAGGCGATTTGGATGTGTTCTTGTTGAAAAGTTTAGAAAACCTCCAAAATGGGTCGATAGAGAGACTTAAACTCAATTCTCAAGTGTGATATATTGAGCACTGACAACTGTGATTAAAAGAAGTAATGTCCTTGTAGGACACTATGTTAGAAGTCTAGGAAATAAATTTTTTGACATAAAAAACTCAGCTAACATATGGTCAACAAGGGTCAAAAAAGTAGTGGACACATGTATATTTAAAGAATAATATAAATGCAAAGGGAAAGTTATATATGTATAGATATATATGTATAGATATAGATATAGAGGGCTGATCATGTGCAGGATATCTTGGACGATCCCGTTTGATCACAGCCGTCTGTGAGCGATACACATGCATTCACACGCCCACACGTATCACTCATGAATGGCCGTGCTCAAACGAGATATCCGGGATATCCCGCACATGATCAAAGCTTTATATATATATAAAATAAGAGTAGAGGATATAAGGAAAAAGTAATGGTAGTAGTGATAGTAGTAATAAGACCATATAACAAGAGGATATAATATAACTATATTAATAAAATTGTTTGCTGCTTGTTCAAAAAAATATAACTACATTATATAATTATTCATGCTACTTCTAAAAGTGGCTTAACCTGGAAACTTTTGATTGACTATTTTACCCTCATTTAAATAATTAAAGACTTTTTTATCCTTTATGAATTAACTTTTTATTTATTAAAATTAAATTTTGAATCCCAATGTGTCATTATTTTCATAGAACTTTGGAACGAAGAGGTTCCATTCTCCCTCTCCTTTTTCCTACTTCCCAACATGCATGCATTTTCTATAAATTTGACAGTTAAGCACATGCAACATCAGGAGTTCTAACTCCATTTATCCTTCTTGTTCTTTCACTATTGTACAAGCTATTTGTCTTATTCTACAAGCTCTTTGCAAGGTACATGAAGTTGTTCTTCTACAATTTTTTTTTTCCTCGTGCATTGCATGAGTCATTCTATTTTTTTATTTCGCCCATATCTAAGGTAGGAATTTTGGACATATATATATACCAGTCTTTTATGAAAAAAATATGAAACCATCGTATATTTATCTTTTTTATTAGTAATTAATATTATTTAAAAGTATTCACGTGCAACGCACGTGTGCTATATCTAGTATAATAAAAAAGCACTTATTGATATATCTTGACATGTTCAAGTCCTACTTCTAAAAATTTGACGTGCAGGTATTTTTACATCATATCATATCAATGTCCCATGTCTATGTCCATGAAACATGCTTACCAAATAATTAATGTATCACTTTTCTTCAACAGTATTTGTTTATGTTTTCATCTAGACACAACCATTTATGACCAATGTAAAACAAACATAAATATACACATACAGTGATACACATACATGCATAATTAAATATATACATAAACATGGATGCTTTGTACACAATCTAGACTCAAATATTTTAAAGTCAAAGCTCCAATGTTCTTGCCCCACACTTTACGCTCCATTCACTTAAAACCCAATCCCACTTTTTATAGATTAGACTGCCCATTCTAATTGTGGTAAATTTGGTCACCAAAAGAAGGTGTGCAAAATATTGTAAGACAGCAAACATAAAACAAGGCCCCCAAATAAGGAATCAAGTACAACACTTTCAATGACCAGGAAAAAAAAAAAAGTACCATCAGTTAAGAAGAAATTTTCAACCTGCTATTGTCTGACCATAATTTGAGTACTCCAGAAACTGGACATTGTTGGAGTTAAGAAGTCTACAAAAATCACTGTAATCAATTCTGTGTGAGTTCTCAGGATCCCACTCTGTCCCCTTCAACTTTCCCCGCATAGTCAATAAATCCCTGCTCCAAGATGAAGCCATGACAAGCTGCCTTTCTAACTGCTTATTCGCCTTGTTTTCAAATTCTTCCAACTTATTTATTCGTTCTCTCTCTGCATCCTTCAATTTCTGAGAACACATTTGTCAAGACTAATGAATTTTAGAGGTGGGCGAAAAAAATCCACCGGTTATTTGTTCATTACCACAAGAGAGAAGATTTTCATAAAATAACTCTAATGAGCAGTAAGGTGTATGAACAACAACAGTTATCCATATTGTTTCTAACTTTCTGGAACTTACTAACTCTGATGCAAATTTACATGAAACCTTTCAACATCCTTTAAACAAGTTGATGAAGATTTGAATGGGTTTAAAGAATAAAAACAAAACAGGGCCATAGTAATGACCAACACTAACTTTTCCTGATCATCATGTTTTTTTTCTTTACCCTGCTTTTTTGAAATCAGGATGTCTGCGATATTTTGTCCTTATCTAAAAAGTAGCACACTTTAGAAGTACTTTTCTTGCTTCTAAAAGCTAAAACTTATTGGAATGCTTATGATATTTTGCCCTTATTTAAAAAGCCGCACATTTTACAACTACTTTTCTTGCTTCTGAAAGCTTAAACTAGTTGGGATGCATGTCATATTAGATTCTTGAGAGTAGATCTTATATCCTCTCTGTTTGTGTGCTTTTGTGTGTTTGTGTGTATATGTTGCAATGGTATGGGTGCTGAAATTTGGCATGGGTCGGATTCAGTGTAGGTCTTATATGTTGCAATGGTATGGCTGTGAGTCCAGCAAGGAGAAAGGTCCCTCTCTCACTTGAGTTTTGAGTATAGTTTTAACTTCTAGAAGCAAGAAAAGGACTTCTAAAATGTGTGACTGTTTAAATCAGGGCATTTTTTTACATCGAACAACTTCAAAAATTGAATCTTTAAATAATATCACTCTCTTGACTAGAAATTCAAAAATAACACCATTACTACAGAACAAGTGAAGTAATCAACTGGTCTAATTCGAACCAATAAAATGTAAATTTCAATGTGAAAGTTTTCCGATAACATATAATAAAGCTCCACTCAACTGTTGGCTGATAACACTACAATCATATGATTCAAAAAAATTTAAAAAAAAAAAAAAATGTACATGCATATATATATATATATATCAGTATTATTTTCTCTACCTTTGTTTTCTCAGTAACCAAACAGAGGGTAAATGTTAGTTGATATTGTAACACAAACCTCGAATAGCTGAGCAGACTCTGCATCTTCTTCTTCTCCTTCTTCTTTAGCTGTTGATGATAAGGGAGAGTTTGGACTGGAACTCGAAGCTCTACGAACACTAGTGCTGAGTTTCTTGTGTGTATGGAGAAGTAGTGAGCTTGCGCATAGGCAGTGAATTTGGTCTAAACACATGCCTGCAAGGTGTAGATGAAGAAGGAAAAGGATACTGTTTGAATAGGGTTTTAGAGGAATGAGAAGGTTTGGGGAATTGTGTAAAATCAAATGGTTTTGAGGCGTGGGTTATCATCTTCTACCATTAATATTTTCTCACTCCCTCTCTAATTTCTCCCCCACTTTCTCGAGTGGAAAAATGGGAGGAAATGCAGGATTTTTATGTTCATGCCCGGATTAGGTGACCCGGAATCTCCTTAGGCCCTTTTCGGGAATTGACGTCCATATTCCAGGGGTTTTGCTGGGCCTGCTGTAGTTGGCTCGGATGGCGACACGTGGCAACGGTCACCAATGGACGGACCATATACAAAACACCTCTAAACTCTGTCGTTTCAGCCAGATGTTTTGCTGCGTTAACGCCGTGATGCCCCGTCAATCGCCAAAACCCCTAAACTCGGTCGAGCTCGCGGTGATCGTCCATGGCGTCGGCGATGGAGCCGCTAGCTGCAGGTTGAAATCCATTTGCAGAACCCAAAGGGGACGAAGAAGCAGAGGTGGTTTGATCTAGTTTTGTGCCCAATCAGCTTTGCTTTGTGCATCTTGTTTGGATGCTAAGGAAATTTTCTTCCACTTAGGCTAAAGTGTGGGTTTTTTCAATTACCTCCTCCTTTTCGTCACCATGTATGGGGTTAGTCGAACATTGTTCCTTTTTCGGAGACGATTGCATACATTACGCCATGACGGTCCTAGCGAAACCTTGAAGAGAAAGATTGCTGATATTGAGAAGATGAAGAAAAGGAAGAACCCTAAAAAGAATCAGTTGTTTGTTGAAGTTCCTGAATCGAAAGCATTCCTCGATACAGCCACTATGCCGATGATTCTCACCGCCGCTGGAGTTGCGCTCTTTGCAAAGCTTCTTATGATGGTACGATCATTCCAGATCCCTCAATTTTCTGTCATTTGCTTTTCATTTGTATTATGCCTATTTCTTGTTTGCCTGTAAAAGTATAAACTATTAGAACTGTGAAGTTTTTGCAACTTAGGCGCTGCTGATGTGTATTTCGGATTGATACTTCAATGTTTTCTGTCATTGATGATTAGATGTCATTTGGGGAGAAGGGAATCAGATTGTTGTATCAATGAGCCTACCCCTGGTGATCCCCTTCTCTACAATCTCTAATACTCTTGTTTTCTGAGATATGATGGAACTTCATTTGGGTTTGGTTTAGATGCAACCATGAATGCATTTAACCATAATTGCACAAGCAGACATTGGTCCTTTGATGTGGGTGTTTCATGCATCGTCTTCTGACATGAACCTGCTTCCTCCCATGTTGATTCTTCTTTGTTTTGTAGAGACAGTTGGTCATGTGGGTCATGTGGAGTGATTCTATTGTTATTTGAGGTGTTAATATGTTTCATTTGGTGTGCTGGTAGTATGACGAGTCCAAATCCCAAGAGACGATTGAGCGGAAAATAAAAAATGCTCCTGCTGGTCAAGGCACAGTCAGGATGCTTACTAAGGAGGAGTGGGAAAATATTCGAGAAGTGAGGCCAAGGACTCCATTTGAATCTAAGCTCGCTCGTCCAAACGCACGAATAAGAACTGGAGAACCTTTGCACATGGTGAGGCTCCCTATTCTTTGTTTCGTTGCTTAAGCCTTCTTCGGCAATTGATATTATGTAGCCAAATTTGTTATTGTGTAGTCTTGTTGATCATAGAGAAAATTATTTGGACGTCCCATGGAAATTGAATGTTTTGCCATGTTTAACTAAATATTTGAAAATAAATTTTTATCATCGTAAATGGGGCCATTACTGAAATGGAAGGCCTCACAAAAATGATGGTACGAAAAATTGATTGTGCCCCTTTACCTTAGTTTGGATCTCTAAAGGTACGAGGTAAAGGGTAGGAAAAGACTAAAAAATGCTTCAAAGAGGGATCTATCTTTTAGCAATCTTCAGAATTTTTCTTTCCCTTGTTCTTTTCAAGATCCCAAAAGTGCTTTAGGTTGATGTTTTACAGTTGAGTGTGGTGATGGCCTTATTCTGGATGCTAAATTTTTGCTTCAATGATATACAAAAATGGAGCTATTTTAAGTTTCCATGGGATGTGCAAATGTGCCCAAATAGTTAACAAATGAGAGAATGCACACATCTTTACTCCTTGGTTAGTTTGGTTTTCAATTTTAATTTTATAAACTGTTGCACTCATTCCTTTTTATTTTGTATTTTTATCTTTCTACATTGTGCATAGCTTTTGGCACCACAAATTGTATGGTTTTTAATGCAGGGGACTCAGTAAAATTTTTGTGATGCTTTATAAGGAACTATATGGGTCACTAGGGTCTCCCACTGAACTTTAAGTAATGCTTTTTTTTTACTCTTATGCATGTAATTTTTCTTCCCTGGAATTATCCAAGTGTGGGAGTTTTAATTATGCTTCCAAAATGATTTGATTTATTTTACACCCCGTTGTTGTTTTTTTTTTTTTTTTGGTTGTTGTAGAATTAAAAGAGTGTGTTAAGCATCACAAGGAAACCTAGCACCCCAACTAGGTTGGCACCCTAGGATCCTCAAATCATATGCTATAGGCTCGAGGTATTATCAAGTTAAGAAAAATGAAAATACAATAAAACAATGGTCATAAAATAGAAAGACATCTGGTCTCAGTGGCTTGTAATTGCCACAATCCAGCTTACAAAATAGAACCATAGAAAACAAGAACCAAAGCTATCAAGGCTTAAACCTATAACTAGGAAGACCAAGCATATCATGACAGACAGCAGTTAAAGCCATGGAAAAGAAGACCCAAATTAACATAGGCATCTGCCACACAATTATTTGAAATTTGGTATCATTAGAGTTCATCCAGTTCTGTTAAAGTTTGAACTATATTTACTCTCAGAAAATGTACCTCTGTTATCTTGACTGTTGATACTTTCTTGCCATTGATTTTCAAATTCTTAAAATTTTTCTAATCAATTTGGAATTCACTATGTTTGCAGTTGTTATGTATATACAATAAGGTGTATTTTATCACATGTCCGGTTTTATTTATTTATTATTTTTTTCAAAGACTATAAACCATAAACTGATTTGGTAGATTTCATAATCAATTGATATTTTCCAGTTTACCACAATGGATTTATGCATAAACAAGGCATATTATATGTGCACAGCCAAAAAAATTTGAAATCCCTTGTTTTAAGAAGAAGATAAACAGTAGCCTTGAGGCCACTAGTGGTCTATCCGTTTGACCCTAAAATTCTTACAATGAGCATCAAGTCTCTGAGGAGGAGGAGATCGTCCAAGACCAAATGCATGTGAAGGTGAGGGAGATGAAATGAGGTAGAGTGAGTAAAACAATGTGGGTTGGGGATGAGAAGGGGAAGGTTTTAAAAAAAAATTCACAGTTCAAGCCAAACAATGGAAAAATAATTGGAAGATTCATATTTTTGATCAACACGTAATCGGTTTTTTTGACAATTCATATTTTACACGTAATTGATTTTACCTGGAATATATTTTACATTTACAGTGAAACAAACAGAGCCAAAGAGAAAGAAGGAAATTATTTTCCGCCATAAAAATAACATAGTTTTAATTAAGTTTGCATTGAATATACTCCTAGTTTTTCTCTTGTGCTGTGGTTTCATGAATCGCTTTTTCCTTAATGAAATTGACATGAACAGGGTGATGCTTAACATTTACCAAGCAAAAACATATGGCGAGACTTATGTTTGATTTGTTTTTACTTGTTATCTGCAGGAGGATTTGAAGGATTGGACGATGGATGTGCTTACAGATGCACTCACACGAGTCGAAGAAAGTGTCAGACACAGTTCGAAGTGACTTTTTATTTGGACTACTAATGTACATCTCAAAACAATGGAAATGGAATGCCTCAGGGTCAAAATCAGCCATGTATAGCTAGCAATTGGCACGTGTTTTACCTGCTAAGCACATAGAATGATGCAAGAACTCTCAGGTCACATCCATCCCGATTAGCGGATTGGTTGATTTGAAAGATAATAAGATCAAATTGCTATAGGAACTAGAAAATATTTGTGTTGATATTTGATGTTCTATTTTGTGATAGAATTTGTTTAAATGCATAAAATGATGCAAGAACTCTTAGACACATCCATCTGTATTGGCTTATTTGAAAGTTACAAGGTTCAAATACCAACACCAGTGATTTTCAAGTTTGTATAGCCATTTGATCTCAGAACTTTCAAATCGATGAATCCAAATGGATGTGACCATGAGTTATTGCATCAATTATGCATTTAGCTATGCATTTAGCAGGTATCTAAGCAAGGTTCCACGCCTCTAAAAGTCACCTAAACTTTTGGAGTGTGGCATATTTGTTAGTCTTATGTGTTATTTCTATCGTCTTTATTCAGTCGCACCGATATGTGATTCTGTGACTCCCCATCTTACTCATAGCAATGAGAGGGAGGGAGCACACCCCATGTTGGGCCGGATCTTGTCCCACATTAAGTAGGCTGTGGTGTTAGGAGTTTTGTGTAAGCAAGATTTTGCTCCTATAAAAGTCACTTGGGCTTTTGGAGTGTTGTGTGCCTGTCAACCTTACATGTTATTTCATCACCTCCACTTAAGTCATGCCACTTAATAATGCTTTTGGCTTTGATTCCTTTAGATGCAACCATGAATCAGGACTGCCTTTTTGTTCAATTGCAGCTTTATAGGCCAGTAATTGGATGAGTTACAGAAGCATAGAACAATCATGTTCATTGCAAATTTAGTGAACTTCCTGAGTTACAGGTTTGTGCATGGTTTATGCCCAAAGTGAAAATCTTGAGCTCCGCCACTGTGACGATTGGCCTATAGATGCTCTGCAAGGACCGACTTAATCTCTCATTTGGGTCCAACAGGGTTCTCTTGAGCTCTGCCATTCTGACAATTGGCTTGCATTCCTTTTGACCCACGAATTGAGTTTGTTAGATATCTCTCACTCACGAATCTTCTTCAGTTTTGCTCTTGCCCTCTCAAATGACTTTGTTCGAATAATTTCTGTGTATACATTTTTGGGACAAGGATTATCCTGACCATACCTACTGGCTACTGCTACAAACAGTTTTGTGTTTTGCTTCCAATTTCAAGAAAGCTACATCTACACAAAGAAGTGCTTTTACAAACCACTGCTATTTTCCAATTTCAATGGTGTAGAGTCTTCCATTTTCCTTGTACCACCCTTCCTAAACTCTCTGCTTTTAGGCTTAATTGGAAGTTCACTACGGGTTAATTTTATGAGCTCTTGAGCCCTCTTTTAGTTTGTCTCATATGTAGGGTTCTTCATTCGAGTGTTGTGTGTGTTGTGCATTACCTTTGTGTATAGCAAATATATATATATATCAGTTACATCATCCATCTAATTACTAGCCCACAATGCAAACGGTACAGCTGTTATTATGGTTGCATATGAAGGAATGCAAACCAGATGCATCATTATTTGGCCTGTCCTTGATGAATAAATTCTTTCTAAACCATGAATAATTTAGGGCAGAGTGGCAGATATCAAATGAATTCTGCTATCACAACATACAACAACATCGAATCATCAACAAAATTTTATCGCGGTATGGCTATTTGATCATCGAATGTGACCTCCTATTCCATCATTTTTTGCAAACAATTTTTATCACAAATTTAAACTTCAGGTATCAACACAAATATTAATTTTCAAGTTGATGCGGCCATTCCATCTTGGTACATTTCAAATGCATGTGATATCCGTCCAAGAGTTATATATGGCATCATCTCATGATAAATTCCAATTGCTTGCTAAATGATACCTATCAATTTTTTTTTTACACCAAAGCATTCCATTCAGAGTTTTGCTATTACTCAGAAGTCAAAGGTATATGTGGTATGTACAGTAATTGTCTAAATCTTTACAATTTTCCCACCAACTTTTTTTTTTCTTTTTCTTTGCAAAAATTTATAAAAAAAAAAAATATATATATATATATATATATATATATATATATATATATATATATATAGGATGATGATCAGGTAAGCACGTGCTGATATAACTTATATCAAAACCTTCATTGGGAGTTGTACCTTGTGCATTAATGGAATGTGAGATGCATTGAATCAATGTAAGGGGTACAACCCCCAATGCATAGTGTTGATGTAACTTATATTAACACGTGCTGATGGGATCACCTATATATATATATATATATATATATATTTAAAAATGTAATATTCGTACAATAAGAGTACGTGCAAAAAGTATAATATCAATTATTCCTAGGAAGGGTATCCGTCAACAACTATGCTTGAGACAACAGGGCAATGAAACAAAGGACAATCGTCACCCTCATGTGATCCTCACTATTTGGGGGCATCTCTGTGGTGCAAATGAGCGCAATATGTATCATATATAGTGCACTTCCACAGGCTGTCTTTTGGCAGCATGACTGTGTTGCAAATGTTTTCGGGAAGATTGCAAAATGGGGCAATTGGGCAATGAGCCAAAGGACAATGGTCAACAGATATCAATTATTCAAAGATAGAGCATCCGTCAACAACTATGCTTGGGACAATGGGGCAATGAGCCAAAGGACAATGGCCACCCTCGTGCGATTCCCACCATTTGGGGGCATCCGTATGGTGCATGATGAGCGCAATATATCATATGTAGTGCACGTTCAAGGCTGTGTTTTGGCAGCATGGTTAGGTTGCAAATGTTTTCTACCCAAGAGAGCAGAAGCCATATTGTACCCGAGGCAACGACAATTGCTAAGATCGATCCCACCACCTGAACAAGATTGTACCTATGTGAATGTATGATATGATGGCATGCATTAACACCAAGAAATTGTAGTTCTACTCAAAAAGTGATACGTTAATGAAAAAAAAATATGGCAATTTACCATAACAATGAAGACAGATTTGGGATGCAGCTTCATGTAGTGGCCTATTTTGAAAACTTGAAGACAATGAAGAGCATGTAACAGCCTTTCAACTGCGCACATAGTTATTGAAGATAAGGTTTGCCGGCGCAGGAATCAACGAAACCAGTAGGATCTACATTAAGAATTCATGCATCAATCCATTAATTGGTGCTAACAATCAGTATTTAATGATAAAAATTAATGAAAGGAATTTTGTGTAATAGAAAACAGTACATGTAGATATTTTTTTTTTTTTTTTTTTTTTTTAGGGAAAAAATAAATAAATTAAAGATGATATGATGATGATATGATGGCATGCATTAATACTAAGAAATTGTATGAAATTATACTCAAAAAGTGATACATTAATAAAACAAAAAGGTGGTCATTTACCAGAACAATGATCGAAGACAAATATTTGAATAATTATTATAATTAAGCTTCTGCATTGAATTTGAAGGTGTCTTCATTTATTACGTGGAAAATATTACAAGGTTGCTCAGGACTATCAATTGATTTTCCCGACTAGATGGGAAAACTCCTTGCCTGGAAACAATTTGTCCCGTATGAAAAAGGAGTGACTACATAAAACGGCATAACAAAACTTACCATAATATTATGGATAATGCATGGAGAGGGGACAAAGGGGTCCTCTCCAGATATTACTGCTAGCCAGTCTAGGCTAAAAGAACCAATCCCTAGGCCATTATGTCCCAATCTAGAGTGTTTCCATAATTCCATATCAAACAAACGATTGAGAGAGCCAATAATGATGGGAAGAAATAGCCTGGGAGAATATAGTAAGCAAAGCTCACAACAAATGTCACCCCAAAGAATTGAAATCTACTTACTTACCCTCTGGGCCTCCTTCCTTCTCGTGCAATGTCCTGATCGAACAAACAAGAATCAAGTTACAATGCATGTCATGAACTCCATACATAACTATATATATTTATTTATATATATATATATATATAGAGAGAGAGAGAGAGAGAGAGAGAGAGCTAGAGAGAACCAATAAAGTGAGACATCGACAAACCTGGTTTGAATACCAGGATACGTTTGGAAAGAAGCCAGCAAAATCCACATCCCAGCAACTGTTACCTACATGTACAATTTTTTGTTTATTTACAAGGTAACTGTTACATGTATGTGCATTCATCATAACAAAAGAATAAAGGTATGTGGACATTTCATGAAATTGAATCTATCCATAGAAAATTACATGATTTTTTTTTTCTTCAATTTTGGATGACCATATCCTTCCTTTTCTTTCCAACTCCCAAACGAAGAGAAAAGAAATACAAAATTCTCTCTCCCAAACAAGAGGGAGGAAAACCATAATCCTTTCTTTTACTCAGCATTAGTAAAAAAAAAATCATTTATTAGAAATTTAAAATTTTCCAACGTAAAAAAAGGACTAACAAAAACAAATACCATCTCATTTAAACTCTAGCTACACAATGTGTGGTTTGATATATCTATATTTTTTAATGTCAATTAATACTTCTTACAAGAAAGCATCTAGATCGTAAATAAAATGATAAATATATTTTGGACTTCAATTATTACGACTATCATCCCAAAGTTGGATAACTTGTTTATGGCCCCCATAAATCAACTTTACTTTTCAATGGCAGGGGAGAAATGGTAATGCACTGAGAATAAGACTCTGGAAGTGATGGACTTTATCAAGGTTACTCTCCCAATCACTCCATCTCCAAGCCACAAACAAACTAATTAACACAGGCGCATGCCAAACATTGGTAAACAGTTTTCCTTGTTAATTTTTTTTTTTTTTTTTTTTTTTCTCACGCCTGTCAACCTCCTCTGTGTCTTCACCCGGGCCCCATTTTCTCTCTGGCACATGCAGAAACATTTTACTAATTCAATCATAATGTTGTGAGGAACATTAGGTCCAAGTCCAACGACAAAACCCTTTTTTTTTTTGGGGGGGGGGGGGGGTGTTGGCGGAGGATTTACTGGGGCACGTCCAAATGTATAAGCTTCAGGTTCAGTTTTTCTCTCACTCTCCCAACCTCACCCACATTGATTGGACTCTCTATTCTACACAAAATCATGAAATGAATTGAAAGGCAATCAATATACGCGCAGGCAGAAGGCATCTAAAAACTTCTACGGAGTATTTCACTTACCAGGAATTTCTATCTCGCTCACACAGGTGCACACCTCCGTATACTGCTCCGCGGCTGCGACCATCACCACCACCACCACTTTGAGATTATGATGAGGATGGACGGCCATCATAATATATATATATATGCTGAGAGAGAAAACAGAAGAAGAAGAGGAATAGGAGAGAGATGGAAAAGAAATTAAGGATTCTCAGACATTAATTTTGGTTGAAGTAGACAATGAGGGTGGTGTGATTTTCGTGGGGATCGGAGCTTGTTAGGAGACCAGTTTTGAAACGGGAATGGAGGAAATGATTGAGGATGAAGAAGAAATGGCTAGAAGGAGCAAGCCATGCGATGGAGAAAATGGCCGGTGAGTGGGGGTTTATATAGAAAAATGGAAAAAGTACGGCGAGGGGAAAAGTTATAAATACGAGTCTTCCAGTACGTCTCCACAACCTCTGCAGTCACATCTAACTCAAATTATAGATACATGCTACATCTATTTCATATAATGTTAAAAGAGTCTGCTATTGTCACCATATAAAAAAAATATCCACGTTAGAAACGTTGATTATTGCCACCATAAAAATTCATTTGTATATATTTTTACAATTACACTATTAAAATAAACAAAAAAAAAAAAATACATGTTTTCCAAGCACATTTTAGTGTAAAACTCTTGATTGTAATGCTTGATTTCACATCTTACATCTTTTAATAAACTCTTGGCCGTTTCTTATCCAAAAAAAAAAAAAAGAGAATATTATCAGTATAAAGTAATAATTAATTACGAGAAAAGTTACGTGAAAAAGAAAAAACGTGTTTACTATTATATGGAGTACACAATTTACACCCATTGACACACCATCAGCTCCTCTTTAAAGCGATTAGGGTTTACATGAGTTGTTTTTTTTTTTTTTGTTTTTGGGTGACAACACATATATAGGAAGCGCCGGTCCAATTTAAACTTAACCAATTGGTAAAACCTCCACAAACATGCAAGTCACAAGGCTTACACCCTAGATATATGACTCATGAGACTCGAACAGGAACTTTGAAATCAATACCTAACATCCTAACTATCTGAGCGGGGTACAAGCTATAGTTACTAATTACATGAATTTTGCTACCTTAAGGTATGAAAGTATTGTTTATTTTGAGAGCATTACTCGGTGTTATTGGGTTCTCGGTTAATACATAAGAAATGGTTTAGATGTTATAATGAGGGTGAGAAAATATTGGTGTTTTTTTTTTTCTTTTTTTCTTCTGTTAAGTAGAAAATATGAGTGCTTTAAGCACTTTTTACACTTTAAATATCACATATTGTAGCCTCTTTTTCAAGATAAATTAACAACTCAATTATTTCGATCACATGAAGGCATCTTTCACTTACTCTATGACCCTATCCCAAATAGGGTACCCATGGTTTTCAAGTTGTTTAAAGTTCGAAGCACATGATATTGAAAAAGAGAGGAGAAAATATAGAGAGTTTTATTCGTGTTGTTCTAGTCATAGTTTTGTTTTCCTGTACGTTTTTGTTTATTTTTTGTTGTTAGTTCAAGCATATCGTAATTGGTAGAGTCCCCACCAAGAATTCAATGCCACACCTTGTCTTTTTCACTTCTTTGGGCAAACATTCAATTGCATTTTGTTAGGCCCTGCTTTTAGCGTGCATCATACGTAATTACTTGGTGGTGGAAGTTAAAACTACACCTCTCAATGGATGGTGTATGACTAACACTTGTTTTTGCAATGTTTGGTTCCTTTTGGTAATGGAAATGAATTGAGTTGTTGAATGTATAATTCTATTTTGCTATCTATTTTGTATCGTGACGAGTGAATTATATATTAGTAATCTCAAGAGGCGGATCAATTGTTTCTAAAACTTTGGTTTAAAAGAATGAAAGGTGTTGAGTTTGACTTATCACTTTTTTGTCGGATTAGCTATCAACCTAACTTCTTTTAAGTGTTAACTAATGCAAGTGGACGATGACCTTATCCATATTCCAGAATATTAGATGAGCTAAAAGTGTAAGTATTGCAAAAAAAAAAAATAATAATAATAATAAAAAAATAAAAAAAATGAAGAAGAAAAAGAAATTATAGGTATTTTAAACATTTATTAACGCTATACCCAATTACCCAAAAAACATTTAATTAATGCTATACGCAGGGGCGGAGGGAGAGGGCTTCAAGGGGGAGGGGCGATTGACCGCTTTGACCTTTTATTTTTTTATTTTTTTTCTTGAGCTAAATTATAAGTATTTAAAAATTTGACCCTGCTAAATTTTTTTTAACCCCTCAAAAATTTTTATTTAACCCTCTGCTGCTTTTTTTACCCAAAAAATTGATGAGTTTGACCCTTTTATTTATTACAATCATTTTTCTATACTATACAAAGTTACAGAACAAAATCCCATCATTATTTGCCACTAAGAAAAAAAAAATTAAACATTTATCATTAGTCTTGAGTTTTGACCCGCCAGAATAAAGGTCCGACTTCACCATTGGCTATACACATACGCTTGCCTCACGTTTTGTCTACTTTAAGTAGCTTCTAGATGGCGCATTGGACCATGAATCATTTTGTTTATTTCATTTTTCTCCTATGGGTAAAAGTAAAATTCATATTGCCTGGGAATTAGAGTGGTCCCTAGCCTGAATGTTTCTCATTTTGCCATAGTAGAGTCATGAACTCATTATATATATGTAGGACAAATAGCTCAGATTTCATTTGAAAAAAGATTAAAGAAGGATCAAACACGTCTTGCTGCTCGCGGAAAAGTACCATTTCAGTGGTTTGGGCAACTTGTTTGCAGGGAAAAGGAATGGAGTACGTGAGATTGCATTAAACACGCAACCTCTAGATGCTCCCCCAACTGAGCTATACTTACGCCACTTGATTTGCAATAAAAAACCAGGCACAATTTTAATGCATCATATCATCGATATACGATGCCATACCAGCTTGTCGATCTTTCTCACATCTTTTTGGCAACGTTTAACTGCTTTTCGAATAAAAACTTACTGAGTAAAAAAAAAAAAAAAAAAAAAAGGAGATTTGTTGACATCTAATGTAATACTTTTTATTTTTACATTCACCAATATCTATTTGTAAGAATAAATAAATAAATAAATAAATAAATAACTAAAGGTTAATGAAACACCCACTTTCATTCAACTCATCACATACAAGTGCCACTAAGTGGGCGTTTTTGGGATATTAGTTTTTCAAAATACAATTTCTGATTGTGGTGTACCACATCAATCTATTGTACGTGGTGAGTAGCACTTGATTATACCTTATCTATACTACTATATAAAGCCAATTCCCTTTGTGGTTAGACTGCACCTAAAAATACTAAAATACCCTTATAAGTTAATAAAACTAAAAAACAATTTGGTAATTTTATTCTATACTACTATATAAAACCAATTCTCTTTGTAGTTGGATTGCACCTGAAAATACTAAAATACCCTTATAAGTTAATAAAACTAAAAAACGATTTCGTAATTTTATCAACTTTAAAAAATCCGCCATAATCTGTTTCCCTTTATTCTTCTCCACACACACATGCGGTTTAAGAAATTTGGAAACTGACATAGCAGTTCCACTAATATAATGGAATTGAAAAGATATGTTGCACACGCGTCGCGTGTGCTCGATTACTAGCATTTATAGTGCAAAAGCAACTCTGTGTGTTGCTTTTAGCCTTGGGTTTTTTAAACTGTTTCGTCCTCCTTTTACCATTTGTATTAACCGCCAATTTAATATTCAAATTGGTGACTGTCTGTACAGCCACCATTTCCATTCTCTGAAGCTTATAAATATACTCTTGACCGTAGGAAGTTAAGATATAAAAACAGAGCAATCTCTTCTCTCCTTCTTTCTAATATACCTTCTCTCATTCTCAAGTGTATTCTACATCTTCTTTTTATTCAAGTCAGTGTGGGCATGTGGTGTAACGTACTGTTCTTGGCAGTGCAGTTTTAAGGATAGCATTGTGAGAGTTGGGTTTTGTATCCTAGGGAGATTATTTCCTTGAGTCTACTTGCATAGTGGGAAAATAATTGTCTTCAAGACTACAAACAAAAGTACTTTTTGTGATGACTTGTTTACGACAACAACTAAAAGTGGTCACGAAAAATGGTTTTTGCAACCACTTTTGTGACAATGGCTAAAAGCCGTCATCAATATCAATTCGTTTATGCTTTTTTTACGACGACTTTTCAAAAGTCGTCGTTAACGAAGGCTTTTGCGACCAGCTTTTTTAAGCCGTCACTATTACTCATCGCAAATACGAAAATTTTGGCGCTAATAATTGGTGCCAACTTATTTACGACGATTTGTAATGGTCATCGCAAAAGGTGAAGGCATTTGTGACCACCTTTTGAAGCCGTCACTATTACTTGTCACCAATATGAAAAATTTGGCGCCAATTTTTGGCACCAAATTATTTACGACGACTTTTAGTGGTCATCGCAAAACGTGAAAGATTTTGCAACCACCTTGATGAAGTCGTCACTATTACTCATCACCAATACGAAAAATTTGGAGCCAACTTTTGGTGGCAAATTATTTATGACGACTTTTAGTGGTCATCGCAAAACGTGAAGGATGTTACGACCACCTTGATGAAGCCATCACTATTACTCATCACCAATACGAAAAATTTGGCGCCAAATTATTTACAATGACTTTTAGTAGTCGTTGCAAAATGTTTTTGACTTTTTATGACAGTTTCAAGAAGTCATCATCGCTAATACTTGTCACCATTATGAAAATTTTGGCACCCAAAGTTTTTGCCAAATTATTTACGATGACTTTTAGTAGTCGTTACAAAAGGTCTTTGAGTTTTTTATGACGGCTTCAAGAAGTCGTCATAAAAAGAGCAGTTTTGCGATGACCTTTTTGAAGCCATCACTATTACTCGTCATCATCAAGAAAACTTTAACTCCCAAAATTAGCACCAAATTATTTGCGATGACTTCAAGTGATCGTTGCAAAATATTTTCCACGCTTTTACAATGTCTTTAAAAAGCTGTCGTAAGAAAAAGATTTTGTGATAGAATTTTGTTATGTCACTATTACGCTTAGGGGTATTTTGGTCATTTTACATTTAAAGTCATACTTTTCCACTAAGTTGATTTCCTCGATCAAAGTTCTTGATGTGTAAATATAACATTTAAAAATGGGTGAATTACAGATAAGTTCGGCTACGAGCAAACAATTACAGTTCAACACAAATTATTAGTCATTCTTAGTTAAGTTAATAGTCATTTACTAGTAAGTTATAATAATTTGTATTGAACTGTAATTGTTTGCCCGTAGCCTGACCTATATGTAAATCCCCTTTAAAATTATTCATAATTGAATTCCAATGACAAGTGAGCAATACAAAGACCTTCAAATTACCATAATTTAACATTAGATCAACAATTAATTGAACGATACAAAGACCTTTGATCATTAGATAAAATTTTGAGTCAATGTTCAAAGTGTGCAAAGACTTCTAATTGCCAATTTAAAGTTCTATAATGATCGAGCAATACAAAGATATCCAATAACTAGATTCCATATTCAAATTGATGTTTTAAACATTGACTCAAACAAACTAGTTAACAGTTACCTGGTTCGTTGATACTCAACACATTTATTTGATCAGTTAATTCAATTAGCCCAAAGGGCTTGTTTGGCTATATGGAGCTTAGTATTTTGTATGACCCAGTTTATAGCACCTATTCTATTTCGACAAAATGTTGAGTCATTGTTCAAATTGTACAAAAAATTTTACTTGCCAATTTAAGGTCCAAGTAATGATTGAGTAATAAAAAAGACACCTAATAATTGAATTCTATATTTATCAATGTTTTAAACATAAACCGAAACAAATTAGTGTATCAGTTCGCTTAATTTGACCATATTCAACACATTTATTTGACTAGTTAATTTAATTAGCTTAAAGTATTAGATTATGTGAAGTTTGGTATTTCGCCCAACTTGGTTGACAACATTTGACCCGGTTCGACTTAAAAAGTGAACGATTTAAAATGGGATTTTTTGTGAGACTTAGTTCATGGAACGGAGGCTCGGGCCGATAGGCCCGAGCTAGAGCACTCATGGACAAGTCTCAAGGGGGTCCAGGGGCAAATTTATATAACTAACAAATTTATTAATTGGTAACAAATTAATGCTTGACATTTAACCAAAAAAAAAAAAAAAAAAAAACGACACCGTACGGTTATTTGTGAGGGGAATTTGTCCCACCCGCGAAAACCATTAATTCGGGGTGAGGGGGGATTCAGTATCTATTCTTTCCCTCTATTGCAAAACCTTTTTTCCATCTTACTAAAGAAAACGAAAAACCCTTCTCACAAACGCTGCTCTTGGAAGGAAGCCCTTCTCACAGACGCTGCTCTTAGAAGGAAGAGGGCTGACAAAGGAAGAGGAGCAACTTCTGATCATCGACGAGTGCTCTACGACGTCCAGGTCAGTTTTCCTAGTTCTTATTCTCCTTCTTCCTCTTCTTCTTCCTCTTTTTTATCTTTTTTGCAATCTGTTTTAGGGTTTGATCTGAAATCAATAAAATAGGTTTGAATATACTATCCAAAGACGTGTTTTCCCCTAATTTTTTTACCCTCTCAAATTAATTGAATGCCTCATACATGTTTTCTCTTATTATTAGCAGACCATTCTCATTGCTATCACGATTTCTCTGGATGTTTTTTGCCATCTCTGCCATTTATCTAATCAGTCGTTGCTTATGCAGTTTCTTATTGTAATTATCCCTCAATTGATGCTCATATATTTGTGTGTGTGTGTGTGTGTGTTGTGTGTGTATACGTATCTATCGTATCTAGCTCTCTGTTTGTGTGTGCAATAGCCCACATATGTTTGTGTGCTAGTTTGTTTGGCTTTTTATTTTATTCTTTTTTGGGGTTCATGGTTGGGTGGGGATTTTGAGCATAAATTGGGAAATTTTGGATGTGTAACAGATCTAGCCTCTTCACAAACACCTGCCAGCCTCTGCACTAGAAATGGCTTCGCAAATCTTGCCTCTTCACAGACAATCTTTAAGGTCACCTAATCTGTTATCAATCCTAGTAACATGTAAGAATTAGTATATCACAAAATTCCTCCGACCAACTACAATAAGAAAATAAATAAATAAATATATGTTTCAAGAAATTATAGTGGCCATTTTTCGAAATTTTGGCCAACTTCAGCCTTTCTCTGCACAAAATTTTTAATCTTTTTATTGTACCTAGGAATATCAGTTCTTCATTTTGACTATCTGGCCCAAAATTAATAACAAGATACTTAAAGAGACATGCATCATTATAGAATAAACAATAATTGCAAAACCAAAACTGTTGTTATTATATAATGATGCATGTCTTTAATTATCTTGAAAACAGATTACTCCGTATAATCTAATCTTGAATTATATCCTTTTTCAAGACATTTAAAGACACATGCTGATTATAGAATAACAATAGTTCCTTCTGTTAGCAACCAATCTTAAATTATATCCTTTTTGCAGGAAATAATTCTGATAAAAATAGTTGAAGCACAGGGTGTCAGCAGAGGGGTTTTTTTGTTTGTTTAGTTTTTTCTTCTTTTTTTTTTTGTTGTTGCTGTTGGGGGGGTGTTTGCTCTAAAATGGGTTGATAACAGAACAAATTCGAGCAATTGGAAAAGAAAAATGGAGTTATGGAGTCATCAACCAAAAATATGATCACCATCCTTCAAATCCTAACATGAACCTACATGTATTATTGAACAGATACATTTCAAAAACACAATGAACTCACTTCAAACACTAACCGAGACACTGCCTTCAATAACCTTTGTATTATTCCCATTAACCCCAACAAAGAACCAATAGATATCAAACTTTTTTCCAACAAATATAAGCAAACATATTGCATAGTTTCTGCAACACATATAAGTATGGGCAAGAGAGACCATCATCAGGATTTTCTAGATCACACTACATAACTTGTGATGTAAATTTGGATTAAGCAGATGAAGTTGTTACTTCCAAGACAATTCCTCATTCCAAAAGTGAGCAAACCTCAAGTTATATATTTTTATTCTTTACAGAAATATCCGACTCTAAGGTAAATGCATTCTCATTAAGCTTGTGTCGAATGCTCATCTTCCCTAATAGCCTTGTAATAACAACTTAAACAAACAAAGGCCAAGACAGCAACAGAAAGCCAATCAAGCATCCATTGCAAGTAATTTTCCAACTAAGAAAAATAGCCTAAATATAAAGAATACAACTCAAATCACATCACCTGTTATAGTAACTGGAATCCCAGGCCAAATTAAACAACACCTTAAAATGCCAAATAATAAGTACAAACCTGACAAAGAATTGGGGTGCGTTCAGATTTCAAAAGCAACTTCCTTAACTAGACAACGATTTCCTTAACTGATTTCCTTAACTAGACAATGATTTCCTTAACTGATTTTTGAATTGAGTGCTTTGAGCATATAGGTTTGTGAATTGATTTTCTTATTACAAGTGAATTGGCTGATTTGGGTATGTGATTTTGTAAAGTACCTCTGTTTTCAAATGAATTGGTGATTTGGGTATGTGATTTTTTTTATTTTAGTTCTTTTTTCCCCCTGCACTGAGTTGGCTACCTTATTGTAGAATTGTCCCCACTTTGACTATCCAGAACATTATAAATTTCTTTGCTTTTTTTAAACAACAGTCCACAAAATTGTTACTTTGTGATGATTACAGCTTTAGGAAATGAAGTAGCAGGGTTGTGCAATTAAGAAGATTTTTTTGGATAAACAGCTTGGTGAAATTCAAAAAGGGCAAAGCCTTATTATATTGAAGTATGCCTATTATATTGAAGTAAAAATTTTATAGCACTCTCTATTATGTTTGAAGTATGCCTTATTATATTGAAGTAAAAATTTTATATTGCTCCCATGGTTGTTCTGCATATTGTTTGTGGTATGGATTATTTATTTATTTATTTATTTATTTTTGATGAAGTAATTTGTATTAGAAACAAAGGGCAAAGCCTTATTTTATTGTTCAATAGCAAAATCCCTTTTAAACTATATTGATCATTGTCCAAACCGATATTGAGAATTTAGAAGTTTTACCTTGGTTGTTTAGATGAAGGATTAATTGAGGGATCTCTTTTGTAGATTTGTTTTATTGTTTTCTTTTGAATTGGATGATTTGAGTAGGTGGGTTTGTGTCAATTAACATCTTAACCAAGTGCTGCGTGTGTGTCAATATCTGTGAGTTCGATGCTATTGGACTACAAAATTATATATTTCTTCAAATATGAAATGAAATATGAAATTTGGGTTTGTAGGGCTGCTGCAATTCCAGCAGCAAAAGGCAGTAGACATCTTCAAATGAAATTGGTGCAAACAATGAAGGACCTATATTGGTCATTTTACATCTAAAGTCATACTTTTCCACTAAATTGATGTCCTCACAGTTCTTGATGTGTAAATATGACATTTAAAAATGGGTAAATTATAGATAGGTCTGGCTACGGGCAAACAATTACAGTTTAACACAAATTACTAGTCATTCTTAGTTAATTCTATAATGCAAATATTCTATAGGGTTTTTCTATTATGAAATCCATGATATTGTCTAGTATATATGATGATTAGTGGTTCATCTTTTTAAAACATATTCAACTTATTATAATATGTCGTGATGGGAATAAGGTATTTTTGGATGTGCAGACAATATGCCAATCGACAAATCTTGGATGACGATTAGCAATAGGGCATGTGATGCATACGATAAAGGAGTTATAGGAGTTTTTAGACTTTGCGTTTAATCGTATTAGGGATAGTGATAACAAGATCAGGTGTCCATGTATAAATTGTAACAATATGGTTCGAAAGACCAGAGATGAAGTGCATTATGATCTTTTGCGAAAAGGGATAGTTGGAACTTACACCACATGGTACTGTCATGGAGAAAGAATAGGAGAACCCTTGATTGAGGATGATGATGATGATGATAATGACGATGAGGATGATGAGTGTGATGACATGCACAACTTGATAATGGATACTCATGGGCATACAATGGCTAATACTTATGCGGCTGAGGATTTAAATGGGATTGAAACTGAGACGCCTAATGTGGAAGCTGAGAAATTTTATAGATTATTGACGGATGCTGAGCAAAAACTATACCCGGGATGCGAAAAGTACTCGAGGTTATCCTTTATTATTAAGTTGTTGCACTTAAAGTGCCTTAATGGGTGGAGTAACAATTCTATTAGCATGTTGTTGGAATTTTTAAAGGATGCATTTCTAGAAGCTAAGTCATTGCCAGATTCTTACTATGAGGCTAAGAAGATAATTAAAGATCTTGGTCTTGATTACATAAAGATAGAGGTTTGTGAGAATGATTGTGTTCTATACTGGAAACAGCATGCAAAGGCAACACAATGTCCGGTGTGTAGCCTTTCTAGATGGAAGACGGATGGGAGGCGATAACAAAAGTAAAAAAAGCCCGTGGAAGGTTTTGCGCTATTTCCCACTCAAATAAAGGCTTCAGAGGCTATTTATGTCATCAAAGACAGCTGCATACATGAGATGGCATCACGAAAGCCGTGTGGATGATGGAGTCTTACGACATCCAGCTGATGCCGAGACGTGGAAAGATTTTGACCGCACTCATGAGTCATTTTCTTCAGATCCTCGTAATGTTAGACTTGGGTTAGCAAGTGATGGGTTCAATCCATTTGGAAACCTGAGCATTAATCATAGCACATGGCCTGTTGTCATTGTCCCATACAATTTACCACCATGGATGTGTATGAAGCAACCGTATATTTTTTTGTCGTTGCTTATTCCTGGACCTAAAGGCCCTAGTAATGATATTGATGTGTATATGAGGCCGTTGATAGACGAGCTGAAAGAGTTGTGGGACATTGGGGTGGATACATATGATGCATCGAAGAAACAAAATTTTCGAATGAGGGCTGCAGTTATGTGGACAATTAATGACTTCCCCGCATATGCAAACTTGTCAGGATGGAGCACTAAGGGTAAATTGGCATGTCCTTGTTGTCAAGGTGAGACTAATTCTAGGCAATTAAAAAATGGACACAAAAAGAGTTATATGGCTCATCGACGGTACTTGCCACATGATCATAAGTGGCGACATCAAAAAGCACAGTTTGACAATACAAGAGAGAAGAAAGCTGCTCCTAAGCGTCAAACCGGAGATGATGTTTTTAACCAATTACGTCTCTATAAACAGGTTACATTCGGAAAGGTTGTGGATAAACAGAAACTACCAGGGTTTGGATTGACGCATAATTGGACAAAACATAGTATCTTCTTTGAATTGCCTTATTGGAGAACCCTGAAATTGCGTCACAATTTGGATGTAATGCATATTGAGAAGAATGTGAGCGCCAATGTGCTTAAGGAGATAATGAACATTGGATTAAAACCGAAAGAAAAGTTAAATAGTCGTAGTGATTTAAAGGAGATGAATATTAGGCACTCACTTCATCCAAGAGAAGTGAATGGTAGGACTATACTACCTCGTGCATGTTATGAGTTGACGCATGAGGAGAAAATAATCCTATGTACATGGTTGAAGGAGTTAAAGGTTCCAGATGGGTACTCTGCAAACTTATCTCGGTGTGTTAACACCAATAAAGGCAGGATTTCTGGAATGAAAAGCCATGATCATCATGTCTTTTTGGAGCGATTACTCCCACTCGCTATACGTGACTTATTGCCGAGACATGTATGTGATGCCTTAATTGAGCTTTGTATTTTCTTTAGAGACATATGCTCCAAGGTGTTACACATTGAAGATCTGGATCGTCTAGAACATCAAATTGCATTAACCCTATGCAAACTGGAAAGGATATTTCCACCGTCGTTCTTTAATGTTATGGAGCATTTGCCTATTCATCTGCCGTGGGAAGTTAAAGTTGGTGGGCCAGTACAATACAGGTGGATGTACCCTATTGAAAGGTAATGCAATATTTTTTAATTACGATTATTTGTACCCTATTGGATTATGTTTTGATTTTTAATTGGTTGGTGTGAATTAGGTATTTACGCACTTTAAAGTCTTATGTCCGTAATAAAGCTTGGCCAGAAGGTTCCATTGCAGAAGGGTACCTCTCGGAGGAATGTTTGACATTTTGCTCATTATATTTGCATGGTGTTGAAACAAGGTTTAATCGAAAAGAACGAAATTATGATGGAGGTGTCATAAATATTGAGGGACGATTATCTGTGTTTTCACACTCAGGTTGCGCTTTTGGGAAATCAATTACGCACTTCCTAAGTAATGATGAATATCAGGCCGCGAGATTATATGTGCTAGAAAATTGTGAGGAAGTCGTACAGTTTACTGAGTAAGATACTTGATGATTTATTTATAACTTTTATTATAAGACATTGTATATAGATTAATGCTACATGATATATTTAATTACATTTTTTGCAGAGAACACAAAAAGACACTTGAACAAGCTCATGTTAGAAATATTAATCAAATGCATAAAGAAGAGTTTGTGCAATGGTTTGAACAGCATGTGAGTTTGACATCTCAATATATATATATATATATATATATATATATATATTCCCCCATTCTCTAAATTTAGTAGTTAATCAATAGGGACATGATAATAATTCATGTCCTTTAATTGTTTTAATAGGTGACACAATTATATAGGGATAGCAATGGGCAAGTTGACGAACAAATGCTTTCATTAGCTCGAGGTCCTGAGAAGCGTGTTACATGTTGGAGCGGCTATAATGTCAATGGTTTTAGATTCAACACCAAAAAATATGAAAAAACTAAAAAGACAAAAAATAGTGGAGTGATGGTAAGAGGGGAATCTCAAAAAGAGGAGATGAACTACTATAGAGAGTTAGTAAATGTAGTTGAATTGCATTATACAAGTGGTAATAGAGTTGTATTATTTAAATGTGATTGGTGGGATGTTGCACACTTAGGAAATAGATTCAAGATAGATCGACATGGATTCATAAGTGTAAATTCCTCACAAAGGTTAAACACTAGTGAGCCATTTGTGCTAGCATGTCAAGCTACCCAAGTTTTTTATTTAAAGGGAATAAAAGACCCTGATTGGTATGTTGTGGTTAAGACAAAACCGAGAAATCTGTTTAACATGCCTTCAGGGGAAGATGAGCATTCCCAAGATGATGATGCATACCAAGAATCGGAGTCGGACATTGTTTTTACACCTACACATGAAGAAAACAACATGGATGAAGAAGTTGTTTGGAATAGGAATGATGTGGAGGGAGAAATTATAGATGAAAATGTTGTGTTGCAGGAGAAGGCTAATCAAAACAATGATATATGATAACATTACTGATGATGACAGTGATGCCTTTGACATTGATGAGATGTTGGTTGATGATTAAATAACGACAGAGTTGTTTTTGTTGCTTTTTTGGTATTTCGAGTTTGAGAATCTAATGAATTATTACAAATTTAAATGGATATTGTTACAAATCAATTTATATATGTTACCATTCACTTGATTATTTATTATATTTATTTTATTTTTATTTTGCTTTATAATTGTTATTATTATCTCTCTTATGTAAATTGCTACTACTTATCCAATGTTAGTAAAGTGCACAGATATATTAGAAAAGGGAAAGGGCCAACGGAAGAGGAGTGCTAATGGCCTCTCTGCTGCTTCTCACAAAAAGCGAACTAATTCACATAATGTGTTTCCTATGAAAGATCAGACTCAACAAACTAATTCACAGGATGTGCTTCCTAGGAGGATTCAAACAGTAAGACAAACTAATTCCCAAGAAGTGGCTCATGGAATGGTTGAAACAGGGCAGGCTAATTCAGAGAGTATGGTTTCTACAAGGGCTCAAATTGTACAGACCGATTCACAGCCTATAGTACCTACAAATAATGGTGTAGGGCCTTCCAATAATCAATCTATTATCCAACCACGTCGTGAAGGTATTTGTATTAGTTATGATATAATAATTTATATATGCATGCATTTATTGATACATAGTTTTGCATAGTTTCTACATACAAAGTTTCATATATATATATACATACACACATATTTTGTTAAACAGATTCTATAACAAACGGAAATAAGAAAGGCCGAGGGAAAGCAAAGGGCATCACAGGAATGAAACCAGGGGAGAAGATAGATTGCCAGATATATGATGGGAGGTTTGTGAAACAATGGGATTAATTGTTTGGTTTATTGTATTGAAACTTCCATATTGATGTTCCTATTGCATGCATTTCAAGTTTCTTCTTTCAAAGACAAGGTCAGAGGTTGCTGTGCAATTGAAATAACTTATTATAGGACCATATAAGGCATGGAATGAGTTTCCCATATCTGATAAGGATACTATTTGGTTACGTTTTAAGGTACATTGAAATTATATGTAATAAAATTAACTTTTGTATTTTTATCTACCATAAGTATGATAACATATTTAAATAATTTTGAATTTTCTTTTTTACAGGACCATTTTGCGTTTGATTGTTCGGAGGAAGAAGCACGTAAAGCATTTGAGGACAATGCATCAAGGACATATTATAATGTTATGCATAGGACTCGCAAAGATGTTTTTCAACAATATAAGACTACTGCAGATTGTTACAAGAACAACCCTGACTTTATTACCCCAGATATTTGGCGTCAGCTAGTTGATTATTGGATGAGTGAGGATTTTCAGGTGAATTCTAGATAATCTTATCTTACTTAAAATAGATGCATAAAAATTTATTCTTAAATTGTTCACAAAATTGAATATTATGCTATTATCAATTTTTTAATTTACATAGAAAACAAGTGAGAGGAATTCGGCAAATCGAAAAAAGAACGAAATTTCTCACACCTCAGGCTCTGTTCCATTTGCTCAGCACCGGCAAGCTAAGGTATGTGTATTTATTGAAGTGTATTTAATTTATTGCAATTAATATGTTCTTTGATGTCAACTCTTTTTATTTGTAGGCTAAGGAGATTGGACATGAGCCTAGCCCTATAGATATGTGGAAGACAACCCATTCGAAAAAGAAGAAAGATGTGGAGGATGGTATAGATTGGGGCTGTGAAAAAGCAAAAAAAAATTATGTATGTCAATTTTTTTTTTTTATTTAAAGGAAACAATATTAACATGCATTTGTTGAGTCGTCTCATAGTGATTAGTTATTTTCATACAATTTCAATTTTTTAGGAAGACCTTGAGGTAGTGAGGTCTACTGCTACTTCACAGGAGGAGTCATGTGATGATATTCAGGTTTATCGACAGGTATACGATTTTATGAAACATAAATTGTTGTATTTTGTTTTGAATAAGTTGACAATATATGATGGGAATACTTTATAATCAGGTGGTAGGAGATCCTAAACATGGTCGAGTGTTAGGATATGGTGCGGGTAAAAAACCCTCGAGTTTATATAAGTCACAATCAAGACAAAGCTGTAATGATAAGTGTTGTGAGGATCGTGAAAGGGAGAAGGAGGAGTTTAAGGCTGAGGTGCGGGAGGAGATAAAGGCTGAAGGGCGAGAAGAGGTAAAGGCAGAGGTGCAAGCTCAAATACCATCACTTGTAGCGGATGTGTTGCGGTCTATGGGCATTTCTTCAGCACAATATTTGCAACCTTCAATTGAGGTATTTAACTATTCTATGTTCAACATTTGTAAATTTTTTTTAAGAGACTTGTTGATACTTCCTTTAAGTTACCTTCTTTGAGAATGTGTTCATAAAATGATGCATAGTGCGAGATTGACAATGCATTATTTATACGCAATGATAATAACAATAGGAATTCCCTTGCATAAAAAGAATTCTTATTGTTATGTAATGACATTGCATTATTTATATATTCAAATATATACATAACATCAAATATGCATTTCTTAATTAAAAAACATTCTCACGACTAATATTATGTTGTAGTGTGCATTTCGTTGCATACGCCTGATCTAGTGTCTAGTAGCCTATAAGTTGTATATTTGATGTGAAATATATGTTATTTTATATACATACCAATAATTATGTATTTCTCATATATAGTTACTAATATTTTACAGGTTGATCGAGCTAATGAGGATATAAGTACAGTAGGAGATGAGAATACAACTATAGCAAAAGATGGGGATACAAATATGGAGGGAGATGAGGATTCAGAGTGCGATGAGGATGAATTTGAAGAAGATGATCTTGAAGATGATATCGTCTAATTGATATTGCTATATTCTTTAATTTTTTTAGTATTTAGGCACTCAATTTTATAGCGTGATGAATTTTGGGGTATATTTATGTTTTATATGGATTTTTGGCTCACTAGAATTTTTATTATTTAATGAATATTTGATATTGGTAAACAGATGTTAGTTTCTCAATGAATTATGCATGGTTATCCTAATTATATTGTGAATTAATATGTAGTATAATTTTTTGTGACAATAACTTGTGTCGTCACGATTCTCTAATGCTACGAGAATTTTTATACGTTCTTTGCGACAACTTTTGAAATCGTTGCAAATGTTTATAGTGATGACTTTTTCATCATTTGCGACGACTTCATACCATTACAAAATGTGTTTTTCTTGACAAATTGTGACTTTAGTGATGACATTAGTTCGTTACTAAAAAACCTTTTTGCAACGACTTAATGCTTCATCGTTATTATCATTTGCGGTGATATTTTTTAAACATTTGCAACGACATTTGTAGTCGTCACAAATACTTATAGTGACGGCTTTTTAATTATGTGCGACGACATTTAATATCGCAATATTTGCTTTTTGTGACAACTTTTGATTTTTTGTTATGACATTTTGTCCTCACTAAAAAAACTATTTTGCGACGACTTTATGGTTGGTTGTAATTGTCATTTGTGATGGTTTGGCCGCAACGACTTTTGAAGTTGTCGCAAATAGTTATAGTGACAGCCTTCTAAATATTTGCGACGACCTTTAGTTTTCGCAAACGTTGGATTTTGTGACAACATTTTTATTTTTTGCTACGACATTTGGTCATTACTAAAAAAATGTATTTGCGATGACTTCATTGTGTCATCGCGATTGTTATTTGCGACGAGGCTTTTTACGACGACCCTGCGACGACTTAAAAGTCGTCACAAATAGTTATAGTGACGACTTTTTCATCATTTGCGATGAATTTTGTCCATCACAAAATGTGTATTTTCTTGTAGTGAAGAAAGTGCTTTTAGTGGCACGCCTAGCCCAATTTGTCGTTGTTTTCTTGGTTGATTTTACAGTCATTTTGGACTTCGTTCGAGAACGTCTCCAACAGCAAGGCGTTTGGTGCACCGTTTGGAAAGTCTCAAAAAGCCTTTGAAAGGGTAAAAATCATTTTCATTATTTTACAATTAAGCATTAGGTGAGCTACTTAAATAACCTTTCAAAAAAAATTCATTTACTCTAAAGGGCAGTTTAGCAAAAGCTACTAGGGATAGTTTTTCAAAATGACATTTGTGAAAAATCACCTAAACTTTTGGAGTGTGGCATGCTTGTTAGTCTTATATGTTACTTCGTCTTTATTCAGTCACAACGATATGTGATTATGTGACTTTTCCCCTTCCCCATCTTGGGCTGAGATCTTGTCCCATATTAAGTAGGCAGTGGTGTTAGAAGTTGTGTATATATAATCAAGACTTTGCTTCAGTGAAAGTCATTTAAGCTTTTGGCGTGTAGTGTGCATATCAACCTTATGTGTTACTTCATCAGCTCCACTTAGTCATGCCACTTAATAATGCTTCTAGCTTGTATTCCTTTAGATGCAAGCATGAATCAGGACTGCTTTTTTGTTCAATTGTAGCTTTTTAGGCCAATAACTGGATGAGTGACAGAAGTATAGAATAATCTTGTAGTACATTGCAAATTTTATGAAATTCCTGAGTTACAGGTTTTGTCTATAGTTTATGACTTTATGCCCAAAGTGAATATCTTGAGCTCCGCCATGGTGACAATTGGCCTATAGATACCTCTCACTCACGAATCTTCTTCAGTTTTGCTGTTGCCTCTCAAATGACCTAGTTCGAATAATTTCTGTGTATACATTTTTGGGACAAGGATTATGACGGCCTGACCATACCTACTGGCTACTGGTACAAACAGTTTTGTCTTTTGCTTCCAATTTCAAGAAAGCTACATCTACACAAAGAAGTGCTTTTACAAACTACTGCTTATATATTTTCCAATTTCAATGGTGTAGAGTCTTCCATTTTCCTTGTACCACCCTTCCTAAACTCCCTGTTTTTAGGCTTTTTTTGAAAGTTCAGTATGGATTAATTTTATGAGCTCTTGAGCCCTCTTTTAGTTTACGTCACATATGCAGGATTCTCCATTTGTGTGTTGTGTGTGTGTGAATTACTTATGTGTGTATAGCAAAAAATATATATATATATATATATATATATATATATATCAATCAGTTTCATCATCCATCTAATTACTAGCCCACAATGCTACAATTGAACGATGCAGCATATTCTTTTTCTTCTATTAATAATATTTAGAGTAGTGAGCACATGATTTGGAGGACTAGAGTGCCAACCTAGTTAGGGATTCTAGGCTCTCTTTGATGCTTCTACTTCTTCTGAAATAAAATTTATAAAAAAAAAAAAAAAAAAACATACAGCGGTTATTATGATTGCATATGAAGCGATGCAAACCAGATGCACCATTATTTGGCCTGTCCTTGATGAGTAAATTCTTTCTAAACCATGATTAATTTGGGGCAGAGTGGCAGATATCAAATTAATTCTCCTATCACAACACACAACAGCATCGAATTATCAACAAAATTTTATTGCGGTATGGCTATTTGATCATCGAATGTGACCTCTGAGTTATTGCATCATTTTTTGCAAACAATTTTTATCACAAAATTAAACTTCAGGTATCAACACAAATATTAATTTTCAGCCATTCCATCTTGGTACATTTCAAATGGACCATTTCAAATGCATGTGCTATCCATCCAAGAGTTGTGGCATTATTTCATGATAAATATTTAGCTGGAGAGGGCTCCTATTGCTTGGCTATATGATAGCTAGCAATTTCTTTTGACACCAAAGCATTCCATTTTCAGAGTTTTGCTATTACTCAAAAGATGTACAGTAGTTGTCTAAAGCTTTACGATTTTTTTCTTTGCCAAAAAAAAAATAATAATAATAATAAAAAAATGTAATATTCGTACAATAAGAATGCAGAAGGTATAATATCAATTATTCATAGGAAGGGCATCCGTCAGCAACTATGCTTGAGACAACAGGGCAATGAACCAAAGGACAATCGTCACCCTCATGTGATCCTCACTATTTGGGGGCATCTCTATGGTGCATATGAGCGCAATATGTATCATATTTACTGCACATCCAATGGCTGTCTTTTGGCAGCATGACTGTTGCAAATGTTTTCGGGAAGAATGCAAAATGGCCTGGGGATGGGGCAATGGGGCGATGAGCCAAAGGACAATGGTCAACAGATCGATATCAATTATTCAAGGAGAGAGCATCCGTCAACAACTATGCTTGGGACAATGGGGCAATGAGCCAAGGGACAATGGTCACCCTCGTGCGATTCCCACCATTTGGGGGCATCGGTATGGTGCATGATGAGCGCAATATATCATATGTAGTGCACGTTCAAGGCTGTCTTTTGGCAGCATGGTTAGGTTGCAAATGTTTTCTACCCAAGAGAGCAGAAGCCATATTGTACCTGAGGTAACGACAATTGCTAAGATCGATCCCACCACCTGTACAAGATTGTACCTATGTGAATGTATGATATGATGGCATGCATTAACACCAAGAAATTGTAGTTTTACTCAAAAAGTGATACGTTAATGAAACAAAAATATGGCCATTTACCATAACAATGAAGGACAGATTTGGGATGCAGCTTCATGTAGTGGCCTATATTGAAAACATCAAGATAAAGAAGAGCATTTAACAGCATTTCAATTGCGCACATAGTTATTGAAGATAAGGTTTGCCGGTGCAGGAATCAACGAAACCAGTAGGATCTACATTAAGAATTCATGCATTAATCCAATGGTTCTAACAATCAGTACTTAATGATAAAAATTAATGAAAGGAATTTTGTGTAATAGAAAACAGTACATATAGATATTTTTTTTTTTTTAAGAAAAACAAATTAAAGGTGATATGATGATATGATGGCATGCATTAATACTAAGAAATTGTATGTAATTATACTCAAAAAGTGATACATTAATAAAACAAAAGGGTGGTCATTTACCACAACAATGAAGACAAATATTTGAATAATTATTATAATTGAGATTCCACATTAAATTTGAAGGTGTCTTCATTTATTACGTGGAAAATATTACAATGTTGCTCATGGCTATCAATTGATTTTCCCGACTAGATGGGAAAACCCCTTGCCTGGAAACAATTTGTTCAGTTTGAAAAAGGAGTGACTACATAAAACAGCATAACAAAACTTATCATAATATTATAGACAATGCATGGACAGGGGACAAATTAAGCTAGGGGTCCTCTCCAGATATTACTGTTAGCCAGTCTAGGCTAAAAGAACCAATCCCTAGGCCATTATGTCCCAATCTAGAGTGTTTCCATATCAAACAAACGATTGAGAGAGCCAATAATGATGGGAAGAAATAGCCTGGGAGAATATAGTAAGCAAAGCTCACAACTAATGTCACCCCAAAGAATTGAAATCTACTTACTTACCCTCTGGGCCTCCTTCCTTCTCGTGCAATGTCCTGATCGAACAAACAAGTATCAAGTTACAATGCATGTCATGAACTCCATATATAACTATATATATTATATATATATATATAGAGAGAGAGAGAGAGATAGAGAGAGAACCAATAAAGTGAGACATCAACAGACCTGGTTTGAATACCACGATACGTTTGGAAAGAAGCCAGCAAAATCCACATCGCAGCAACTGTAACCTACATGTACAATTTTTATTTATTTATAAGGTGACTGTTACATGTATGTGCATCCATCATAACAAAAGAATAAAGGTATGTGGACATTTCATGAAATTGAATCTATCCATAGAAAATTACATGAGTTTTTTTTTCGTCAATTTTGGATGACCACATCTTTCCTTTTTCTTTTCTTTCAACTCCGAAACGAAGATAAAAGAAATACAAAATTCTCTCTCCTAAACTCCCAAACAAGAGGGAGGAAAACCATAATCCTTTCTTTTACTTAGCGTCAGTAAAAAAAATCGTTTATTAAAAATTTAAAATTTGCCAATGTAAAAGGACTAACAAAAACAAATAGCATCTCATTTAAATTCTAGCTATACAAAATGTGTGGTTTGATATATCTATATTTTAGAAGGTCAATACTTCTCCCAGTCACTCCATCTCCAAGCCACAAACACAGGCGCATGTCAAATATTGGTAAACAGTTTTCCTTCTTTTCTCTCTGGCACATGCAGAAACATTTTACTAATTCAATCATAATGTTGAGGATTTAACATTAGGTCCAAGGCCAGCAAAACCCATGGTGGGGGATTTACTGGGGATCAAATATATGTACTTCAGGTTCAGTTTTTCTCTCACTCTCCCAACCTCACCTACATAATTGATTGGACTCTATTCTACACAAAATCATGAAATGAATTGAAAGGCAATCAATATACGCGCAGGTAGAAGGCATCTAAAAACTTCTACGGAGTATTTCACTTACCAGGAATTTCTATCTCGCTCACACAGGTGCACACCTCCGTATTAGCTCCGCTGCTGCGACCATCACCACCACCTTGAGATAATGATGAGGATGGACGGTCTTCATGATATATATATGCTGCAAGAGAAAACAGAAGAAGAAGAGGAATAGAAGAGAGATGGAAAAGAAATTAATTAAGGATTCTCAGACATTAATTCTGGTTGAAGTAGACAATGAGGGTGGTGTGATTTTCGTGGGGAGCTTGTTATGAGACCAGTTTTGAAACGGGAATGGAGGAAATGATCGAGGATGAAGAAGAAATGGCTAGAAGGAGCAGCCCATGCGATGGAGAAAATGGCCGGTGAGTGGGGGTTTATATAGAAAAATGGAAAAATTATAAGGTGAGGGGAAAAGTATAAATACGAGTCTTCCAGTACGTCTCCACAACCTCTGCAGTCACATCTAACTCAAATTATAGATACATGCTACATCTATTTCGTATACATGTTAAAAGAGTCTGCTATTGCCACCATAAAAAAAAAAATATCCATGTTAGAAACGTTGACTATTGTCACCATAGAAATTCATTTGTATATATATTTACAATTACACTATTAAAATAAGCAAAAAAAAAAAAAAAAAAAAAAAAACATGTTTTCCAAGCACATTTTAGTATAAAACTCTTGATTGTAATGCTTGATTTCACATCTTCTAATAAACTCTTGGCCGTTTCTTATCCAAAAAAAAAAAAGAGAATATTATCAGTATAAAGTAATAATTAACTACGAGAAAAGTTACGTGAAAAAGAAAAAACAGTGTTTACCATTATATGGAGTACACAATTTACATGCACCCATTCACACACCATCAGCTCCTCTTTAAAGCGATTAGGGTTCTCAACGCTCAACATGTGCATGTTGTCCTCCACACTTGTCAATTCGCTGTCGATGCCCCTCTATCGTGATAATAACACTCGTCTCTCTCTATCTCTCTTGATCTAGGACTTATAGCCTTATATGTTAAATTCCATGTTTTTAAGGGGGAAAAATATTATAGTTATAGTTACTCTTTTTCCACTTATCTGAAATCTAGGGCTTGGGATGATAAATATAATTTATGATGAGTTGTGGGGTTTTTATTATAGTTAGAAAGAGAAATATTGTTTACATGAGTTGTTTTGTGGTTTTTTTTTTTTTTTTTTTTTTTTTTTTGGTAATAATGCATATATAGGAACCGCCGGCCCAACTTAAACTTTACTGATTCGTAAAACCTCCACAAACATGTAAGTCACAAGGCTTACGCCCTAGGCATATGGCTCATGAGACTCGAACGGGAACTTCGAAATCAATACTTAACATCTTAAGCATTTGAGCGAGATACAAGTTACTAATTACATGAATTTTGCTACATTAAGGTGTGAAAGTATTGTTTATTTTGAGAGCATTACTTGGTGTTATTGGGTTCTCGGTTAATACATAAGAAATGGTTTTAGTTGTTATAATGAGGGTGAGAAAATATTGGTGCTTTTGTTTTTGCTTTTTTCTTTTGTTAAGTAGAAAATGAGTGCTTTAAGCACTTTTTACACTTCAAATATCACATATTGTAACCTCTTTTTCAAGATAAATTAACAACTCAATTATTTCGATCACATGAAGGGCATCTTTCACTTGCCCTATGACCCTATCCCAAATAGGGTACCCATGGTTTTCAAGTTGTTTAAAGTTCGAAGCATATGGTATTGAAAAAGAGAGGAGAAAATATAGAGAGTTTTATTCGTGTTGTTCTAGTCATAGTTTTGTTTTCCTGTACGTTTTTGTTTATTTTTGTTGTTAGTTCAAGCATATCGTAATTGGTAGAGTCCCCACCAAGAATTCAATGCCACACCTTGTCTTTTTCACTTCTTTGGGCAAACATTCAATTGCATTTTGTTAGGCCCTGCTTTTAGCGTGCATTATACGTAATTACTTGGTGGTGGAAGTTAAAACTACACCTCTCAATGGATGGTGTATGACTAACACTTGTTTTTGCAATGTTTGGTTCCTTTTGGTAATGGAAATGAATTGAGTTGTTGAATGTATAATTCTATTTTGCTATCCATTTTGTATTGTGACGAGTGAATTATATATTAGTAATCCCAATAGATGGATCAATTGTTCCTAAAAACTTTGGTTTAAAAGAATGAAAGGTATTGAGTTCGACTTATCACTTTTTTGGGGGATTAGCTATCAACCTAACTTCTTTTGAGTGTTAACTAACGTAAGTGGACGATGACCTTATCTGTATTTTGGAATATTAGATGAGCTAAAAGTGTAGGTATTGCTATCGGCCCCCCCAATAAAATAAAAAATAAAAAATAATGAAGAAGAAAAAGAAATTATAGGTATTTTAAACATTTATTAATGATATACCCAATTACCAAAAAACAAATTAATTAATGCTATTCGCAGGGTGGAGGGAGGGGGGTTCAAGGGGGGGCAATTGACCCCTCTGACCTTCTGTTTTTTTAATTTTTTTCTTGAGCTAAATTATAAGTATTTAAAAATTTGACCCTGCTAATTTTTTTTTAACCCCTCAAAAATTTTTATTTAACCCTCTGCTGCTTTTTTTACCCAAAAAATTGATGAGTTTAACCCTTTTATTTATTATAATCATTTTTCTATACTATACAAAATTACAAAACAAAATCCCATTATTATTTGCCACTAAGAAAAAAAAAATTAAACATTTATCATTAATCTTGAGTTTTGACCCGCCAGACTAAAGGTCCGACTTCACCATTGGCTATACACATACGCTTGCCTCACGTTTTGTCTACTTTAAGTAGCTTCTAGATGGTGTATTGGACCATGAATCATTTTGTTTATTTCATTTTTCTCCTATGGGTAAAAGTAAAATTCATATTGCATGGGAATTAGAGTGGTCCCTAGCCTGAATGGTTTCTCATTTCGCCATACTCAGAGTCATGAACTCATTATATATATGTAGGACAAATAGCTCAGATTTCATTTGAAAAAAGATTAAAGAAGGATCAAACACGTCTTGCTGCTCGCGGAAAAGTTCCATTTCAGTGGTTTGGGCAACTTGTCTGCAGGGAAAAGGAATGGAGTACGTGAGATTGCATTAAACACGCAACCACTAGATGCTCTCCCAAATGAGCTTATATACTTACCCCACTTGATTTGCAAGCAAAAACCAGGCACAGTTTTAATGCATCATATCATCGATATACGATGCCATACCAGCTTGTCGATCTTTCTCACATTTTTTTTTTTTGGCAACGTTTAACTGCTTTTTGGGTAAAAATGCAAAAAAAAGATTCGTTGATATCTAGTGTAATATCTAGTGTAATACTTTTTATTCTTATATCCGTCAATATCTATTTGTAAGAATAAATAAATAAATAACGCTGTGTTTGGATAAGGAATTTGTAAAACTTGGAATTTTAAAATGATGGGATTTTGAAAATTCAAAATTTGTAATTGGGATTTTAAAAATTCTTTGTTTGGCTGTACATTTTGGAACGTGGGATTTCTAAATAGAATTTTGCAATTTCCTTGTTTGGATGGATTTTTAGAATGGGATTTCTAAATAAAATTCATTCCATATCTTGTTATACATTACCCATTGTTATACATTACCCATCTCCTCAATATAGTAGATGGGTAACCAAAATATAGCATGGCTGCTCTACACATGAATCTTAGAAAAGCAGCTCCTGTGCACAAAGACGACAACCTGAACTCATAGGAAAAACAGCTCCTCAACTAAAAGTGATTGAAACTAACACAAATTAAAGACAAGAACCAATTTAAATACCTTCATTGCTAATTAATAAGCAAGCAACAAATAAGCTATTCCAAACAACTAGTTAGAAAAAGGGATCAAAGAACCTTCACAAGGATTGAAATAGCAGCAAAAGCAAAATCTAAGTAGAGATATTTCCTCATTTACCAATCCACAAAATAAGAAGTTTAATACATAACTAGTGCCAAATATTAAGTTCACTACATAACCAAAAAAGGGATTGAGTTTAACTAGTGATAAAATTTAATTTTATTACATAACTTAACAAGCCTTTCAAGTGATATCTCATTTCTTCTCTCGTGGCATAGATGTTAATAAGTAGTTCTTCTTCTTATCATTTGGAAATTTTTTCAGAAGATGAAAGGACTTTTCATTTTCAATAAGCCAGTTACAAGCTTTGTAAAAAACTTCCTCCTCAAGATCTGGTATTGCACTCACTACTTCATAAACTTCATCAACACTTAATGTGTTCACCTTTGAGCGCAAGTATTCTTCCAGTGAGCTAGCCATCCTACCCAATGAATTCTTTATCTTCTTCTTGTCTCCTCCTTTCTTCTTTGGTGGAGCCATAACCGAGGTTGATGTGGATTGACATCTTTTTTTGTCAAAATTTTCAGAGCTATCGGGATTATTAGAGTTGCTACCAGTCGCAAAGTCTTTGTCTACATCCTCGCCACTCACTGATTCACTATCATTCACATCCTCAATACCCAAAATCTCAATCTCAACAAGACCAGTTTTAGCACCTTCCCCTGTTGCTCTGTCTTTGGCATACAAGTCCACTATGTCATCCCAATTGGGAATTACTTTCCAGCGAAATTGTTTCGCATCTTTATGTGACTGTGAGGAAAAAGAATACACAATTATTGAGTGTAAAAAAAATAAAATAAAATATAAAAATAAATATAAAAAACACAAAGTAACATACCTTAATATAATCTTTCCATGCAGGTTCCTCATCAACTGTGATCATTTGTTTTGAAGCATCCCAATTAAATCCACTTTGTGCTAAGATGTCACTCACAATTCCATAATATTTCTTCCACAACTTTACTCGATGTCTAGCATTGTCTGGAGTTATAGCTTTGGAAAATTGAGTAGACAATACAGAGGAACAAGAGTTATATGCACAGGGTTTCCAACCACCATCTCCTTTATTGCCCATGCTCCTCTCATCTCTAAGCTGGTTCGCTAGCTCACAATCTATTTCTAAAGTCCATCGAAATTTTTTTTGGTCTACACTATTACAATCTTCTCCAATGTTCTTCTCATCTTCTGCAACCTTCTTCCCTTTTTTTTCCCCCTGCTTTCCACTCTTCCCTTCCATGTTTTTAATTTCTATTTATCACAATCCAATACTATAAGTTAAAAAAAATCAAAAGTATTTGAAATAAGCTATAAAGGTTATCATAATGAACGTATAACCACAACTCCACAAGTGTTTTAACATTTCAACAATAAGAACAATAAATTCATAGAGCAAAGTCAGTCACACTAAATTGAAACATACAACGGTTGAAAATTTAGTACAAATAAGGACAAAAAAAAAAAAGAAAAGGGGGGGGGGGAGTACACAATCATCAAACATTCACTCCTTACACTAAATACCCAAACTAATTTGATTAACCACACCGTGCTCGATAATCATCAAACATTTTATTTGCTAACATGTCGCGAAATGCTATCCATTGTTCGGTAACTTTAACACATGTAATTTCATCTCCAGTGGTAACATTTTCTTGCGTCACTTGTTGAGAATAGAGTGCCTGATCTACTTTGGCAATGATCCTTGAATCTTGAGCTGCTAGTATTGGATCATATATGGTACTGCTCAATCCGAATAAAGTTATGAAGGACACAACATGCATTAATGATTCTTATCTGCGTATCAATATCAAAAAAAGAACGAGTTCGCAATATACTCCATCGTTTTTTCAACACTCTAAAGGACCTTTCAATTGCATTCCTTGCAACCATGTGCCGAATATTAAATAACTCTTTGTAATTTGCAGGAGTATTACCAATCCATTCATTAAAATGATACCTAGTGCCTCGGTAAGGTGCTAAAAATCCTGGTCCATTTGTATAACCTACATCCACAAGGTAGTATTTATCTACATCATAATAGAAATTTTTAGTCATTAAGTTTATTATAAATAATTCAGGTGAATTACTAATATTCATTAAAAAAAATATACCATTTGGAACATGCAAGCAATGGTGCCTGCATATGGCATCATGCAAAACTCGAGAATCAGACGCGGATCCTTCCCATCCAGGTAAGACGTATATGAATATTAAGTCTGGAGAACAAGCTCCTAACATATTGGTTGAAATATCACCCTTCCTATTCCGATATCTAGGTCGAACTTCTGCAGATACTGTAACTTGAATATGACTTCCATCAAGTGCTCCGAGGCAGTTCTAACATAATTAAATAGAAGTGAGGTTATCCATGTTTAAAGAGAGAGAGAGAGAGAGATAATTTATTTAATTTTTTATTTATAAAAAAAGTTAAAAAAATCCATAGCTAAAAATAGTATCTCAAACCATTTCCATCTCCCAGCGTCTGATTCATTAAATACATGTTCATGTAACTTTAAGTAGTCCTTAGTGATTCTCAACACAGCGCTCAAAACACTATTGAATTGTCTGCTTATTGTTTCTTTGGAACGGTAAAAATTAAGGTGAATCACTCTATACTTTAAGTTATGAGCAAGAATATGTAGAAACATCGCCACTGCTTCTTCAATAGAGACATTCTTTGTTCGAGTCAACTTACCCTTCTCTCTCAATACTTTGCAAAGATTTGCAAAACCTTGCTTGCTAACTCGTAATTGGTCAATACACTCCTTTTCACTTCCACGAAATAAGCGATTCAAATAGCATCGTCTCTCATGATCCCAATCATATGATGGCTCCCTTGGAATAAAATCATCGATGTACAACCATGATAATCCAGCTATGATGACACTAAGGGTAAACACAATGACATCCATTTCCTCACTATCCTCTTCTTCATTTCTCTTATGCTTACAATTTACATGAATCAAATGCCCATCCATATTGATTGACTACTAGACATCATCATAAAAGGAAAAAAAAACAAAACAAAACAAAATAATAGAGATATGAATATAATGACACAATCTTTGGAAAGCCACAATGAAACCAAGGAAAACACATAATAAAACTATAAATGGGATCACTGATGTAGACGAGAGATTCTCAGCATATAATCGCTTAAGCATTTATCTTTGCACCAACATGAACATTTATATGTCCCTCACATAAGATTAAATAAATTATAAAATAGGGAGTTCCCATAAAAGTATCATGAGCTTAGAGTAGAAACTAGTGACTGCAAGAAGCATACAGATGAGGTGAAGAACTTAAAAAATACATCAAATAAACTTCATAAATTTAACCCCTAAGATGGGCAGGCCAAAAATCCTCAAAAGAAATCTTTAATAAAAAAAATTAAAAAAAAAACCTATAAGGTATGAAATGATATATAAAATGGGAAGGAACGATAAACACTAAATTACTTTCTGAATGAACACCTTCAAATTTTTCTATGGCATTTTAACAAACATATGGTGTGCAAAAGAGCACCCAACGATTGCATACATAAAAAAAGAAGCTAAAAACACTCAATCAAAATCACATTTATTATGAAGAGAAGAAACACATCCAGTGTGGATTAATTTTGTGTGCTGAAATTAAATTGAAATCACATCCATAGTTACATAACTAAGAAATATAGTGAAATTTCTGGCCAAAAAAAACTAATTAAATTAAATAACCCAGAAATTAAAAATTCTAATAAAAAAATGGAATACATACCTGTGTTATGGGAAGATCTGGAGACTAACCCATGGCAGGGAGAGAGAGACGAGAGAGAGGCGAGAGGCTGAGAGGTGAGAAAGAGGTGAGAGAGGCAGAGATTAAATAACCCAGAAATTAAAAACTCTAATAAAAAAATGGAGTACATACCTGTGTTATGGGAAGGTCTGGAGACTAATCCATGGCAGGGAGAGAGAGACAACAGAGAGGCGAGAAGTTGAGAGGCTGAGAGGTGAGAAAGAGGTGAGAGACAGAGGGCAAGGCGAGAAAGAGGTGAGTGTCGGGAGTCGAGTCAGATCTGGATGACTTATGAAATAGGTTTTTCCAAATTTCCGTTTAAGTGGAATTTGCCAAATTCCACCTATTTAAGTGGTTTTTGTAAACAGAATTTGATCTCCTCAAATTCCAAGTTAAAATTTTGATAGCATTTTACAAATTCCAAGTTGGATAGCCAAACAGGGATTTCATTTTAAAAATTTTATAAATTCCACTTTAAAAGCAAATTCCATTTAGAAATTCCTTATCCAAACACACTCTTATGAATGGAGTACGTGAGATTGCATTAAACACGTAACCACTAGATGCTCTCCCAACTGAGCTATATACTTACCCCACTTGATTTGCAAGCAAAAACCAGGCACAGTTTTAATGCATCATATCATCAATATACGATGCCATACCAGCTTGTCGATCTTTCTCACATTTTTTTTTTGGCAACGTTTAACTGCTTTTTGAGTAGAAATGCAAAAAAAGGATTCGTTGATATCTAGTGTAATACTTTCTACTCTTACATTCGTCAATATCTATTTGTAAGAATAAAGAAATAAATAAATAAAGGTTAATAAAACACCCACTTTCATTCAACTCATCACATACAAGTGCCACTAAGTGGGCGTTGTTGGGATATTAGTTTTTCAAAATACAATTTCTGATTGGTAGTATACCAGATCAATCTATTGTGGTGAGTAGCACTTGATTATACCTTATCTATATTCTATACTACTATATTAAGCCAATTGCCTTTGTGGTTGGATTGCATTTGAAAATACTTAAATACCCTTATAAGTTAATAACGTTAAAAGACTATTTGGTAATTTTACTAACTTTGAAAAATCCATCATAACCTGTTCCCCTTAAATCTCTCCCATACACACATACGGTTTTGAAACTGACATAGCAGTTACACTAATGGATTTGAAAAGATGTGTTGCACACGCATCGCGTGTACTCGATTACTAGTACTATATTAAGCCAATTCCCTTTGTGGTTGGACTGCACTTGAAAATACTAAAATACCCTTATAAGTTAATAAAGCTAAAAATCTATTTGGTAATTTTACCAACTTTAAAAAACCCACCACAATCTGTTTCTCTATAATTGTCTCTCACACACACATGCGGTTTAAAAAACTTGAAAACTGACATACCAATTCTAGTGATAGAATATAAATTTAAAATGTTGTATTGCACACGCATCACGTATGCTCGATTACTAGTATTTATGGTGCAAAAGTGACTATATGTGTTGCTTTTAGCCATTGGGTCTTTTAAACCGTTTCGTCTTCCTTTTACCGTTTGTATTAACCGTCAATTTAATATTCAAATTGGTGACTGTTTGTACAGCCACCATTCCCATTCTCTAAAGCTTATAAATATACTCTTGACCGTAGGAAGTTAAGATATAAAAACAGAGCAATCGCTTCTCTCCTTCTTTCTAATATACCTTCTCTCATTCTCAAGTCTATTCTATATCTTCTTTTTATTCAAGTCAGTGTGGGCATATGGTGCAACATACTGTTCTTAGCAGTGCAGTTCTGAGGATACTATTGTGAGAGTTGGGCTTTGTATCCTAGGGAGATTATTTCCTTGAGCCCACCTGCATAGTGGGAAAATAATTGTCTTTAAGAAAGTGTTTTTAGTGCCTCCGATTTGTAGTTGTTTTCTTGGTTCATTTTGCAGTTATTTTGGACTTCGTTCGGGAATGTCTCCAACAGCTAGGCGTTTGGTGCACCGTTTGCAAAGTCTCAAACAGCCTTTTGAAGGGTAAAAATCATTCTCATTATATTACAATTAAGCGTTAGGTGAGCTACTTAAAACAACCTTTTAAAAAAAATTCATTTACTCTAAAAGGCAGTTTAGAAAAAGCTATTTAGGATAGCTTTGCAAAATGACATTTGCTAAAAATCACCTAAACTTTTGGAGTGTAGTGTGTTTGTTAGCCTTATATGTTACTTCGTCTTTATTCAGTCACAACGATATGCGATTATGTGACTTTTCCCTTTCCCCATCTTACTCATAGCAATGAGAGAGAGAGAGGCACACCCCATGTTGGGCCGAGATCTTGTCCCACATTAGGTAGGCAGTGGTGTTAGGAGTTGTGTATATATAATCAAGACTTTGCTTCAGTGAAAGTCACCTAGGCTTTTGGAGTGTGATGTGCCTATCAACCTTATGTGTTACTTCATCACCTCCACTTAGTCATGCCACTTAATAATGCTTCTAGCTTGCATTCCTTTAGTTGCAACCATAAATCAGGACTGCCTTTTCATTCAATTGTAGCTTTTTGGGCCAATAATTGGATGAGTGACAGAATTATAGAATAATCTTGTAGTACATTGCAAATTTAATGAAATTCCTGAGTTACAGGTTTTGTGTATAGTTTATGACTTTATGCCCAAAGTGAATATCTTGAGCTCCGCCATTGTGACAATTGGCCTATAGATGCCTCTCACTCACGAATCTTCTTCAGTTTTGCGATTGCCTCTCAAATGACTTGGTTCAAATAATTTGTGTATACATTTTTGGGACAAGGATTATCCCGGCCTGACCATACCTACTGGCTACTGCTACAAACAGTTTTGTGTTTTGCTTCCAATTTCAAGAAAGCTACATCTACACAAAGAAGTGCTTTTACAAACTACTGTTATTTTCCAATTTCAATGGTGTAGAGTCTTCCATTTTCCTTGTACCACCCTTCCTAAACTCCCTGCTTTTAGCATTTTTTGAAAGTTCAGTATGGATTAATTTTACGAGCTCTTGAGCCCTCTTTTAGTTTATGTCTATGTCTATATATATATATATATATCAGGTTCATCGTCCATCTAATTACTAGCCCACAATGCTACAATTGAACGATACAGCAGATTCTTTTTCTTCTATTAATAATATTTAGAGTAGTGAGCACATGATTTGGAGGACAAGAGTGCCAACCTAGTTGGGATTTTAGGCTCTCTTTGATGCTTCTACTCCTTTTGAAAAAAAAAATGATACAGCAGTTATTATGGTTGCATATGAAGGGATGCAAACCAGATGCATCATTATTTGGCCTGTCCTCGATGAGTAAATTCTTTCTAAACCATGATTAATTGGGGGCAGAGTGGCAGATATCAAATTAATCCTGCTATCACAACATACAACAACGTTGAATTATCAACAAAATCTTATCGCGGTATGGCTATTTGATCATCAAATGTGACCTCTGAGTTATTGCATCATTTTTTGCAAACAATTTTTATCACAAAATTAAACTTATGGTATCAACACAAATATTAATTTTCAGGTCATTCCATCTTATTGGTACATTTCAAATGGACCATTTCAAATGCATGTGATATCCATCCAAGAGTTGTGGCATCATTTCATGATAAATATTTAGCAGGAGAAGGCTCCAATTGCTTGCTATATGATAGCTAGCTCCATTTTCAGAGTTTTGCTATTACTCAAAAGATGTACAGTAGTTGTCTAAATCTTTACGATTTTTTTCTTTGCAAAAAAAAAAAAAAAAAAAAAAAAAAAGTATTATTTGTACAATAAGAGTGCAAAAAGTATAATATCAATTATTCATAGGAAGGGCATCTGTCAATAACTATGCTTGAGACAACAGGGCAAGGAACCAAAGGACAATGGTCACCCTCATGTGATCCTCACTATTTGGGGGCATCGGTATGGTGCATGGTGAGCGCAATATATCATATCTAGTTCACGTTCAGGACTGTCTTTTGGCAGCATAGTTAGGTTGCAAATGTTTTCTACTGTACCCAAGTGAGCAGAAGCCATATTGTACAACATCTTAGATAAATGAAATCATTAAAAGCTAGTGTTCTTAGGTTCCATCAAAACTTTCCAGGATCAACATCTTAGGAAATAATTCAATAAATAAGTAGAGACAAGTTAACTCAATTGATGCAGAAAGAATACAATTTATTGCTAAATTTAGAGGGAAAAAGGGGCAAACCTTAGCCCATATGCCTTTCCTAGAAGCAACCCCTGCTGGGGCGATTAATCGGTTTGGCTTCCTTTGATGCCCAGGGCAGCAGGTGGTACTATAAATGGAACAGCAGTATGAATTCCCCGGATTAATCCATTGGTGCTAACAATCAGTACTTAATGATAAAAATTAATGAAAGGAATTTTGTGTAATAGAAAACAGTACATGTAGATATTTTTTTTTTTTTTTTAAGGAAAAAAAAATTAAAGATGATATGATGATGATGATATGATGGCATGCATTAATTCTAAGAAATTGTATGAAATTATACTCAAAAAGTGATATACATTAATAAAACAAAAAGGTGGTCATTTACCAGAACAATGAAGACAAATATTTGAATAATATATTATTATAATTAAGCTTCCGCATTAAATTTAAAGGTGCATATGTCCTCATTTATTACGTGAAAATATTACAAGGTTGCTCATGACTATCAATTGATTTTCCCGACTAGATGGGAACACTCCTTGCCTGGAAACAATTTGTCAAGTATGAAAAAGGAGTGACTACATAAAACAGCATAACAAAACGTATCATAATATTATATATAATGCATGGAGAGGGGACAAAGGGGTCCTCGATCTCTAGATATTACGGTTAGCCAGTCTAGGCTAAAAGAACCAATCCCTAGACCATTATGTCCCAATCCAGATTGTTTCTATATCAAACAAACGATTGGAAGAGCCGATAATGATGGGAAGAAATAGCCTGGGAGAATATAGTAAGCAAAGCTCACAACAAATGTCACCCCGGCCAAAGAATTGAAATCTACTTATTACTTACCCTCTAGCCCCGGCCTCCTTTCTTTCTCGTGCAATGTCCTGATCGAACAAACAAGAATCAAGTTACAATGCATGTCATGAACTCCATACATAACTATATATAATATATATATATATATATATATATATAGAGAGAGAGAGAGAGAGAGAGAGAGAGAGAACCAATAAAGTGAGACATCAACAAACCTAGTTTGAATACCAGGACACGTTTTGGAAAGAAGCCAGCAAATCCACATCCCAGCAACTACTGTTACCTACATGTACAAATTTTATTTTAATTTTTTTATAAGGTAATTGTTACATGTATGTGCATTCATCATAACAATTAAAAGAATAAAGGGTATGTGGACATTTCATGAAATTGAATCTATCCATAGAAAGTTACATGATTTTTTTCTACCACATCTTTCCTTTTTCTTTTCTTTCCAGCTCCCAAACGAAGAGAAAAAGAAACACAAAATTCTCTCTTCTAAACTCCCAAACTAGAGGGAGGAAAACCATAATCCTTTCTTTTACTTAGCGTTAGGAAAAAAATCATTTATTAAAAATATAAAATTTTCCAATGTGAAAGAAGAACTAATTAACAAAAACAAATACCATCGATCTCATTTGACTCTAGCTACACAATGTGTGGTTTGATATATCTATATTTTAGAATGTCAATACTTCTTACAAGAAAGCATCTAGATCGTAAATAAAATATAAAATAATAAATATATTTTGGACTTTCATTATTACGACTGTCATCCCAAAGTTGGATAACTTGTTTATGGGCATGGCCCCCCATAAATCAACTTTACTTTTCAATGGCAGGGGAGAAATGGTAATGCACTGAGAATAAGACTGTGGCCGGAAGTGATGGACTTTATCATGGTTATTCTCCCAGTCACTCCATCTCCAAGCCACAAACACAGGCGCATGTCAAACATTGGTAAACAGTTTTCCTTCTTGATTTTTTTTTTTTTTTTTTTTCAAGCTAATCAACCTCCTCTGTGTCTCCCCCCGGACCCCTTTTCTCTCTGGCACATGCAGAAACATTTTACTAATTCAATCATAATGTTGTGAGGATTTAACATTAGTTCCAAGGCCAGCAAAACCCTGGTGGGGGATTTACTGGGGATCAAATATACATGCTTCAGGTTCAGTTTTTCTCTCACTCTCCCCGTCCCAACCTCACCCACATAATTGATTGGACTCTATTCTACACAAAATCATGAAATGAATTGAAAGGCAATCAATACACGCGCAGGCAGAGGGCATCTAAAAACTTCTACGGAGTATTTCACTTACCAGGAATTTCTATCTCGCTCACACAGGTGCACACCTCCGTATATAGCTCCACTGCTGCGACCATCACCACTACCACCACTTTGAGATTATGATGAGGATGGACGGTCATCATGATATATATATATATATAGATGCTGCAAGAGAAAACAGAAGAAGAAGAGGAAGAGGAGGAGAGATGGAAAAGAAATTAAGGGTTCTCAGACATTTTGGTTGAAGTAAACAATGAGGGTGGTGTGATTTTCGTGGAGAGCTTGTTGAGATCGGTCAGTTTTGAAACGGGAATGGAGGAAATGATCGAGGATGAAGAAGAAATGGCTAGCAGGTAAGAGCAGGCCATGCGATGGAGAAAATGGCCGGTGAGTGGGGGTTTATATAGAAAAATGGAAAAAGTACGGTGAGGGGAAAAGTATAAATACGAGTCTCCCAGTACGTCTCCACAACCTCTGTAGTCACATCTATTTCATGTAATTGCCACCATAAAAGAAATATACATGCTAGAAGGATTGATAATTGTTATTATAAAAATTCATTCGTATATTTATTTATAATTACATTATTAAAATAAGAAAAAAAAATGCATGTTTTGAAAGCTCATTTTTACTATAAACCTCTTGATTGTAATGCTTGAATTCATATCTTTTAATAAACTCTTGACTGTTTATTAACCAAAAAAAAAAGTGTTTTTAGTATAAAGTAACAACTACAAGGAAAGGTGAAAAAGGAAAAACGTGTTTACTATTATATGGATTACACCCATTCACAGCTAGCCTTCTATGTTAAAATCCTTTTTTTTTTTCTTTTTTTTTTTTTAAATTATAGTTACATTTACATTTTTTCCACTTATCTGAAAATCTAGAGCTGGGGATGATAAATATGATTTATGATGAATTGTAGGGTTTTTATTATGGTTAAATAGAGAAACATTGTTTACATGAGTTGTTTTTTTTTTTTTTTTTTTTTTTTTTTTGGGGGGGGGGGGGGGGGGGGGGGGGGGGGGGGGGGTGTATATCTCATAGAAACCGCCTGATTTAAAATTAGTTGATTAGTAAATCTCCACAGATAGGTAAGTCACAAGGATTACGCTTTAAGCATATGGCCCATGAGACTTGAACGTAGGGGGGCTGGATTTCAAAATTGATACCAAATGTCCTAACCATCTAAGCTAACCTCACAGGTTACTAATTACATGAATTTCGTTAGCTTAAGGTGTGAAAGTATTGTATATTTTGAGAGCATTACTCGGTGTTATTGTCACGCCCCGACTCGGAGAGTCGACACGTGGATAAAAGTCAAAGTAAAAAGGTGTACACGTGGATAAGTCAGAGTATAAAAGTTGCGGAAGACTTAGTCAAATCCACGTGTATTTTTTTTTTTAATAATATTTTTAATAATAATGGTGCCAGCTCATCAATAATACCCAAATAATTAATATGAAATGTTATGCTCACACATCATGCCCATAATAATATATGGTCCCAAAATAATGCCAACATCCCTGGCACATAGGTTGGATTCCAACTATTCAAGGTTCATTAAGTAATAATGGTAATAACAATAATAACAATAGAAATGTCCATACATCAAAATAACATAGTCTCTATGTAATGCACGTGCATCTATCCTCATCCATGACTATGTTAGTATGCCACCTTCAAGTTCCAACCTCAGATTATGCCACTAGGCATCCGCCATCGGCAAACCCTCACTCATCACCTGATCATCTGAAATAATAATAGGATGAGCTGCAAAGCCCAATAGGAAATATGTGTGGATTCTATACAATTAATATATGTGCAGATACATGGTATATGAATTAAAATTATTTAATAACTCAAAATCAAATATCAGTCACAAATCAATACTTTATGTGGGTTTTGAGTTAATTTCCCAAAATTCTCATAGTGTCTCCAATTCCCAAGACTATGGGATCAAACCATGCATCAACCGTCGCTAATCACAGGTTACGTCGTCACGTCAACCCCCGGCTCAGCCAAGCACGAAAATAACCAACACCTACGCGGCGTTCTTCCTCGAGGGCTTCAGGGTCTTTCACCCAAGGGCACTTTACCCTGCTTGCTATTCGCGGAGTATTCTCAACGCAGGACACCACTTCATTGTGATGCCCCCACCCGTTTGATGCATACCAAGACCCAAGGTCCATATATCCAAAGCATTTTCCATCATCAAATAAATATCCGAGTGTCCAAAAGTATCCATAAACATGTTTGATAAATTTCTAGAATTTCAGTAACATTTCTAAAGCATTTCCAAGTAACCAACATTTATAAAGCATTTTTCCCAAGATCCAAGTATCATGAAAATTCCACACTATTTAACAGATATTTCACAATAACATTTAAACGAGTATATAACCATGTATCTTTAAGGAACAATATAAAACAGTCATATCAAATGATATATTGAAGGATTCCCTAAATTTTGAACAAGTAATAAAAATATTTGGTTATAAATCAGTGGGAAAATCCAAAAATATCATTAAAGCATTTAAAATCACATTTATAGAACAACACCATATTAAATGTAAAGAAGCCACATTTCCTACCTCAATTGCGAGCAATACCAACCCAAAACCAAGTGATAGACACTGACAATGCGAATGCAGCGTTAATGCTCCCTAGGGTCCTCCCGAGGACCGATAAAATCTGATAATTATGCATACGTAAATCTTTAGGTAAATTTCAAAATAAATATAACACACTCAAAAATTACTATTGGCCTTCTAACAGTAACTATGGTCCCAAAATCATCAAAATAATTTTTTAAAACACTCTCTATAATTTCTGGGAATTTTCTGTAATTTTTGGAATTTTCTGATATTTTCTGGAATTTTTAATAAATATTAATTTGGCCAAAAAGTCAAACTACAGGTCAAACTTGGTCAAAATGATAAACTAAGGGTCCCACATGGTAGGGCCTTCCAAGACGAGTCCAACGGTCAAATTTGGGGTTCATATGATTATCGTATGGCTTTTAAATGCATGAGAACACGGTAAGGTACACAGATGCACCCACACAGGATCATAGACCTATGGGGTCATCTTCAACCTCCCGCGGGTTGAATTGTGTAACCGGGTTACACCGTGTGTTCAACGGGCCAACTTCGACGATTAATATCTGTGATGACCTGAATTATTTATATATATATAGAGGGATCATTAGCTGAACCCACCACTTCAATTTGCTTTGGATATATATATATGTTAGAGGGATCATTAGCCGCACCCATAGCCGCACCCACCACTTCCATTTGCTTTGGATATATATATAAGTATAGAGGAATCATTAGCTGCACCTACCACTGGCATCTGCTTTGGTTATATTTATATGTATAGAGGGATCGAGACAGAGAGTTAGAGAAAGAGCAACAGAGAGAGAGAAATTGAGGAAGAACAGAGGAGAAAAAAACAGAGTGGTCTGGTAGAGGTTTTTGGCTGAGTTCGTGGAGCTCTCTTAGTGAGGTAAAATCCTCACCTACTCTATCGTTGATTTCATATATATATATATATATATATATATAAATATCACGTACTGTGTATATATATATGTATATGCAATTTTATTTTCTTATGTTATTCTTAGAAAGGATGATCATATTTTATGTTTTTGGGACCAAGGAACACCATGGTAGTGTCAAATTTTAGAGAAATTGACTGTAGGTTGAAGTTTTAGAAATTTTAGAATTTTGGATCATGATAACCCGAAACTTTAGGCTTAAAAACGAATATGATTTTATAGGATTCTGAATGAACAATTTATAGTCGCACGTAGTACTCCGCATGAGCTTCGATTCGACACTTGAATCACTGAAAACGGTTAAGAAACAAGGGAGATATTAATCGCCGAAGTTGGCCCGTTGAACACACGGTGTAACCCGGTTACACAATTCAACCCGCGGGAGGTTGAAGATGACCCCATAGGTCTATGATCCTGTGTGGGTGCATCTGTGTACCTTACCGTGTTCTCACGCATTTAAAAGCCATACGATAATCATATGAACCCCAAATTTGACCGTTGGACTCGTCTTGGAGGGCCCTACCATGTGGGACCCTTAGTTGACCATTTTGACCAAGTTTGACTGTAGTTTGACTTTTTGGCCAAATTAATATTTATTAAAAATTCCAGAAAATATCAGAAAATTCCAAAAATTACAGAAAATTCCCAGAAATTATAGAGAGTGTTTTAAAAATTATTTTGATGATTTGGGACCATAGTTTACTGTTAGAAGGCCAATAGTAATTTTTGAGTGCGTTATATTTATTTTTAAATTTACCTAAAGATTACGTATGCATAATTATCAGATTTTATCGGTCCTCGGGAGGACCCTAGGGAGCATTAACGCTGCACTCGCATTGTCAGTGTCTATCACGTGGTTTTGGGTTGGTATTGCTCGCAATTGAGGTAGGAAATGTGGCTTCTTTACATTTAATATGGTGTTGTTCTATAAATGTGATTTTAAATGCTTTAATGATATTTTTGGATTTTCCCACTGATTTATAACCAAATATTTTTATTACTTGTTCAAAATTTAGGGAATCCTTCAATATATCATTTGATACGACTGTTTTATATTGTTCCTTAAAGATACATGGTTATATACTCGTTTAAATGTTATTGTGAAATATCTATTAAATGTGTGGAATTTTCATGATACTTGGATCTTGGAAAAATGCTTTATAAATGTTGGTTACTTGGAAATGCTTTAGAAATGTTACTGAAATTCTAGAAATTTATCAAACATGTTTATGGATACTTTTGGACACTCGGATATTTATTTGAATGATGGAAAATGCTTTGGATATATGGACCTTGGGTCTTGGTATGCATCAAACGGGTGGGGGCATCACAATGAAGTGGTGTCCTGCGTTGAGAATACTCCGCGAATAGCAAGCAGGGTAAAGTGCCCTTGGGTGAAAGACCCTGAAGCCCTCGAGGAAGAACGCCGCGTAGGTGTTGGTTATTTTCGTGCTTGGCTGAGCCGGGGGTTGACGTGACGACGTAACCTGTGATTAGCGACGGTTGATGCATGGTTTGATCCCATAGTCTTGGGAATTGGAGATACTATGAGAATTTTGGGAAATTAACTCAAAACCCACATAAAGTATTGATTTGTGACTAATATTTGATTTTGAGTTATTAAATAATTTTAATTCATATACCATGTATCTGCACATATATTAATTGTATAGAATCCACACATATTTCCTATTGGGCTTTGCAGCTCATCCTATTATTATTTCAGATGATCAGGTGATGAGTGAGGGTTTGCCGATGGCGGATGCCTAGTGGCATAATCTGAGGTTGGAACTTGAAGGTGGCATACTAACATAGTCATGGATGAGGATAGATGCACGTGCATTACATAGAGACTATGTTATTTTGATGTATGGACATTTCTATTATTATTATTGTTATTACCATTATTACTTAATGAACCTTGAATAGTTTGAATCCAACCTATGTGCCAGGAATGTTGGCATTATTTTGAGACCATATATTATTATGGGCATGATGTGTGAGCATAACATTTCATATTAATTATTTGGGTATTATTGATGAGCTGGCACCATTATTATTAAAAATATTAAAAAAAAAATACACGTGGATTTGACTAAGTCTTCCGCAACTTTTATACTCTGACTTATCCACGTGTACACCTTTTTACTTTGACTTTTATCCACGTGTCGACTCTCCGAGTCGGGGCGTGACAATTTTTGGTATCAGAGCACATTAGTAGATCCGAATTGGGATTACATGCACTTCATATGTGTCAGTTAGGTGAGTTAGAAGTGTCTCATGCATCATACATATGCTTGTGGGTAGACATCAAGAAATTAGAGGAATATTACGATTTTATTAACATTTTGACGTGATTTTTGTAACTTACACAATCCCAGTTGTTTTTTTTTAACGTGAGTATTTGATAGATAGTTTCGAATATTTACTAAATGATTTTTATAGGATGCCACGTGCTCGAGATAGATCTTTTCCTGAGCCTTCTCACACCTCACAAGCTAGAACTAGAGGTGGAGTTTCCGCTCCTCATACTGAAGAAAGGGGCGATATGACTGATACTATACGGGAGTTGACTACCCTATTGCAACGTCAGAACGAGATACTTCAGCAGCCTACTCTTAGAGCTGCAGTTCCTGACACACAATTAACCAAGGCTACACATTTTCAGAATTTTCGGCGGATGGATCCTCCTACTTTTCGTGGTGAGAGCTACTCAATAGTAGCATTTTGGGTAGAACTAGAAGGGTCAGTTGGGGGTTGCCTTTGTGGGGCTTGGGTAGAACTGGAGGGATCAGCTGGAAGTTGCCTCTGTGGGCTGCCCGGAACCCTTTCTCGATCAATGATTTGATCAGTGAGCCTCTCTAGTGCCTCGACCCTTGGTGTGAGTCTGTTAGAATAGGAGTCCACCATTCTTTGTAACTCTCTATTCTCCGCTCTCAAAGCCCTCATCCTTCGATAGGCTCCGTCGAGCAACCCCTGGAGACGGGTGACCTGGTCACATAGACTTTGCATGTGCACATTTTTGGTGTGCAAACGCCGAGCCATGTTAGCAGTAAACGTTGTGGCCTGAGCGCTGAGAGCCATGGAGTCTCTTATTACGTCCAGGTCGGACCGTCCACCCAGTATTCTCTCATCACGAGGAGTGATGAGTCCCTCCGCTACTGCCGTTGCGTTCGCAAGATTGTAAATCACAGAATCGTCAACTGTAAGGGGTTGGTTTTGAACATTTAGGAACCTTGGGTGCCAGACCTCTGGTTGTGTTGTTGGTGTTGTGTTTAAGTCAGGACGGTTTTGTGGGGCAGAGGAGGAAGAGGCCATGAGTTTGTAAGAGAGGATTTAGAGGAAGAGAGTTTTCTCTGAGGGTTGAATGGTTGGGGAAGAGTGTTTAAGCACCTATAATCAAACTCTGGTTTTTAAAGAAAAACCGCCCTCACTCAAGCCAAGAACAGATCGCAAAAACCAATGCACTGTGGGGATCCGATGCGATTTGGGGTCTATAATGGTCTGCAACAGCACTATTGCTTTGTTGACAACAGGGATCCGATGCGATTTAGGTCTGCAACAACACTGTTGCTTTATTGATTACGCCCAGATCTCGATATTGCAAACTGTCGGTCGTGCTGCCCCTGTCGGTGAGAGAAAATAGGCTTCTGGGTTTGGGCTTAACAGTTTGGATATGCCAAAGTCTTGGACGTCCATGTGTTATTGGGCCACTAGCCCAATACTCATCTGTCAACAGGAATGGGAAACCCGAGTGGATTAAATAGATTTCTTAGCAAGTCTAAGACCTATTGCAAGATTGAAACAAATAATTGGGTCTTAAAACGAAGAGTTTAAACAATAGTATGGCCTATTTTGAACCAACCGACCCACTCGGCATGTGGATTTGGACTTAACCATTAGAGTTGATATGGGTAATAAAATCAAAGCCCAGTGTTGTTTAAATTTAAGCCCTGTTAGTTGTGTAATGGACCCAAGCCCAAAAAAAAAAAAAAAAAAAAAAAAAAAAAAAAGGAAAGGAGAAAGAAATATCTCGTTCATGCTACAGAGATTCGCAGTTTTCTGGGATTAGCTGGTTATTATAGTCGTTTTGTCGATAATTTCTCTCGCATTGCTGCACTGTTGACGAAATTGACAAAGAAGGGCAAGCTAGCACCGAGATATGTTGGTCCTTTCGAGATTATTGATAAAAAGGGTGAAGTGGCCTACCAGTTGGCTTTACCTTCACAGTTGGGGAATGTACATGATGTTTTTCATGTCTCAATGCTTAGGAAATACGAGCCAGATCCATCTCATGTTTTATCTATACCAGATATCCAGCTCCAAGAAAATGTTACATATGAAGAGCGACCAATTCAGATTTTGGACGTCAAGGAACAAGTGTTGAGGAATAAAGTCATCTCTCTCGTAAAGGTTCTTTGGCAACATCACGGCATCGAGGAAGCAACTTGGGAATTAGAGTCAGATGTTCGAGGAAAATATCCGCATCTTTTCGATTCGAGAGGTTAGTACAAATTTCGAGGACGAAATTTCTTTTTAGAGGGGTAGAATGTGATGACCTGAATTATTTATATATATATAGAGGGATCATTAGCTGAACCCACCACTTCAATTTGCTTTGGATATATATATATGTTAGAGGGATCATTAGCCGCACCCATAGCCGCACCCACCACTTCCATTTGCTTTGGATATATATATAAGTATAGAGGAATCATTAGCTGCACCTACCACTGGCATCTGCTTTGGTTATATTTATATGTATAGAGGGATCGAGACAGAGAGTTAGAGAAAGAGCAACAGAGAGAGAGAAATTGAGGAAGAACAGAGGAGAAAAAAACAGAGTGGTCTGGTAGAGGTTTTTGGCTGAGTTCGTGGAGCTCTCTTAGTGAGGTAAAATCCTCACCTCCTCTATCGTTGATTTCATATATATATATATATATATATATATAAATATCACGTACTGTGTATATATATATGTATATGCAATTTTATTTTCTTATGTTATTCTTAGAAAGGATGATCATATTTTATGTTTTTGGGACCAAGGAACACCATGGTAGTGTCAAATTTTAGAGAAATTGACTGTAGGTTGAAGTTTTAGAAATTTTAGAATTTTGGATCATGATAACCCGAAACTTTAGGCTTAAAAACGAATATGATTTTATAGGATTCTGAATGAACAATTTATAGTCGCACGTAGTACTCCGCATGAGCTTCGATTCGACACTTGAATCACTGAAAACGGTTAAGAAACAAGGGAGATATTAATCGTCGAAGTTGGCCCGTTGAACACACGGTGTAACCCGGTTACACAATTCAACCCGCGGGAGGTTGAAGATGACCCCATAGGTCTATGATCCTGTGTGGGTGCATCTGTGTACCTTACCGTGTTCTCACGCATTTAAAAGCCATACGATAATCATATGAACCCCAAATTTGACCGTTGGACTCGTCTTGGAGGGCCCTACCATGTGGGACCCTTAGTTGATCATTTTGACCAAGTTTGACTGTAGTTTGACTTTTTGGCCAAATTAATATTTATTAAAAATTCCAGAAAATATCAGAAAATTCCAAAAATTACAGAAAATTCCCAGAAATTATAGAGAGTGTTTTAAAAATTATTTTGATGATTTGGGACCATAGTTTACTGTTAGAAGGCCAATAGTAATTTTTGAGTGCGTTATATTTATTTTTAAATTTACCTAAAGATTACGTATGCATAATTATCAGATTTTATCGGTCCTCGGGAGGACCCTAGGGAGCATTAACGCTGCACTCGCATTGTCAGTGTCTATCACGTGGTTTTGGGTTGGTATTGCTCGCAATTGAGGTAGGAAATGTGGCTTCTTTACATTTAATATGGTGTTGTTCTATAAATGTGATTTTAAATGCTTTAATGATATTTTTGGATTTTCCCACTGATTTATAACCAAATATTTTTATTACTTGTTCAAAATTTAGGGAATCCTTCAATATATCATTTGATACGACTGTTTTATATTGTTCCTTAAAGATACATGGTTATATACTCGTTTAAATGTTATTGTGAAATATCTATTAAATGTGTGGAATTTTCATGATACTTGGATCTTGGAAAAATGCTTTATAAATGTTGGTTACTTGGAAATGCTTTAGAAATGTTACTGAAATTCTAGAAATTTATCAAACATGTTTATGGATACTTTTGGACACTCGGATATTTATTTGAATGATGGAAAATGCTTTGGATATATGGACCTTGGGTCTTGGTATGCATCAAACGGGTGGGGGCATCACAATGAAGTGGTGTCCTGCGTTGAGAATACTCCGCGAATAGCAAGCAGGGTAAAGTGCCCTTGGGTGAAAGACCCTGAAGCCCTCGAGGAAGAACGCCGCGTAGGTGTTGGTTATTTTCGTGCTTGGCTGAGCCGGGGGTTGACGTGACGACGTAACCTGTGATTAGCGACGGTTGATGCATGGTTTGATCCCATAGTCTTGGGAATTGGAGATACTATGAGAATTTTGGGAAATTAACTCAAAACCCACATAAAGTATTGATTTGTGACTAATATTTGATTTTGAGTTATTAAATAATTTTAATTCATATACCATGTATCTGCACATATATTAATTGTATAGAATCCACACATATTTCCTATTGGGCTTTGCAGCTCATCCTATTATTATTTCAGATGATCAGGTGATGAGTGAGGGTTTGCCGATGGCGGATGCCTAGTGGCATAATCTGAGGTTGGAACTTGAAGGTGGCATACTAACATAGTCATGGATGAGGATAGATGCACGTGCATTACATAGAGACTATGTTATTTTGATGTATGGACATTTCTATTATTATTATTGTTATTACCATTATTACTTAATGAACCTTGAATAGTTTGAATCCAACCTATGTGCCAGGAATGTTGGCATTATTTTGAGACCATATATTATTATGGGCATGATGTGTGAGCATAACATTTCATATTAATTATTTGGGTATTATTGATGAGCTGGCACCATTATTATTAAAAATATAAAAAAAAAAATACACGTGGATTTGACTAAGTCTTCCGCAACTTTTATACTCTGACTTATCCACGTGTACACCTTTTTACTTTGACTTTTATCCACGTGTCGACTCTCCGAGTCGGGGCGTGACAATATCTCCCTTGTTTCTTAACCGTTTTCAGTGATTCAAGTGTCGAATCGAAGCTCATGCAGAGTACTACGTGCGACTATAAATTGTTCATTCAGAATCTTATAAAATCATATTCGTTTTTAAGCCTAAAGTTTCGGGTTTTCATGATCCAAAATTCTAAAATTTCTAAAACTTCAACCTACAGTCAATTTCTCTAAAATTTGACACTACCATGGTGTTCCTTGGTCCCAAAAACATAAAATATGATCATCCTTTCTAAGAATAACATAAGAAAATAAAATTGCATATACATATATATATATATATACACAGTACGTGATATTTATATATATATATATATATATATATATATATATATATATATGAAATCAACGATAGAGGAGGTGAGGATTTTACCTCACTAAGAGAGCTCCACGAACTCAGCCAAAAACCTCTACCAGACCACTCTGTTTTTTTCTCCTCTGTTCTTCCTCAATTTCTCTCTCTCTGTTGCTCTTTCTCTAACTCTCTGTCTCGATCCCTCTATACATATAAATATAACCAAAGCAGATGCCAGTGGTAGGTGCAGCTAATGATTCCTCTATACTTATATATATATCCAAAGCAAATGGAAGTGGTGGGTGCGGCTATGGGTGCGGCTAATGATCCCTCTAACATATATATATATCCAAAGCAAATTGAAGTGGTGGGTTCAGCTAATGATCCCTCTATATATATATAAATAATTCAGGTCATCACATTCTACCCCTCTAAAAAGAAATTTCGTCCTCGAAATTTGTACTAACCTCTCGAATCGAAAAGATGCGGATATTTTCCTCGAACATCTGACTCTAATTCCCAAGTTGCTTCCTCGATGCCGTGATGTTGCCAAAGAACCTTTACGAGAGAGATGACTTTATTCCTCAACACTTGTTCCTTGACGTCCAAAATCTGAATTGGTCGCTCTTCATATGTAACATTTTCTTGGAGCTGGATATCTGGTATAGATAGAACATGAGATGGATCTGGCTCGTATTTCCTAAGCATTAAGACATGAAAAACATCATGTACATTCCCCAACTGTGAAGGTAAAGCCAACTGGTAGGCCACTTCACCCTTTTTATCAATAATCTCGAAAGGACCAACATATCTCGGTGCTAGCTTGCCCTTCTTTGTCAATTTCGTCAACAGTGCAGCAATGCGAGAGAAATTATCGACGAAACGACGATAATAACCAGCTAATCCCAGAAAACTGCGAATCTCTGTAGCATGAACGAGATTTTTTTTTTTTTTTTTTTTTTTTTTTTTTTTTGGGCTTGGGTCCATTACACAACTAATAGGGCTTAAATTTAAACAACACTGGGCTTTGATTTTTATTACCCATATCAACTCTAATGGTTAAGTCCAAATCCACATGCCGAGTGGGTCGGTTGGTTCAAAATAGGCCATACTATTGTTTAAACTCTTCGTTTTAAGACCCAATTATTTGTTTCAATCTTGCAATAGGTCTTAGACTTGCTAAGAAATCTATTTAATCCACTCGGGTTTCCCATTCCTGTTGACAGATGAGTATTGGGCTAGTGGCCCAATAACACATGGACGTCCAAGACTTTGGCATATCCAAACTGTTAAGCCCAAACCCAGAAGCCTATTTTCTCTCACCGACAGGGGCAGCATGACCGACAGTTCGCAATATCGAGATCTGGGCGTAATCAATAAAGCAACAGTGTTGTTGCAGACCTAAATCGCATCGGATCCCCGTTGTCAACAAAGCAATAGTGCTGTTGCAGACCATTATAGACCCCAAATCGCATCGGATTCCCACAGTGCATTGGTTTTTGCGATCTGTTCTTGGCTTGAGTGAGGGCGGTTTTTCTTTAAAAACCAGAGTTTGATTATAGGTGCTTAAACACTCTTCCCCAACCATTCAACCCTCAGAGAAAACTCTCTTCCTCTAAATCCTCTCTTACAAACTCATGGCCTCTTCCTCCTCTGCCCCACAAAACCGTCCTGACTTAAACACAACACCAACAACACAACCAGAGGTCTGGCACCCAAGGTTCCTAAATGTTCAAAACCAACCCCTTACAGTTGACGATTCTGTGATTTACAATCTTGCGAACGCAACGGCAGTAGCGGAGGGACTCATCACTCCTCGTGATGAGAGAATACTGGGTGGACGGTCCGACCTGGACGTAATAAGAGACTCCATGGCTCTCAGCGCTCAGGCCACAACGTTTACTGCTAACATGGCTCGGCGTTTGCACACCAGAAATGTGCACTTGCAAAGTCTATGTGACCAGGTCACCCGTCTCCAGGGGTTGCTCGACGGAGCCTATCGAAGGATGAGGGCTTTGAGAGCGGAGAATAGAGAGTTACAAAGAATGGTGGACTCCTATTCTAACAGACTCACACCAAGGGTCGAGGCACTAGAGAGGCTCACTGATCAAATCATTGATCGAGAAAGGGTTCCGGGCAGCCCACAGAGGCAACTTCCAGCTGATCCCTCCAGTTCTACCCAAGCCCCACAAAGGCAACCCCCAACTGACCCTTCTAGTTCTACCCAAAATGCTACTATTGAGTAGCTCTCACCACGAAAAGTAGGAGGATCCATCCGTCGAAAATTCTGAAAATGTGTAGCCTTGGTTAATTGTGTGTCAGGAACTGCAGCTCTAAGAGTAGGCTGCTGAAGTATCTCGTTCTGACGTTGCAATAGGGTAGTCAACTCCCGTGTAGCATCAGTCATATCGCCCCTTTCTTCAGTATGAGGAGCGGAAACTCCACCTCTAGTTCTAGCTTGTGAGGTGTGAGAAGGCTCAGGAGAAGATCTATCTCGAGCACGTGGCATCCTATAAAAATCATTTAGTAAATATTCGAAACTATCTATCAAATACTCACGTTAAAAAAAAAACAACTGGGATTGTGTAAGTTACAAAAATCACGTCAAAATGTTAATAAAATCGTAATATTCCTCTAATTTCTTGATGTCTACCCACAAGCATATGTATGATGCATGAGACACTTCTAACTCACCTAACTGACACATATGAAGTGCATGTAATCCCAATTCGGATCTACTAATGAGCTCTGATACCAAAAATTGTCACGCCCCGACTCGGAGAGTCGACACGTGGATAAAAGTCAAAGTAAAAAGGTGTACACGTGGATAAGTCAGAGTATAAAAGTTGCGGAAGACTTAGTCAAATCCACGTGTATTTTTTTTTTTTATTAATATTTTTAATAATAATGGTGCCAGCTCATCAATAATACCCAAATAATTAATATGAAATGTTATGCTCACACATCATGCCCATAATAATATATGGTCCCAAAATAATGCCAACATCCCTGGCACATAGGTTGGATTCCAACTATTCAAGGTTCATTAAGTAATAATGGTAATAACAATAATAACAATAGAAATGTCCATACATCAAAATAACATAGTCTCTATGTAATGCACGTGCATCTATCCTCATCCATGACTATGTTAGTATGCCACCTTCAAGTTCCAACCTCAGATTATGCCACTAGGCATCCGCCATCGGCAAACCCTCACTCATCACCTGATCATCTGAAATAATAATAGGATGAGCTGCAAAGCCCAATAGGAAATATGTGTGGATTCTATACAATTAATATATGTGCAGATACATGGTATATGAATTAAAATTATTTAATAACTCAAAATCAAATATCAGTCACAAATCAATACTTTATGTGGGTTTTGAGTTAATTTCCCAAAATTCTCATAGTGTCTCCAATTCCCAAGACTATGGGATCAAACCATGCATCAACCGTCGCTAATCACAGGTTACGTCGTCACGTCAACCCCCGGCTCAGCCAAGCACGAAAATAACCAACACCTACGCGGCGTTCTTCCTCGAGGGCTTCAGGGTCTTTCACCCAAGGGCACTTTACCCTGCTTGCTATTCGCGGAGTATTCTCAACGCAGGACACCACTTCATTGTGATGCCCCCACCCGTTTGATGCATACCAAGACCCAAGGTCCATATATCCAAAACATTTTCCATCATTCAAATAAATATCCGAGTGTCCAAAAGTATCCATAAACATGTTTGATAAATTTCTAGAATTTCAGTAACATTTCTAAAGCATTTCCAAGTAAACAACATTTATAAAGCATTTTCCCAAGATCCAAGTATCATGAAAATTCCACACATTTAACAGATATTTCACAATAACATTTAAACGAGTATATAACCATGTATCTTTAAGGAACAATATAAAACAGTCATATCAAATGATATATTGAAGGATTCCCTAAATTTTGAACAAGTAATAAAAATATTTGGTTATAAATCAGTGGGAAAATCCAAAAATATCATTAAAGCATTTAAAATCACATTTATAGAACAACACCATATTAAATGTAAAGAAGCCACATTTCCTACCTCAATTGCGAGCAATACCAACCCAAAACCACGTGATAGACACTGACAATGCGAATGCAGCGTTAATGCTCCCTAGGGTCCTCCCGAGGACCGATAAAATCTGATAATTATGCATACGAAATCTTTAGGTAAATTTCAAAATAAATATAACACACTCAAAAATTACTATTGGCCTTCTAACAGTAAACTATGGTCCCAAAATCATCAAAATAATTTTTAAAACACTCTCTATAATTTCTGGGAATTTTCTGTAATTTTTGGAATTTTCTGATATTTTCTGGAATTTTTAATAAATATTAATTTGGCCAAAAAGTCAAACTACGGTCAAACTTGGTCAAAATGATAAACTAAGGGTCCCACATGGTAGGGCCTTCCAAGACGAGTCCAACGGTCAAATTTGGGGTTCATATGATTATCGTATGGCTTTTAAATGCGTGAGAACACGATAAGGTACACAGATGCACCCACACAGGATCATAGACCTATGGGGTCATCTTCAACCTCCCGCGGGTTGAATTGTGTAACCGGGTTACACCGTGTGTTCAACGGGCCAACTTCGACGATTAATATCTCCCTTGTTTCTTAACCGTTTTCAGTGATTCAAGTGTCGAATCGAAGCTCATGCAGAGTACTACGTGCGACTATAAATTGTTCATTCAGAATCTTATAAAATCATATTCGTTTTTAAGCCTAAAGTTTCGGGTTTTCATGATCCAAAATTCTAAAATTTCTAAAACTTCAACCTACAGTCAATTTCTCTAAAATTTGACACTACCATGGTGTTCCTTGGTCCCAAAAACATAAAATATGATCATCCTTTCTAAGAATAACATAAGAAAATAAAATTGCATATACATATATATATATATATATACACAGTACGTGATATTTATATATATATATATATGAAATCAACGATAGAGGAGGTGAGGATTTTACCTCACTAAGAGAGCTCCACGAACTCAGCCAAAAACCTCTACCAGACCACTCTGTTTTTTTCTCCTCTGTTCTTCCTCAATTTCTCTCTCTCTGTTGCTCTTTCTCTAACTCTCTGTCTCGATCCCTCTATACATATAAATATAACCAAAGCAGATGCCAGTGGTAGGTGCAGCTAATGATTCCTCTATACTTATATATATATCCAAAGCAAATGGAAGTGGTGGGTGCGGCTATGGGTGCGGCTAATGATCCCTCTAACATATATATATATCCAAAGCAAATTGAAGTGGTGGGTTCAGCTAATGATCCCTCTATATATATATAAATAATTCAGGTCATCACAGTTATATATTGGGTTCTCGGTTAATATTTTAGTTGTTATAAAGAGGGTGAGAAAATATTGGTGCTTTATTATTATTATTATTATTTTTATTTTTATTTAATTTTTTTGGTTAAGTAGAAGATATGAGTGCTTTAAGCACTTTTTACACTTTTTAATCACATATTGTAACCTCTTTTTCAAGATAAATTAACAACTCAATTATTTCGATCACATGAAGGCATCTTTCACTTGCCCTATCCCAAATAGGGTACCCATGGTTTTCAAGTTGTTTAAAGTTCGAAGCACATGGTATTGAAAAAGAGAGGAGAAAATACAGAGTTTTATTGGTGTTGTTCTAGTCATAGTTTTGTTTTCCTGTACGTTTTTGTTTATTTTTGTTGTTAGTTCAAGCATATCGTAATTGGTAGAGTCCCCATCAAGACTTCAATGCCATGCACACCTTCTCTTTTTCACTTCTGTGGGCAAACATTCAATTGCATTTTGTTAGACCCTGCTTTTAGCGTGCATCATACGTAATTACTTGGTGGTGGAAGTTTAAACTACCCCTCTCAATGGATGGTGTATGACTAACACTTGTTTTTGCAATGTTAATTTGGTTCCTTTTGGTAATGGAAATGAATTGAGTTGTTGAATGTATAATTCTATTTTGCTATCAATCTATTTTGTATCGCAATGAGTGAGTCATATATTAGTAATCCCAAGAGGCGGATCAATTGTTCTTAAAACTTTGGTTTAAAAGAATGAAAGGTGTTGAGTTTGACTTATCACTTCTTTGTAGGATTAGTTATCAATCTAACTTCTTTTGAGTGTTAACTAACGTGAGTGGACGATGACCTTATCCGTATTTCGGAAGATTAGATGAGCTAAAAGTGTAGGTATTGCTATTGGCCCAAAAAAAATTTTGAAAGAAGAAAAAGAAATTATAGGTATTTTAAACATTTATTAACGCTATACCCAATTACCAAAAAACAAATTAATTAATGCTATACATAGGGGCGGAGTGAGGGGGGGCATTGACCCTCTGACCTTCTGTTTTTTTATTTTTTTTCTCTTGAGCTAAATTATTAGTACTTAAAAATTTGACCCTACTAATTTTTATTTAACCCCTCAAAAAATTTTATTTTACCCTCTAATTGCTTTTTTGACCCAAAAAAATTGATGAGTTTGACCCCTTTATTTATTATAATCATTTTTCTACACTATACAAGGTTAAAGAACAAAATCCCATTATTATTTACCACTAAGAAAAAAAAATTCTCAAATATTTATCATTAGTGTTGAGTTTTGATCCTTGCCAGACTAAAGGTCCAACTCTGCCTAGGGGTGCAACTTGGTTCGGGAATTCCGGAGACCGGACCGTTCCGAGCAATTTGGTCTGGGACGGGACGGGACAAACAGTGTCCGGGACGGGACTCGGGACAAATTTTTAAAAACCGAATTTTTTCGGGACGGGACTCGGTTTAGGGGTGTTCAGTACCGTCCCGTACCGAATTCCCGGACCGAGTACCGATTAAATATAATATTATATATATTTTTTTATATATATAATATATAATATATAATTATATATTACTAATATTTTGGTTTTGAATTATGACTTTCTTGAGTATAAATGTATAATTATGTTTGGTTGTAAAATAATGCTAATGGACAAGTGGACTTATTAGTTTATTGTGCTATCACTAGTTCATTACTATGAATGAATGAATGAATTATAATTAATGATTATGTATTTATGATTTTATGTAGCCTATTTTGTGGAAAAGCAGGTATATTTAACTCATTTTGTGGCTAATCAGGTTGACAATTTTTAATTGGAAGTAGTTATTTTTAATTTTTAATTCAGGGAAAACAAACTGATAAATACCGAGAACCGGACCGTTCCGTCCCGGTATTTTTCGGGACGGGACGGAACGGGACAATAGTAAATTCGGTTCGGTTCCGGTATTGATTTTCAAGTCCCGAATTACTTCGGGACGGGACGGATATACCCCTATCCCGGACCGTCCCGGACCGAGTTGCACCCCTAACTCTGCCACTAGCTATACCCATTCGCTTGCCTCACGTTTTGTCTTGTCAACTATTGGAGCACTTACATTTTACACATAAGGCAAAAAAAATAATAATTTTGTCTCACGTTTCGCATCATGATTGGAAACACTTTAAGTAGCTTCTAGATGGCGCATTGGACCATGAATCATTTTGTTTATTTCATTTTTCTCCTATGGGTAAAAGTAAAATTCATATTGCATGGGGACTAGAGTGGTCCCTAGCCTGAATGGTTTCTCATTTTGCCATACTCATGAGTCATGAACTCATTATATATATGTAGGAAAAATAGCTCATATTTCTTTTGAAAAAAAGATTAAAGAAGGATCAAACACGTCTTGCTGCTCGCGGAAAAGTTCCATTTCAGTGGTTTGGGCAACTTGTTTGCAGGGAAAAGGAATGGAGTACGTGAGATTGCATTAAACACGCAACCTTTAGATGCTCTCCCAACTGAGCTATACTTACCCCACTTGATTTGCAAGCAAAAACCAGGTTTTAATGCATCATATCATCGATATACGATGCCATACCTGCTTGTCGATCTTTCTCACATTTTTTTGCAACGTTTAACTGCTTTTTGAATATAAACTTATTGAGTAAAAATGCCAAAAAAGGATTCGTTGACATCTAGTATAATACTTGTTACTTCTACACCGGTCAATATTTATTTGTAGGAATAAATAAATAAATAAAGGTTAATGAACCACCCACTTTCATTCAACTCATCACATACAAGTGCCACTAAGTGGGCGTTTGGTGCATCGTTTGGAAAGTCTCAAACGGCCTTTTGAAGGGTAAAAATCATTTTCATTATTTTACATTTAAGCGTTAAGTGAGCTACTTTCAACAACCTTTTTAAAAAAATCATTTACTCTAAAAGGCAGTTTAGCAAAAATTACTTAGGGTAGCTTTCAAAATGACAATTTGCAAAAAATCACCTAAACTTTTGGAGTGTGGACGTGCTTATTGGTTTTATGTGTTACTTCATCGTCTTTATTTAATCGCAATGATATGTGATTATGTGACTTTTCCCCTTCCCCATCTTACTCATAGCAAGAAGAGAGAGAGAGAGAGCACACCCCATGTTGGGCCAGGATCTTGTCCCACGTCAAGTAGGCGGTGGTGTTAGGAGTTGTGTATATATAATCAAGATTTTGCTCCAATGAAAATCACTTAGGCTTTTGGAGGGTGGTGTGCTTATCAACCTTATGTGTTACTTCATCACCTCCACTTAGTCATGCCACTTAATAATGCTTCTAGCTTGCATTCCTTTAGATGCAACCATGAATCAGGGCTGCCCTTTTGTTCAATTGTAGCTTTTTAGGCCAATAATTGGATGAGTGACAGAAGTATAGAATTAATCTTGTAGTACATTGCAAATTTAATGAAATTCCTGAGTTACAGGTTTGTCTATAGTTTATGACTTTATGCCCAAAGTGAATATCTTGAGCTCCGCCATTGTGACAATTGGCCTATAGATGCCTCTCACTCACAAATCTTCTTCAGTTTTGCTGTTGCCTCTCAAATGACTTAGTTCGAATAATTTCTGTGTATACATTTTTGTGACAAGGATTATCCCGGCCTGACCATACCTACTGGCTACTGCTACAAACAGTTTTGTCTTTTGCTTCCAATTTCAAGAAAGCTACATCTACACAAAGAAATGCTTTTACAAACTACTGCTATTTTCCAATTTCAATGGTTTAGAGTCTTCCATTTTCCTTGTACCACCCTTCCTAAACTCCCTGCTTTTAGACTTTTTTTTGCAGGTTCAGTATGGGTTAATTTTATGAGCTCTTGAGCCCTCTTTAGTTTGTCACATATGTAGGATTCTCCATTCGTGTGTTGTGTGTGTGTGTGTGAATTTCCTATGTGTGTATAGCAGGAAAAAAAAAAAAGATACAGTTTCATCATCCATCCAATTACTAGCCCGCAATGCTACAATTGAGGGATACAGCAGTTATTATGGTTGCATATATATGACGGAATGCAAACCAGATGCATCATTATTTGGCCTGTCCTTGATGAGTAAATTCTTTCTAAACCATGGTTAATTTGGGGCAGAGTGGCAGATATCAAATCAAATTGATTTTGCTATCACAACATTCAACAGCATCGAATGTGATGCGAACGGAATACCCGATCGCAATCAAACAACGCAGCAGAAATTATTAGAAAATAAGTAGAGCAAAATACGACTCAATCTCAGATACAAGTGGATTGTCAAACCACGATCACAAAGAAAGAGAAGAATGATAAAAGAGTGCAAATCAATTCTAATGAAATAAGGTACGGTTTATTCAATAATTAATCAAAAGTCCCTTCTCTAGCCCCCTTACAACCATTATATAGAAAAGCATAAGGAAACCCTAATAGAATTCTACCATAACTAGAATTCTTAACAAAAGGAAATAAACAATAAAAGGAAAAATAATATAAGAGAATCTCTTAATTAAATAAAGATTCTGATAGGAAAATAACTAGTCAACTAATACTAATAGGAAATTAATAAAATAGGTAACTAATAATAATAGTCTTTCAAATGGGCTTGGCTTCTTAGTCTCCCTTTTAGGACGTGCGTGTGGACCATCATATGTTCCTAATAATAATAGTATTTCAAATGGGCTGGCTTCTTGGTCTCCCTTTTAGGACGTGCATGTGGACCATCATATGCTCCTACATTCAGAATCATCAATAAAATTTTATCGCAATATGGCTATTTGATCATCGAATGTGACCTCTGAGTTATTGCATCATTTTTTGCAAACAATTTTTATCACAAAATTAAACTTCAGGTATCAACACAAATATTAATTTTCAGCCATTCCATCTTGGTACATTTCAAATGGACCATTTCAAATGCATGTGCTATCCATCCAAGATCATGATAAATATTTAGCAGGAGAGGGCTCCTATTGCTTGCTATATGATAGCTAGCAATTTTTTTTGACACCAAAGCATTCCATTTTCAGAGTTTTGCTATACTCAAAAGATGCACAGTAGTTGTCTAAATCTTTACGATTTTTTTCTTTGCAAATTAAAAAAAAAATGTAATATTCGTACAATAAGAGTGCAAAAAGTATAATATCAATTATTCATAGGAAGGGCATCCGTCAACAACTATGATTGAGACAACAGGGCAATGAACCAAAGGACAATCGTAACCCTCATGTGATCCTCAGTATTTGGGGGCATCTCTGTGGCGTATATGAGCGCAATATGTATCATCTAGTGCACATCCAAAGGCTGTCTTTTGGCTGCATGGCTGTGTTGCAAATGTTTTCGGGAAGAATGCAAAAGGTATAATATCAATTATTCAAAGACAGAGCATCCGTCAACAACTATGCATGTGACAGTAGGGCAATAAGCCAAAGGACAATGGTCACTCTCGTGCGATTCCCACCATTTGGGGGCATCGGTATGGTGCATGGCGAGCTGGTGAGCGCAATATATATCATATGCATGTAGTGCACGTTCAGGGCTGTCTTTTGGTGGTTAGGTTGCAAATGTTTTCTACCCAACTGAGCAGAAGCCATATTGTACAACATCTTAGGCTCTTTTCCTTAAATGGTAGGTTTTTTAGACTTTATTCCAACTTTGGTGTGATTTTGAACTCAATTCCCACACAGTGATAAATCGTGGTTGCTAACCACGATTTTAGCTTTAGGTATACAACCACAATTTTGAACTTAATTCTCACACACCGATAAATTGTAGTTGCTAACCACGATTTTATTAAAATCGTGGTTAGCAACCACAATTTATCGCTATGTGGGAATTAAGTTCAAAATCACACCAAAATTGGAATAAATTCTAAAAAACCTACCATTTGGGGAAATGAGCCCAACATCTTAGGTAAATGAAATCATTAAAAGCTAGTGTTCTTTGGTTCCATCAAAACTTGGGGTTGCCATACCACCGGCATATATATCCCATCATAAAAACGGTATTAAATTTCCCATCTTAGGTAACTGAGGTGACATAATAAGTGATCAGCACAAAATGGGTGCACTCTCATACCCATTCACGGTTTAGGAGGGCCCTGCAAGACCAAATCTGAGTGTCAAAGGAATGGGGAACATTGGATTGCAGTAAATGAAATCATTAAAAGCTTAGTGTTCTTGGGTTCGATCAAAACTTAATTCCAGGATCAACATATATCTTAGGAAATAATTCAATAAAAAGCAGAGACAAGTTAACTCATGCAGAAAGAAGACAATTTATTGCTAAATTTAGAGGAGGAAAAGGGGCAAACCTTAGCCCATTTGCCTTTCCCGGAACCGACCCCTGCTGGTTAATCAGTGCGGCTTCCTATGATTCCCAGGGCAGCAGGTGGTACTACAAATCGAACAGCAATATGAAGGTAATGATCAATATCTTGGATTGCATTTTCTGTACTTCAAACAATAAACAAAATAAATAGCAGAACAGACCTTTATAAGGTACATGTATCTGCATTCATCACAACAAAAGAATAAAGGTATGTGGACATTTCATGAAATTGAATCTATAAGTAGAAAATTACATGACTACATCTTTCCTTTTTCTTTTCTTTCCAGCTCCCAAACAAAGAGAAAAAGAAACACAAAAATCTCTCTCCTAAACTCCCAAACAAGAGGGAGGAAAACCATAATCCTTTTTTTTACTTAGCGTTAGGAAAAAATGCATTTAATAAAAATATAAAATTTTCCAACGTAAAAGAAGAACTAACAAAAACAAATACCATCGATCTCATTTAAACTCTAGCTACACAATGTGTGGTTTGATATATCTATGTTTTAGAAGGTCAATACTTCTTACAAGAAAGCATCTAGATCGTAAATAAAATATAAAATAATAAATATATTTTGGACATTCATTATTACGACTGTCATCCCAAAGTTGGATAACTTGTTTATGGGCATGGCCCCCCATAAATCAACTTTACTTTTCAATGGCAGGGGAGAAATGGTAATGCACTGAGAATAAGACTGTGGCCGGAAGTGATGGACTTTATCATGGTTATTCTCCCAGTCACTCCATCTCCAAGCCACAAACACAGGCGCATGTCAAACATTGGTAAACAGTTTTCCTTCTTTATTTTTTATTTTTATTTTTTTTTCAAGCTAATCAACCTCCTCTCTGTCTCCCCCCGGACCCCTTTCTCTCTGGCACATGCAGAAACATTTTACTAATTCAATCATAATGTTGTGAGGATTTAACATTAGTTCCAAGGCCAGCAAAACCCATGGTGGGGAATTTACTGGGGATCAAATATATATGCTTCAGGTTCAGTTTTTCTCTCACTCTCCCAGTCCCAACCTCACCCACATAATTGATTGGACTCTATTCTACAAAAATCATGAAATGAATTGAAAGGCAATCAATATACGCGCAGGCAGAGGGCATCTAAAAACTTCTACGGAGTATTTCACTTACCAGGAATTTCTATCTCGCTCACACAGGTGCACACCTCCGTATATAGCTCCGCCGCTGCGACCATTACCACCACCTTGAGATAATGATGAGGATGGACGGTCTTCATGATATATATATATATATATATATATATATATGCTGCGAGAGAAAACAGAAGAAGAAGAGGAATAGGAGAGAGATGGAAAAGAAATTAAGGATTCTCAGACATTAATTTTGGTTGAAGTAGACAATAAGGGTGGTGTGATTTTCGTGGGGAGCTTGTTAGGAGACCAGTTTTGAAACGGGAATGGAGGAAATGATCGAGGATGAAGAAGAAATGGCTAGAAGGAGCAGGCCATGCGATGGAGAAAATGGACGGTGAGTGGGGGTTTATATAGAAAAATGGAAAAATTATACGGTGAGGGGAAAAGTATAAATACGAGTCTCCAGTACGTCTCCACAGCATCTGTAGTCACATCTTACCCAAATTATAGATACATGCATGCTACATCTATTTCATGTAATTGCCACCATAAAAGAAATATACATGCTAGAAGGATTATATTGATTATTGTTACTATAAAAATTCATTCGTATATTTATTTATAATTAAATTACTAAAATAAGAAGAAAAAAAATACATGTCTTCAAAGCACATTTTTAGTATAAACCTCTTGGTTGTAATGCTTGATTTCATATCTTTTAATAAACTCTTGACTTTTTATTAACCAAAAAAAAAAAACGTTTTTAGTATAAAGTAACAACTGCAAGGAAAGGTGAAAAAGGAAAAGCGTGCAATTCGTGTTTACTATTAATTATATGGATTACACCCATTCACAGCCTTCTATGTTAAAATCCCTTTTTTTTTTTTTAAAAAATTATAGTTGTATTTACATTTTTTCCACTTATTTGAAAATCTAGGGCTTGGGATGATAAATATGATTTATGATGAGTAGTGGGGTTTTTATTATGGTTAGATAAAGAAATACTGTTTACATGCGTTGTTGTTGTTGTTGTTGTTGTTGTTGTTGTTGTTGTTTTCTTTTTTTCTTTTTTTTCTTTTTTTTTTTTTTTTGGTGGGGAGGAGGGGTATATCTCATAGAAACCACCCGATTTGAACTTAGTCGACTAGTAAATCTTCATAGATAGGTAAGTCATAAGGTTTACGCCTTAGGCATATGGACCATGAGACTTGAACGGGGCCGGATTTCAAAATTGATACCTAATGTCCTGACCATATATCCAAGCTAACCTCACAGGTTACTAATTACATGAATTTTGTTAGCTTTAGGTGTGAAAGTATTGTATATTTTGAGAGCATTACTCGGTGCTATTGGTTTCTTGGTTAATATATAAGAAATAGTTTTAGTTGTTATAACGAGTGTGAGAAAATATTGGTGCTTTTTTATTTTTATTTTTGGGTTAAGTAGAAGATATGAGTGCTTTAAGCACTTTTTACTCATTAAATATCACATATTGTAACCTATTTTTCAAGATAAATTAACGACTCAATTATTTCGATCACATGAAGGCATCTTTCACTTGCCCTATCCCAAATAGGGTACCCATGGTTTTCAAGTAGCTTAAAGTTCGAAGCAGATGGTATTGAAAAAGAGAGGAAAAAATATACGGACTTTTATTGGTGTTGTTATAGTCATAGTTTTGTTTTTCTGTACGTTTTTGTTTATTTTTGTTGTTAGTTCAAGCATATCGTAATTGTTAGAGTCCCCACCAAGAATTCAATGCCATGCACACCTTGTCTTTTTCGCTTCTTTGCTTTTAAGTGTTAACTTGCATTATACGTAATTTCTTGGTGGTGGAAGTTAAAAATACACATGATGTTGGTGTATGATTGAGACTTGTTTTTGCAATGTCTGATTCCTTCTGATAATGGAAATGAATTGAGTTTGTTGAATGTCTAATTCTATTTTGCATCATGTCAAGTGAGTTATACATTACTAGTCCTAATAGACGGATCAATCCTTTGTAGGAATAGCTATCAACCTAACCTTTTTTTAACATCAACTAATGTAAAGTGAACAATGACCTTATCCGTTTTCCAAAAGATTAGATGAGCTAAAAGTGAAGGTACTACTATTGAAGAAAAAAAAAATTAAAGTTAAATTGAGGAAATGAATAACCCCAATGCCCAAAGTGGATAGATGTGGTTCAAACGACACAAAACGTGGTCAAACAACTTGGGTATGGTGAATCAAAAGATCAGTAAGAGACGGTGTTTAAAACATAATTCCAATTAGGAACTGGGATAACTTGTAAGTTTTTAGAGTTAAAGAAATGAACAATTCAACTTGATTAGGACCCATCTACATTATTAATTTACTTTATAATCTTTCTAATCACTCATATTTCTCCATTTTTTTCATATTGATAGCTAGGTTTCCAATGCTTCCATGGATGGTATGTAGTCTTCCGATGATACCTAACCATGCAACCCAGTTGTAGAAATGATAGAGATTAAAGACTCATTATCGAGAGCGAGACAAAGAGAGAGTCTCCTTCTTATGAGGTTAATGTAACTTTGCGTTAAATCACCTTCCAAAACTTTACCCCATTTTTTGTGAAACCAACCATTGAATTAAATAGCCTTATCATGTAAATGATACATACCAAAAATCAAGTTAATCCAATTACTTAAGAATCAATATATAGCTTGCTAATCAAGAGATATACCAAATTAAATCAATTTGTGGGGCAATAACTGTAAAACCCTGATTCGACATACAAAATATTTGATGTAAGACAAGGGGATCTGATCTAGGAAAATTAAAGAAAATCATGGCCATTAGGTGATTTTTATTATAATTTTCGTAATTTTCATTTTGGTTTAGCGTAGGATCAGTTTCAGCATCACCGGTCAAAGCACTCCAATTCTACTGTTTTGTCATTAGCAAAATATAATAAATATACGTCACATGTTTGTCATTTGTTTAAGGAATAAGGATACCGTCTGGGAATTTAAATAGAAACTATATAAGTATTTTAAACATTTATAAATGCTATGTCCAATTATCAAAAAATGAAAAAACTAATGCGCTTGCAGACATAGGGGTCTGTCTCTAAATTTGGCAACTATGCGAGGTTTTCAGATGATGCAAAGTCAATTTTTGCATCACAATATAAAAATATATCGATACAGTGAAAATACATGACATGAAAAAAGTAGCTGCTTAAATGCATGTGAGCCATTTTTTTTGTCTTACCCATTTTTCCCCCCACCTCTAACCGTTTCTTAGAGAAAATAATGTGGTAGATTTGCTTCAATCCATTTCTTAAGACAAATATAGCTCACGGCTTGCCTCAAGTTATATTTGTCTCACCAAATACATCATCCGTTAGAACACCTAATTTTCACACATAAGGCTAAAAAAAATAATTCTGCCTCACGTTTTGCTTCATGGTGGGAGATGTCCGAAGTAGCCTCTAGATGGGGCCTTGGACCAACCATTTTGTCTATTTCATTTTCCTCCCATGGGAAAAAGTAAAATCCATACTGCATGGGTTGGACAGAAGCCAAAAATGGAGAGTAGGTTGCATGCACACCCAGCCTCTTAAAGAGGTATGGACCCTAAATTAGAGTGGTCCCTCACCTGAATGGTTTCTCATTTTGCCAGCCATACTCATGATATATATATGTATATATATATGGGGACAAATAGCTCAGATTCCATTTGAAAAAATTAAAGAAGGATCAAGCACGTCTTGCTGCTCAGGGAAAAGTTCCATTTCAGTGGTTTGGGCAACTTGTTTGCAGGGAAAAGGAATGGTCTACGTGAGATTGGGTTAAGACACGCAACCTTTAGATGCTCTCCCAACTGAGCTATATACCCCACTTTATTTGCAGGCAAAAACCAGGCACAGTTCTAGTGCATCATATCATCAATATATGATGATATACCCCGCCTTGCCTTTTTCACATTTATTCTCTCTTCTTTTTACTCTTTCTTTTTTTTTTCTTTTTTTTTCTTTTTTTTTGAGAAAATGACAAAATAGTGGGTTAAAATAAAAATGAAAATAAACCTTAAAAGAGGACTAAAACTCTCATATTTATTTCAAAGTAGTAATAATGAATTTTGATTCCAAAATAAAGGGATTTAAGATCAAATGTCCATTTTACCATTTTAGTTAAATAAATAAATAAATAAATAAATTTACCCTACCCAAATCCTATCATATTGTTCTCATCTCTCCTTATTTCATCTTGCTTTTTTTTTTTTTTTTTTGGCAACGTCCAACTGCTTTTTGAGTAAAAATGCATAGGGGAAAGATCATTTACACCTAGTATAAGACTCGTCAATATTTCTTTGTGAGAATAAATAAATAAATAAAGGTGAATTCAATTCATCAAACAAGTGCCACTAAGAAAGCAAATTCATGGTAGTCAAATTCATGTGAGAACACTATCGTTTTTGATGAATGTCTACAAGAATACTATTAATAAAGAAAAACTATTTTGAGAACATGCTAGATCACTTGGGTGACAGATTGGTGAATGGGATATGGTCCTTGGCTCCTCGCAAGACAAAATGCAAGACAAAATGCTATACAAAATGCTCAAAGAAATTCAATACTCAGCTAAAGATTTCCCCATTCAATGAACTGACTACTACGACTTAACAAACTTCCTCTTTTTGGGTTTTTATCATACAACCACCCTCTGTCTGGGTTTTTATCATACAACCAACCTCTGGCATCCAAAAGAATGTGATAAGATAAAATGTTATAAATGACATTAAATAAAAATGTAAAAATGAACAAAAACTAGACAGAACTATAGAGACAGGTTATCTGCACTTTTCTGGGTTCCCAATTCTTGAGATTGGACTCTGCTGATCTCAGGAACTGAATAGCTGTTAGGGCTTTGGTTCAGTTTGTTTCAGGCATCCCTGAGCTGGTCCTGAATTTTTCTCACAATATAGATCAAATAAATTCCTTTCATAAAGATATCTCGAATCAAACTATATAGCCACGCTGCACCTCTCTACCTCTGTGTCATCTCAAAGTTCCTTTTTGAACCACATATACACTCTGGGTATGGATTTTCGTAAAAGGACTCTTCAGTCCTGAACCGTGCTCGACCTTTGATTCCTGGCAGTGAACCACCTCGTTTTCTTGGAGCACCTTGCCTGAAATCCCCAATTTAAATGAATCAGTCCCTTTGTCTTCATCAGCTTGGCAATTATGGAACCCATTTTATACAAGAATCTTGTGCATAAAAATGATTTGCAAAACACAATAGAATGATTTCGATTTCATGGGGGCACCCAAACAGCCCCTAGGATAGATATGATTTATTCATTTAGAAAAAATATAAAAAGGTTGCAACAAACTTACCTGTACTTGTGCATCTTCATCACAAGATATGATAATGATGATCCTTCTTTTATCTCTCCATTTTCCAGCTTATCAAAAACTTGAACAAGTCCTTTCCTGCAAATAAATGCGAAAAATAAAATATGAATGGAGGAAGTTCAGTCAAATAAAATAAAAATAATTTACACCTTGCTTTATTTTTCCCGAAGTTTTACAAGCCAGCAACGGAAATCTTCCCCCTCAGAAATGGGAACAGAAGAAACCCCAGTACATCCAAATTAACCATACATCTGCTGATGTGACTTCCGCATCATGCTAAAATACCAATGGCAGATATACAGTAAAGTTGGATGTACCAGACTTTATTCATACAAAAGTGGCCTCAATTAGTGAGGACTAACCACTAACCACTATAGTAGTGGCAGAATCAACTTTCACCCATAAGTTTGCTCAGGATTAACACAAAAACATCACATGACTTGGAAAAGTGTTCTTTTTGGAGGGTTCCCAATTGGTGGTGGTGGTAATGGGTTTGGCAAGGTGTCTCACTTGCTTTTTGCTGACAATGCTCTTCTTTTTTGTGGTATTGATGAAAATGAAATGCATAATTTAAGGGGTATTCTCCTTTGTTTTGAAGCGGTTTCTGGCCCCATAGTTAATCTTGGTAAGACTGAGATTATTCCAGTGGGTAGGGTGGATAATATTACTTGTCTTGCTTCTATTCTTGGTTGTAAGATCCGTTCGTTGCCGATTAGGTACTTTGGTCTTCCCTTGGGAGCACGTTTTAAAGATAAAAAAATTTGGGATCCCGTGATTGAAAAAATTGAGAGGAGGCTTAGTGGGTGGAAGAAAGGTTACCTCTCTAAAGGAGGTAAATTGACTCTTATTAAAAGTGTTCTCCCAAGCATCCCTACTTACTTTATGTCTATTCATAAAATTCCTACATCGGTGGCTAATAGAATTGAAAAACTTCAAAGGGATTTTTTGTGGAATGGTGTGGGTGGGGAGTGTAAATTTCATCTTGTGAATTGGCATACTGTGTGTCTGTCAAAAGATTTGGGTGGTTGGGGTATTAGACCTATCTCTTGTTTTAATCAAGCTCTCATGGCTAAATGGCTTTGGAGGTTTGGAAAAGGCGATCAAGGTCTATGGCGTGATGTGGTTATTTGGAAGTATGGTGTTTCGAGTGAAGGGTGGTGGACTAAGGAAGTAAGAGGTTCTCATGGTGTAGGCCTTTGAAAAGCTATTGTGCAAGGATTTGATGACTTTAAGAGGGAGATTGGTTTTAAAGTTGGAGATGGTAGTAAAGTGAGTTTTTGGAAGGATGTGTGGTGCTCTAATTTGCCTCTCATGTATAAATTTCCTTTTTTGTTTGATATAGCCCAAGATAAGGAAGCTTTAGTTAAGGAGTATTTGGAGATTGTTAATGGTGGTAATTTTTGGAACATCATCTTTGTGAGACGTTTTAATGATTGGGAGTTGGAAAGTGTCTTACTTTTTTTCCAAGTGCTTTATGATTATAAGATTTTGGTGGGTGAGAATGACTCCTTGGTGTGGCGTAAGGACTCCAAATGACTTTTTTCCGTAAAATCTTTCTTCAATTCCTTAAGGCTGTTAGGAATTCCTTTCTTACCAGCTAAGAATATTTGGATTACTTCGGCTCCTTCTAAGGTGGTTTTTTTTTGTTGGTTGGTGGGTGGTAATAAATGCTTGACCCTGGATCACCTTATTGGGGAGGATTGGTTTTGCTTAATAGATGTATCTTGTGTAAAGAGAAGGCGGAAACGGTGGATCATCTCTTCATCCATTGTTTGGTGGCTAGGAGCCTTTGGATGCTCATTTTCAATTTATTTGGTGTTCATTGGGCCCTCCCGTCTTCTACTTTTGATCTCCTCTCGGGTTGGTGGTTAAAAGGTGGTAATAAAAAAGCTAAAGTGGTTTGGAAAATGGCCCCTCATGCTATTTTTTGGTGTCTTTGGAGGGAGAGGAATCTTAGGACTTTTGAAGGGATTGAAAAATCGGTCATTGAGCTCAAGTCCGTGCTTATTAAGAATCTTTTTTTGGTGGTATACTAGTTTTGCTAACATTAGCAATCCTTCTTTTGCTCACTTCCTTGATTCCCCAAAGTTATAAAGGGGTCTTTCATTTGTACCTTTTCTTTTTGCTTTGTTCTTGTATATGTCTCATGTACTTGAGCTTAGTCTATTCTTTTTAATACAATTTTACTTCATCAAAAAAAAAAAAAAAAGTGTTCAATGCAACGACTTTTGGCTGCCATTATTATATTCAAAATCAGTTTGCTCAAAAAGACTCAAACAAATTTCCCTCTTAGAAATTGAAATTGGAATGAACTTTACTAAGAAGATGATGAAAGGGACATAAAAGGCCAGGGGTATTCTCGTCATTTGGGTCTTGGAGTCAGGTTAGGTCTAGTGGAGTTAATATTTTGCATAATTATTGGTGCCCCCAGCTTTCGTGTAATTGTTGGTGCCCCTAGCCCCTTTTTTGCAATAGAATATATCTCTTGGGGTTTAATTGGGAATATATGTAGCCTTCAGGAGTTTAAATGAAAAGTTCAACAGAAGCATCAGTATATAAAAGGGCACTGGGCTGCATTCAGTTCTTCTAGAAAATCTCTCTTGTTTGAGCTCTTGCTCTGTCCTAGACTCCTAGCTAGGGTTTGAAGTATTGGTAGTGTGGGTGTGTGGGTGTTGAGGAATGAAGAGTCAACCCTGTGGTGTGTTCCAATCCTCTATCGCTGTGTGTGTATGAGAGACTAGCAAATCGCCACCATCTATGCCTTTAGAATTTCAGGTATATTTTCCAAATTTGAACAAAATTTCATCTTTCAATCCTCTAAACAATACTAGCTACTGTGGATATTTGTACTCTTTTAGAAGATTAGCAACTGTTTTGTTGGCAAGATGTACTGCCTGCTGCTGTTTTGAAAATGTACGTCTATTTATTTTAAGAAATATTGTTGTTGAGCAGTTTGTTCACAAGTGATATCAGAGCAAGTTCATTACCTGGGCTTGCCTTAGAAGCTTATTTTCTGCCAAATTTTGTTTGGTTAGACATGGCTATGAGGGTGCATGCTATAGGGGTGGAAGAGGACATTGTTATTATGTCACTATGGATGTCTTCCAAGAGTCTATTGGAGGATTGCAACAAAAAATTGAACAACTCACGTAGCTTGTTAATCAAAACGTGAGTAGGGAGAGTGATGCTGCAAGTGAGTGAGGTTTGGAGTGCAGAAGGTGAGTTCCCTGGGACTCTGGGAGAATGTACAGCCAACAACTAGTGAGATGAGTGAAGATTTAAAATGTGAGCAATCCGATTGTGGGCTTAATGTGAGAAACAATAACCAAAGATGAGAAAAGCACAATGTACAAGCCTTGCAATCTAACTATGGAAATCATGTCCAGCTTCATATTAGCAAGTTTGATGGTGAATTGGAGCTAGAAGAATTTCTGGATTGGTTGGGCGGTATTGAAAACTAATTTGGTCAGAAAGAGTTAAATGAGGAGAAAAAAGTGAAGTTAGCTACTTCCATATACGAGACAAGATGTTGGATTGGTGAAAAAGCTACAAAAGGGAAAGAGAAAGAAACAGAAAATGGAAAATCGACTCGTGGACTATGAAGCATGGATACGGATACAGGATACAAATACGATGTGATACGCATACGCCGATTCGGCAATTCTAAAAAAATGTAGGATACGATACGGCAGGGATACGTTAATAAATAAATATATTAATATTAATATTTGGTCTAAAACATACATAATAAACATGAAAAAAGTTTGAAACATCTACAAAACCAATTAATATGCAAGAATAAATGTACAAAAAACACATTCAAAAGCATCAACCACATTCATCATTCATAGGAAAAAACTAAAAAGACATTAATATTACGAAATAGCCATTTAACTCTATTGCTTTACAATTGTTGCCCTAAAAGATAGATAGTGGAAAGAGAACTAAGATGAAAGAATTAAAATGGGTTTATTTTTTCAATCAAAGTATGGGTATTATGTTTTTTTAAATTTACCCCCGTTTATTCAAAAAATAAATAATTACAAACTAACTCTAAAGGAATCCCAAATGTATGCGAGATGTATCAGAGAAGTATTTGAGGTGTATCCCATGACGTGGCAACGTGTGTGACTGTTTCGATACGTACGGAGAATATCTTATACGTGTCGGGGAATATCCTAGGCGTATCATATCCGATACGTATCCGATACAGATCCATTAGGGGTTTTGAAGTATCTGTGCTTCATAGCTCATGGAAGAGAATGAAGGAAAAGCGGCGATCACAATTCTTACTTCCAAACTATGAGCAATCTCTTTATCAAAGGCAACAGAATTCAAGGTAGCAAGAAAAGAGTGTGAGGACTACACAAAGGAGTTCAAACAGGTTAACACTTCGAAGTGCTAGGTGAAGATGCCTGCCAACTAGCTTTTAAAGTTGAAACTCAATTAATAACACCACGAGGAGGAAGTTGTACAAATCTCGAGGCACATCAACATCAACAAGTCGACCTAATGGGGCCAATCTTGGCCGTGCAATGAGCCAAGTGTAAACGTTAACATAAAGAAATTTGAATCCAGAAAAGGGTTGTCAAGTGCAACAAACCATTCAGTGTTGTCGATGCTTTGAGTAAGGGCATTGCTTTAATGAATGTCCAAAAAGAAGGGTTGAAGGGCAGGTTAACTAAGAGATGAGACGGTGGAAGAACAAGAGGGTAATGCTATCCAAGGACTATAATTTATCCAATATGGTCAATATATTCTTTGATATTTCTTTTATTGAAAGTCTCCGATATAAATCTCAGGAATAATAAGAGTCAGAAAAACTAAAGTAATTTTAAGGAATAATAATCCCGATATGTTAATAATACATTATGTATTTAATGTATATATACATACATATGACATTATATATATATATATTATATATATGGAATGCATATAAAATATCATAAATATAATATATCACTTATATATTTTATATACAATATTCTTATTCTAAATTGTTTATTAGAGTCTATTTTATTATTTTCCAAATTTTTATTTAACATTTCTATGTTTTACTACTTATTTCCGTCATTTCTCTAAATCAATATCAAAAATTTTAATTTTTTTTCTTGATATTCTCTATTTTCAGACCCTCAATATTTCCATTGCCACATTGATAAAGGCTAATTTGTGGCTGAGGCTATTGAACATGACGGTGTGGAGGAAGAAAACTTGGAAGGGGACACTATCAAATATCAATGAGACGTCGATCACTTGACTCTCAATGATTCCTTCACAAGAACCCTTCTCCAAAGAATAGTTGCAAAAGAATATTTGTTCTTTCTATCATCCAAACTCCAATCAATACTAGCTACTGTCTTTGGTTGCAATATTTGCACTGTTTGAGAAGATTAGCTACCATTTTTATCTTTTAATTTTTAAAAGATACACTTTCTATTGCTGTTTTGAGAATTTCAGCCTATTCTATTGTTAGAAATATTGTCTTTGTGTTTGTGCACATAAGTAGACACCAATCCATCAATAGAAAATGCTTCCATGAAAGGACTACTCTCACTTGAGGCATGGAAGGTAATTAATTGACTGGAAAGGAGAATTGAGCCAACTAAGCTTCATTACTTTAGTTGTATCTAGGCACCGTTTGGGAATTTTATAAAGGTCCAAAGGCACGTTAAGACATCCTGCTCGAACATGAATGAAATGAACTAAAGGAAACTAGGAGCACTTTTCCATGGGAATTAATGTCAATGAAGGCATGGGACTCATGTCCTTACCAATCTGATCTTAGGCTGGCCTGATTTTTCAGTTTCCAAACAGCCCCTGAGAAAAATCCAATAACACAACATCTTTATCTTGACTGATACCTGTCTGGGGTGATCGTCTTGCGGTGGCCTAAGAATCTGCGGTGCCCCTCAACAGCTCTTGCCATGTTACCTGAATATGATGGAATGAATACATCACTCTCAATAGAGATAATGTAATCAAGTGCCGCAGTTTGAGACGCATGTTTAGAAAATGCTTCCAATTCTTCCTGAGTTGCCACTGTTTCCTGTCATCAATTTAACACAGTTCATAAATGCACCACATTGGAAGATTTTGTGGCATCAAGATATTTTGCCTTATTTTGCTAAGGCAAAAAATTGACAACCAACCTTGAAAACTAAATTCGGGAAGCGGGATGTGAGCTCTGAAAGGTGAGTATTGCCACCATAAATTTCACCAGCTGCAATATAAATTAGTGTTGATGACGGATAACCAAGAGCTTGAAGAAATATTCCAACCTCCTTGGGAGTTAGTGGACAAAGGCCTCCCATTCTCTGCTCTGTTGAGTTTATCTTCTTCATCTTCCAGTGGTTTGTGTTCTCTCTAACAGAAGGAAAGTATTTATCTTCAGAATATTACCAACACTGGAAAAAATCACCTCATTTCAGTAATGCTTGTGTCTAATTAAGAGCGAAGTAATAAACCATTTTCTTCCCCACCATGAATGATCGTAACCAGCTGAACTATTTTATTCCCACAACAATCACTTCTAATGAAATGAGAAACCAAAAAACTGTCGTCGAAATTTCAAAAATTCCAGCACTTAATTTTAAACTCAATTATATTGAATTTTTCGATGTTTGAGCTTATTTGATGCAAAAAATTCCACTAATATTGACAACATTTAGAAAACATATTGAAATTTTTATTTCTCATTTTAATACTATCGATGATCGAGAATTGATGCTGAAAGCAATGACATGTTGTTCTCATGGTATGGGGTAGGAACTCTGAGATTTTTGTTTAGAGAGGATGGGGGTTCAAAACTCCTTAGGAAGAATACTAATTCAAGGTTAGATAGGATTCTTTTATCACTTGGCACAGAAAAAAACAAATAATGCTGAAACCGAAATTAAAAACCATGCAAGTCATACAAAGGCTGCTAACATGCACCTGATCAATCCAGTTTTCCTCATAAGAGATTTCTCTAGAAGGGAACTACAAAATAGTTCACAAGGCAGAGGCATGAAGGTGACATCTTCTCAAGTTCTCATCCTATCATTCAAGCAAGCATGCAACTATACACGTATGTGTGTGTGTGTGTGTATTATTGTACAGCCTATCAAAAAAAAAATATTATTGTATGGACTTTTTTACCTCATTATTCTCAGCTCTTCAGATTCAGCATCAGTGAGACCATAAGTACAACCGGTAAAAGACAGCATGTCTTTCTCGTATCTCAGATGAAGAGCAATGTACCTTCCCCCGTTTGATCTCAGCCGCTCCACCAGCTTCTGTGGTGTCACCGTCATGTATGCTCAGAACCTAAATTAACAGGAAGCCCCATAGGAGACCTCTTAAATGCATGTGTACTGAAAATTGGGGATCATATCTGTTGTGCTCTCACAAAATACTATGGACTCATAGCAAGCTTTTACATTGTGATGAGATTTCATGAATTTCATCAAGCCCCTTTGAATTTAAGCCTTCCAACAATTTGTAAACTTCTCAATTTTTTTACCAATCCAGGTTTTTATTTTTTAAACCAATTAGAAGTTTAAAAGGAAATGCAGAGTTCTGTCATTTCATTTCAATCGTTGCCAGGACCAGATATGACACCAATACCAAGATTTACAACAGGATTAATTCCAGGGGAACAATAGTTCAAACCTTTCCTAGGTCCTCAATCAAAGGAGAGAAGCGGAGAGCATGATATAGAGCACGGCATCTCAACCTCTGAATATCCAGAGGCAGATCATTGTTTGCAAGTCGAGAATCTGACTTTGCAACATGAATTACCTGTGTAAAAAATTGTTAAACCCTCTCTTGGTTCAGAAATTTAACCATCAAACAAGCAAAATCGAAGAGCTGATAATCTGACTTAAATTGGCATGGTGTTTTTCAGCAAACTCAATAAAGTCCCAACTCAATCACTTGGAAATGGAATAAACATCATAAAAGATGCTCACTTACATGCTTACTAAAGTTTCTATCCGAAACAAAACATATGCTCAGGTGTATTTGAACACCACACAGAAATAAAAGCACTCCATTTTGTTATAGATAGCATTTGAAGTGAGTTACCTTTTCTTTTGCTCTTGGAATAAGCATTGCAATGTGCTGTCTAAATCCCCCTTGGGGAAATTATCTAAAGTCCTAAACAAATGAAGCACAAAATTAAAAATTAAAAATAACAAACCTGATGGTCCTTCCATAAACGTGTCATCTCCTCATAGTAGCTCATACCAGACCAGGAAGTAAAGTGTTTCCGGACTCGAGGAACAGACTCCAATTCCTTAGGAAGCTGCCTGACAACTCTCACATCTCCTTGTAAGGTTGTAATGAAATGGAGTTCATCAAATATATCTGAAAACGTACTGCACATGGACTCACAAAAATAGAATATGTAAGTAGAAATAGACACAGTAAAATTGATTGAAGAGCTCCATGATGTAGGACAAGAGAAGGTATTTTCAAGAAAACCTTGAATCCCGCCAGAATGAGCGTTTATCCAGTTGAGGAATTACTAAGGTTGCATTCATTACGTGTGCCACAGCCACCATGTCAGATATCTAAGGGCAGAAAATGGCTATTAAATACTTTAACAAATTTTTTCAGTATATTCATTTACTTCATAAGAAAAAATGGCTATTGAATTGAATTAACAAAATTAAAGTACAAAGATTGGGTTAAATTAACAAAAAAGCACTAACCCATCCACTTAAAATTATTGAATATATATAATATATGAGAGCACAATTTCAACTTATGGCAATACCTTAAACAAATTTGCATGACAAGATCTCCAAAATGATAAAAAAATTGGTTTCTTCAAAAAAAATTTAGAAAGATGACTTTCCAGGACCTCCTATAGAAATTGGCTGAGTCCATTGTATTTTACAAAGCATTTGAAGATGATAATGGTATTTGGTAGTGGAAGAGGAGAATATCACCATCATCACCAGAATAAAAATATAAGAGGCCACTTATATTTTTGTTGAGATTATTAGTAATAAGGGCAATTTTATAATTTCATGATTATTACGTTTAATATATAAGTTAGAGGAGCAGACCCTAGTGAGGCAGACTCTCTCTTTTTCTCTGTCCTTCTCTTTCTCTTCTCTATTTTCTCTCATTGATTCAGAACATGGTATTAGAGCACACGATCTAAGATAGGATTTGATTAAGAGGATTGGTTGAAGCATTGAGTAGTGGTAGGAGATATAGAAGCAATTGTCGTGGGCTTTTAGGGCCACTAAAGAGCATTCGACTCGAGTGCTAAAACTGCTTGTGGCTTCGACTAGGCTACTGGTGGCTGCTGGTGGGTTCGATCAGAATACAGACCATCTAATGATAGTCGACTAGAAAGGACTGGCAGTGCTTGGGGTGCTCGACCAGGCCTATAGAAGACCTGGTTTCGACTGATGTTTATAGAGGCCTGTTAGGTATCGACCAAGCCTAATAGAGCTGTTATGGTGTTCATCTAAAACTGGTCAGTGCTGTTGGTGTGTGATTAAGGTGTTAAAGAACCCTAAAAGTATTTAACTAGTCTGTTTGGGGAGTTTTAGGGGCTGTATGCAATGTTTATGGTGCTAGTTGTGGTGTTTATGATGCCTAATGTAGGTGGGGGGGATCATTAATAGTGTAGTAGTGGTTCTAGAGTGTTAATTGCCTCTCATAATGAGACTTAAAGTGTGTTAGTGCCTTCCTAGCTGGCTGCTAGTCGTTACGTTATTTCTGCCATTGATGTAATTGGGTTGTTTTGAAAAAATTGATGTGGAAGGTTATATAATGGCTGATAGTAGTGAGACTAAGATTGCTCCAACCCTCCCTTTGATAACTCAATTGTGCAAAATACTATGGTTAAATTAAATGAAACAAAATTTTTTATTTGGGCTCAAGTAGTGAAGGTATTTCATAGATCTAGGGGCAAACTAAAATTTATTTTATCTAACCCTCCATCAAAAACTAGCCCAGGCTATGAAGAGTGAGAGCAGTGATAATTATTCGGTGATGACTTGGTTGTGGAATAGTATGGAGCTGAGTGTGAGTGATAATCATAATTTTGTGAATACTACCTATTAGGAAGTCCCACATCTCACATTGATTAAATATCGAATTAAAAATGTCTTCATAAACTTGTTTGGGCACTCCACTTATAATCTTAGGTTTTTAAGTTGGAAACTTAACATGGTATCAGCATGTTGTTCTTGGGCCCATTTCGCTCGTGAGCCCGTCTTTATTATCCATGTGACAGGACATTAGAATCTTGTTAGGCCTGCACGTGAAGGTGAGTATTGGGAAGTCACACATCCCACATCAATTAAATATTGAGTTAAACATATCTTCATATACCTGTTTGGGCCCTCCACTTATAAGCTTAGGCTTTTAGGTTGGACACTTAACACTGCCAAAAAAATTTGGGATAGTGTAAAAAGGACATTCTACGAAGAAGAATGCTTCCTGTGTTTGTGAATTGTATGAGAAAATGTTTCCTTTGGAAGAAGGTGAAAAAAGTTGGGTACTTATTATGGGGAGTATAAGGAGGGTGAACTAAATCAGTACCACTTGTTGACTATGGATTTGGCTATATTGAAGAAGCAACATGAGGAGTTCTAGGTTTCCAGATTTCTCTCTAGAGTACCTCCAAGTCTTCAGTCTATTCATAGCTAGAGTTTGGTCAGTGATGATGGTATTCCCTTATTGAGTAATATATATGCTCAACTATAAAGAGCATCAATGGCCTCCTTCACCCACATCCACATCCACTTCTGCATGCAGAGAGAATTCTGCTCTTATGATATCTTCTAGCAATCACACCTCTAGTAGAGGATGTGATTCCTACAGAGTTAGTCGTGGTGGTCGTGTGGTGATTTGATTGTGGTCAGGATGGAAATATGGGAAGTCGTGGTCGTGGTCGTGGTCATGGTCGTGGTCGTGGTCGTGGTCGTGGTCGTGGACTTGGAAGTGTGCGGAAGTGTACTTATTATTGTGGAACCAATCATCTAGTTGAGAAGTGTTGGAACTTGCATGGTAAACCATCTTGGGCTCATCAAGGTGTTTACACTGCCAAGAATAGTACACCACAACCACAGGCAGATGGTGATTCATTAAACCCTGCTAGTGCTACCAATGGTGAGTCTATCACTCTTTCCAATGAAGAGTATGGCACTTTGGTTCAAAAGGATCAATAACTCTCCACACATGATGTTGCCACATCTGCTCATCTAGGTATTGTTACTTGTTTTACTAATTCTCACTTGGCCTCTTGGGTAATTGATTCAAGGGCTTTTGCACTTTTTTTTTTTTTTTTTTTTTTTTGATGAGGTAAATGTGTATTAAAACAAAAGGCTTAGCCCAAGTACATGAGACATATACAAGCACTAAAGACGACCCCTTAAAGCTTAAGGGTGTCAACAAAAAGTATAGAAGAAAGCTTACGACTATTAGCAAGACTAGAAAACCACAAAAAAAAAGATTCTTAATCAAGGAGGATTTAAGTTCAATAATTGATTTTTCAACTCCTTCAAAAGTTCTACGGTTCCTTTCTCTCCAAATGCACCAAAAAATGGCATGAGGAGCCATTCTCCAAATCATCTTTGCCTCTTTGTTGCCCCCTTTAATCCACCAACTGGCAAGAAGATCATGAATCAAAGAAGAAATGACCCAATGGACACCAAACAAATTAAATATAAGCATCCAAAGGCTCTTCGCCATTATGCAATGTAAGAAAAGATGATTCAAGGGCTTTTGCACATATGACTAGTAAGTCGAATTTATGTTCAAGGTTTAAAGCAATTTTCTTCCACCTTGTCTATTGTTCTTGCTAATGGTCCATCCTGTGTTATAGCTAGGAGTGAGGCTGTAAATCCTTATCCCTCTATACAAATTTCTGCCTCTAAGATTATTAGTAATAAGGGCAATATTGCAATTTCATGATTATTATGTTTAAAATATAAGTTAGAGCAGCTAGCCCAAGTGAGACAGACTTTCTCTCTCTTTCTCTCTTTCCTTCTCTTTCTCTTCTATATTTTCTCTCCTTGATTCAGAACCATTTTTTCTTTAATTACGCTAATTTTGGATTAATAAAATAAACAGGCCAATCTAAATGCTTCTAAAAAAAACAATAAACCCCTTTCAGATGCTGAGCAAGGCATAATGATGCCCGACCAAACACACTCACACAAGCAAAATGCACTGGTTCAATTCCCTCAAAGATCCAAATGCCCCATTAGTGAATGAAATATCCAAGTCTTTGACGTTTCAAATTTCAAGCTCTGTTCGCAAAAGTCAAAACCATAATAAAAATACAGTAAGAATTGTTGGCCAAACAGTTCCAGACTTCCATGGAGCAAGAAATATAACTTCGAAGAACTGAATTACCAAAGGAGCAAACAAATATACCCTCATTTTAATTTCAATTTCCAAAAGAGCCAGGAAAATTGTTACAACGGAACAACAACATGCAGGTGTCTGCATCATGCCACATCAAGAAGACTTTAATCAAGGCATACTTTCCTGATCTGAGGTTTTTTTTAAATTCAATTTTATCATGGTTTTCTTCAAACCCTTTCCGGATCTGAAGGGAATTTTGAACATGTCCAAATTATTCATAACACCGCCATAGATAATCATGTCCAATAATAAATCAGCTTAGGGGCAGAACTATATGCTGACATGCATACATGATTGCTTTTGCACCAATTGAGAATTTGAATCATTTGGACTAGTCATCCAATATAATAGATACTAAAATAACATTTATGACTATAAACAATCATATTGTACAAGCAGGTTACTCATTACTGTTAAGAATTTACTAATTGATGTCACGTGAATCAACTCTAGCTCTACTGGTTTGATAGTTGAGGATGTGTTAAGAGTTTATTTTTTGAAGTCTTTGTAATGAAGTTCTCACCTGCTCCAAAAACCTAAGAAAAATATGTTTTCAGGTTAGTTGTAAACATACCTTTTACTGCCATTATCATTAGTTTTTTTCTGAAATGTTTTGATAATTTAAATTTGTTCTAAATCACATAATTTCCCTGGTCATGAATTATGCTAAAGCCATCAGGTAGAATGAAGGTCTTTCAAAGAAAGAAGTATAAGAGTTATTCATGCATAGTGAACATCATTTACCAAGGTGTCATAATTTCCAAGAATATGAACTTGCTAAAGTCCATTCTAGGAAAATTCTAGTCATGCTGTAGGTAGGCATCCAAAAAATAAAAGGGAACTTGAATAATTCTCTTGCATTGAAAGAAAAGAAAACAGCAATTGACCTCTACTTCGAATATTCTCAATCTATGAAATTGACTAAAAAAAAGGAGGGATGCATAAACTATGGGTGTGCTTATAAAAATGCTATGTTCATTCAAGAGGATCCACCTTCACACTATTAGTATTTCTCTTAGCTTCCTTAAGTAAAAAATAAACAAAACATGTGATTCGGAATACAATTAGGGGCAAATAAAAATAAATGTAGCATATGAAAGACATTGGGAGATAAAGAAATCAGTAACTTACACCCGTGCGCATTTGATTTAGTCCTCCATTACTTCTGACAGTTATATAGCGGTCCCATCCTTGGGAGGCTGACATTGTAAAATAGATTTGTCACAGAGAAAGAGATAGAGATTGCCATGCACTAAACAAAACCAAATCAAAAACTTGGAAGCATGGAGCAATGGAAATGCTCTAGTAAGATGCTACAAAAACTAATGCATTAAAAGAAATTGTAAAGGAAAATAAAAAATAAAAAAACTACCATGCACTTGATAACTGATAAGAATATATGAAAAAATAAAAAGTACGACACAAAGGGAATACTTTGGTAGAATGTTTGGATAACTAATGATCCCTCAAAGGAATCACTCAATTTTATTCCTATAACAGTGCAGAAAACACAACATTTATGGGCATAACCTTTATATCTAGCGGTGGGCTTGACACAAGGATGTAAACCATGGCTGAAAGGAGCACTCCAAAGTGTCTCATCAGTCATCTGCAATATTGGAAGAATAATAGCCTCATTATGCAGGAAAATATCACAATATATCTAAATCAATGTGTCAGGGAAGATACTTCCTACAAATGCTTTTTTATATTCATAAAGAATGCCAATAAATAATCATCCTTCAAACTTCAAAGAAAAAAGAAAGTAAAGAGCAGAAGCAGCTTGCGATAAAGCTTAATAAGCTTGATAATTTGGCACATAAAACCTTAAGGAAACAGCTATTCAGTGTCATTGAAGAATGATAAAAAAATTTGTCCACCAACTATAAAACATGTCTAACAACAAAATATATGGTAAGTTGGTAAGAAAGTTGAATTTAAGCAAAAAGTAAGAAAAAGTATTGGAACAAAGGAGTTAACCGAGAATACAGTGGGGGTAATATGCCCAGGGACTGAATTGGAATACTAGCTCAAATTTTACTTTCCAGATTGTCAAAGCAGGTCGTAAGGGTTTAGCATCTTCCTGTTGTACACACATGTCAAAATCGTGTGGAGTGTAATGTATTGGAAGACTAATTTTCTACAAAATTTGTTTTGTACTCGAATGTTTATTTTTGTCCATATCAGAGGCATGTTTGTGTGTTAATAAGTTTGAAACCATTACCCCTTAATTTCATGAACCATCGACTTATTTACTGTATCTGCTTGGTGCCACACAATAAATTCCAAGAAAGTCCTCTGTAGGAAAACTGAAGAATGCTATAGCTCATTTTAATGTTTGGGGATGAGTGTATCTGTGTCTGTGAGATGTGCCTGAGTACATTGTGAAACACATTCAACTAGCCAAGTGAAATGGTCAATGATTCACTATACCTACAAATCCATGGAGCACAGATATGCAATCAGAAAAGACATGGAGCTAATAGATCTTGATATTGTCACAATGCATAAAATTGCAAATTTTAGCCCTTCTATAACAAAAATGGTTTCCAAGGCCTGTCAAATGGATTAAACTCTTTCTAGACTGTACTAGTTATAGTCATATGTAAATGACACTCCTAGTTTAGAATTTTTCTACCTTATATCGAACTAACCTGACAACTAATTAATGGGAGAAAAAAGAAGTTATTCAAACTCCAAAGGATTGACAGGTGAACTGCTAGCTTCGGTTAGTCACCATGCAGGTATTTCCGCAGTTTAGACATCTGATGAAAACAATGTTGGCGCATTGAGCATGTTTCAAAGCATCAGCACCCGTATCAAAGTTAATTTTACAACTAGGTCTCCGCAACATGTAGTGCCCAAATTCCTAAGTACGAAAATTACATCATATTTGTTGGTTCTCCATATTTTTATTCGAAATCAAGAAGATTCTTCAAGTATTGAGGCTCCATAGAAACTACCAACTGAGAAAATGATGTATTCCGAATGAACTTGCTTCTGATAGTATCACTGGCTTCCAACCACCGTATATATAAATATAGATATAACAGCCCCCTCAATCCCCTAATTTGGGATCTGTTCCAGTGCCAAATCCAAGCTACAATAATTGCACAAAGTGACAAAAACCCAGTTCCGAAAAATCCCAAAACAGCAAATCCCAAACAATTAAAACATCAAAAACGTAATCCCCACCACGAAAATTCAAACATCAAAGCCCAAAATAACCAAAATATGCCCAAATCAAAACTACCCAGTAATATGCAGCATGAAAATCAAGACCCTGTTCTCAAATTCACCAAAAAAATAAGATCTTTCTCATCATTGATCCAGAAAAAGAGGAAGAAAAGGCATACCTCCTGAGATTGAGACTCTTCCGATAGCAGAGGCTTTTGTTCATTTTCTAAAGCATCTCTTGTATAAAAGAGAAATGTAAATATTGAAAATGCAAAGAGGAAGGTTATATAAAGAGTGATTTTATAAGGAGATGGTGTTCTTGAGAAAAATTTAGAAGTTACAGAGGTTCTGAAATGGGAAGAGCCTCTGTAGTTTACCATCTCATCAACAGATCTCTCGCAGTGTCATTCTCTTCCTACTCGGTATACAAGATCTTGTGCGAGGGAATCGGATTTGGTGCAGTGGCTACTTTTAGTACATCTCCTCTTTTCCCAAAATATTTGTCAGACTTTGAAAGCACGGTATGTTTTTGGTAAGGACTTTAATTTCTATTTTTTATATATATAGATATCAGACATATCGTTAATATATCGATGATATCAATATTATTTTAAAAATAGGATGGATATTATAATTTAAACACGAATATTTTTATTAAAATTCTAGAAAATAATGATTTAGATTCTAGTACATAATTTAGCATCAAAATATTATAACTTAAATATGTATAATATAAGTATATATTGTATAGGGTATAAACAGTGTGATATGATGAAAAAATAAACATGTGAAATTAGAAATTTATGCAAATTTAACATCCAAATGTCAAATGAGATTAAAATTTATAAATATTTATCATTTATACAATAAACACTTACATACTTACATAATTACCAAGGCCGGTTCTGAGTTTTTTGGGATAGGCAAACTCTAAAAATGGGGCCCTTCATACCTTTTTTTTTTCTAAGCACTAACATAAAATTTGTTTGCACATCCCACTTATTTTAATTTCTTGAGGTTTTAAAAAAATACATAAGGTTTTTAAGAAAATTAACCACAAAATCCACTTGAAAACATCATTTTGAACAACTTATAGAAGAAAGATTTTCCAAAATCTTTTGTTTAAGTGGACTTTCTAGCTAAAAATTAAACAGAGACATTAAATTATCAAAAAAATCTACCTAAACGATAGATTTTGGAAAAAATTTATTTGGCAAGGTTGTTCAAAATGATATTTACTAGTAGATTACGTAACAAATTTTCATAAAGACCTTTTATATTTTTTCATAACATATTGATAAATAAAAATTAGTGGGGTGTGCAAATAAAATTAAGGGGTTGCAATAACCATTCTCTTTGGAAAAATGGAAAAAAAAAATTAAGCCTACTACAAAGGTTAGTTCCAAAATGAGGCCCTAATTTTTTAGCCAAAATGTGGGGCCCCACTTACCCTCAGAACCGGCCTTGACATTAAGTCAAAGCTTGTTCAAAGCTTTTATATAGCAAGCAAACAATAATAGTAATTTCTCCGATTGAGATGGAGTATTTTCGAACAGTAGTTGTCGCAGGTCCTTCTCACAGCTTAGCCAAGCCTTGCTAGGGTTTGATTCATCCACTTTCTTGTTCAATTTCTTGATGTAGCAAAGTTATCACAGCCATAAAGAGGTCAAAGGGTAATTTAGGTTCGAAGAGGTGATTGCAGTTCCATCTCAGATCTGATCAAAGTTGCTAGGGCTTTCTAGCCTTGAATCGAAGCCTCCCTTGGTAACTGTTGGCCCCAAGGGTTCAATCCCTCATTGTTTTGATTAACAAAGTTTAGATGTTTTGATTTGTATCTAATGACAAGTGAAGTTCTTGATGAGACATGTATTATAATGTACACTTCACAAAATGGCTCAAATGGAATCACGAAGCAGGCTGTACAACTTAAGTCACAAGAACAATCTTATGGAACCTCAAAGCTATATCTTTCAACTTAGATTTATGAATGGTTTAGGATCTTTATGTAAGATTGATCCATCCTATGCTCACTTAGGTTTCCAAGGTCTTTATAAAACAGTAAAACTATTTTAAAAGACATAAAAAGTTTTTGGTCAGAAACTGTCAAATTAGTGGACTTCTTTTGTAAAATATATTTTTCCTGTAAACAGTAACTTTCAAACGACCAAATGGTTTTTTCCGTCGACCAAAAAATTCCAAGCTTGATCTCCAAGTCTTTCATCCTTCTGGAATTTTCAGTCGACCAAAATTTCGTTTTCAGATGACTAAAATGCCATTTCAGTCAACCAAATGGTCATTTCAAACAACCAACTTATCTGAGGCATTTCATCTAGAAAAAGTCATTCTGAAATTTTCAGTTGACCAAAATCTCGTTTTCCGACGACCAAAATGCCATTTCAGTCAACCAAAAAGTCATTTCAGACGACCAACTTATCTGAGGCATTTCATCTGGAAAATGTCCTTCTGGAATTTTTAGTCGACCAAAATCTCGTTTTTAAACGACCAAAATGCCATTTCAGTCGACCAAAAGGTCTTTTCAGACGATCTACTTGTCTAAGGCATTTCTTTATGTCCTCTGGAATTTTCAATCGACCAAAACCTACTTTCAGTTGACCAAGTCCTTCAGGAAAAACATAACGACTAGTTTTTAAACAGCCATTTGAAGCATTTAATGCCTCCCAACTACTTTTCTCGGCATTTAATGCTGTAGAACGGTCATATTGGACCCAAGGGCTATAAAAGCAACACTTGAACTCATTTATGAGTAATTGATTGAGATAAAACAACAACATTCATTGTCATCTTCATAAAAACCCTAGAAATCTCAAGTGAGCATTCATTGTAATCAATCTTTAGCTGAGTGAGCTTGTAAATCAGTGTTTATCTACTCTTGAGGAGAGTTTATTGTACACAAACAATTATTACTTCATATTGTATTAAAGGGTTGTGGAAACCCTAACTTTGAAGCTATTTACGAGGGCTTTGTGCAAGTGTTTGGGGAAGAACACTTACGGCTATGTAAAGGTTTGGTCTTCACCTTGGAAGAAGATTGAGATAGTGGGTTTGAATCCTCAAGCGAGCTCTTGAGGCGAGGACGTAGGCGGGGAGCCGAACCTCGTTAAAATCGTTTACATTCTCTCTCTCTCTATATCTCCTTATTATTGCATACTTGCGATATTATTTATTCTTGCAATAATCTGATTTTAATTTTCATATTAGAATTTTATTTGGCCATAAACCCTATTCACCTCCTTAGGGTTGTATACTTGGGACTACAATTGGTATCAAAGCCTAACTTTTGTATTTGACATATTTGTCTTATGAGGTACGATATGGCCAACTATAGTAGGTAGCGGATTTATCGAAGGACAATCGGCAAAGAGACCACCTCTCTTTAATGGAGATGCCTCCTTATATAATTTCTAGAAAATTAGAATGCAAATTTTTATTCAATCTGTGAACCACGGGTTTCGATCCGGGTGGAAGGAAAACCCTTCTTTAAAAAAAAAACTTGTAAAAACTTAAATTAATAAGAATCTGGTTTTTAAAAGGTTCACAAAAACATAACAAACAAGGAGTTGCCACCTCATTTTTAGGAAAAGAGGAAAACCATAAAAACAGTTTTTAAAGAAAACCTTTTAAAACAAACCACATGACTCCGATCAAGGAAAAGCAGGTCTAATCAAAACAAGAGAGGATTCGGAGACTAAGTTATGATGTGGGAAGGTTCTAGGAAACATCCTATAGGCACCCACATCGCCCCAAAATGGGTTTCTGAATTTATATGGGCTATTTCAATCACTTCTTAATTAGTCACCATGCATATACAAAAAATCATCCATAATCATCCATATCCATCCATGAACATCCATAAAGCAATAAACATCCACAAAGCATGTAAACATCCATGAACAAATAAGAGAGATATGGAAAGCAGGTAAGAGAGATAGAGAATAAGAAACAAATCCATCCTACTCCTCTAGCAATCATACGTGATGGATAAATGAATAAGCATGGGTCAATCCTACTCCTCTTAGCAATATATATGATGGACAAATAGATAAAAAGAAAAAGAAAACCTACGATACTTAGTATCCTAGGGCGGACTTGAACATCAAATTAGCGCCTACGTACCTTACGCGCAAAGATGTAAGGATCAAAGTTCACGTAGTTCGATTGAGAAGGGGTTACTCCCTTTATAATGAACTATAAACCCTAAGTTTCCAACTTAAGAAAGGTTTTAAAAACTTAGGAGTTTCCAAAAATAGCTTGAGAAAAAGTAGGTATTTGAGAAAGAATAGAATTCTAACTCAAATAGACTTCTAAAGTGATTTGAATTCAAAAGAGAATAGAACTCCAAATAAAACAGAATTTTGAAAGAGTTGGAAACTTAGGACTTCTAATCCAAAGTAAAGACAAAAACCCGAGGGGAAGAAGAGAACAATTCACAAAAATCTTACCATGAACCACTTACCATATGCAAATTATCCCGAAACATCGAGAAAATACCAATTAATCACCTTATGTATTCTATAGGGAAATTATTAATCTCAATAAACCATATTCATGCTCAAATCATCATTAGAAGACCCAAATCAAATCTAGACAGAATACTAAACATGCATATAATGACCTAATACTCATGTAAAAAACAAAAATCAAAAAAGAAACAAAATCTTAATATGCTCCTATATGCTCTAAACACCCTAACATGCACAAAACTATCAAAAACATGCTAAATGTGAATTACCATGATGAAATTATCATATGACAATCCAAAACATGAAAATAAAATCTAACATGATGCCTTAGGTAAGTACTTTATGTAGGAATGTGAAATAATCATCCTTACGGCGAGCTTTTTTAAGTAAAACTATTCGGAGATAATTTCACGTAGAAATTACTCTGCATGAATGGTTTCTTCACATATCCTATGTAAAATATATACCTAAAAATGCAAAGAAACTCACAGCGCACTTAAACACACTCCAGAAAGCACCTATGCATAACCTCACTCTTTAAGGACAATAATTATCCTTGAAAAGAATAATCATCCATACACCTATGAAGATGAGGCTTACACAGCAAGCGTCCTATACAAAAGATGCCTAAAATCATGCATATAATTGAACCATGAAGAGAAAATGACCTAAACAGATCAACTGATTTTCTGTGCAAAACGTACTTCTATCCTTAAGAGAGAAACTATCCTAACAGCAAGCAATTCGCAATCCTATTCCACTAGCATGCTTTCACATCATATTTGAATCATATACACTCTAAAATATAGAGTATATATGATTCCTAATTCAATACTAAGCCATAACTATGCAGAGAATGGAGCAGAAGAAGAAAGAATTGTAAAAGAATGCAAAAGAGACTTACAACAAAGCAAAGGTCTTCGTTGTGTTCTTCCTTCTCTTTGGCTTGGTTCCCTTCTAGTTCTCCTTTTAAAATTGCAGTAGGAAGCCTCCTCCAAGTGATATGGGTGTGTGCAAATTCGTTCTCCCTAGCTCTCTTATGAATATGAAGTGTCAAAAGTCCCTTATGCTAATGAATAAGCCTCTATTTATAACCAACCAACCATATGAACTAATGGTTGAGATTAATTCACCATAAAACCAATCTAGGGCTGTAATTAAATCCCATGAATGTTAAACAACTCAAAACCACCTCCCAATAGGCTTAGAAGTCCTTTGGAAGGCTGAAAATTGGAGTGTTAGAGTCTTATTCCGTCAAAAACTCAAAGAGAGACAAATCAGGACGAAGGCCTCGGGTAACCGGTTGGGTGAACCGGTTGGACTTGTTGGTCAACCAATTGGACCAGTTGGGGTGAACCGGTCACCCGAGACCAAACTCAGGTTTCCTCGATTTTTGAAATTCTAGCCCATTTCGGACTCCAAACTTCAAACGGACATAAATTCTTCATTTTAACTCCGATTTAAGTGATTCAAAAGCCAAAATTTCAAGGATTCAATGTAGAATAAGCGTAAAATATTCTCGAATCAAAAATTCCTTACCACGGTCAGGTGGCTGGGTTTTCATGAGGTGATTATCCGAAAAAAGGTTAATTAACCATAGGGTAATGTGGTGAACCAATCCAAAACCTATCAATAAATTAAATTGGCTTTTAAATTAGACTCATCTCATCATTCTAAGGTCAATGGAACACTCCGAAACAAATTTGGAGGTCAATTGGAAAATATACAAAATAAAAGACGAAATTGCCCTTCAAGTCACAAAAGTTCTAATTAACTATCTAAACCTATTTGGAATTGAACTAAATTTGACACACATATCCAAAATGATCCTAGAAACTAAATGAATGTGATGGGACTCAACAAAGAGACAAAAATATGCATGCAATGATGACCTATTCTCCTAAGGCTTAAAAAGGCAAAAGTGTCCTTTAATACTTAGGGACTCTTAGATGCTTCTAAACCTAACCAAATGCTATCATGATCTTATGGGGGTGAAAATGGGGTGTCTACACAATCCACTAGTTATGAGTTATAGAATATAACCACCAATGGACCTTTAGTTCCTTCCAAAAATGTGGATGGAGTAGTTATTCCTAAAGAACCTAAGGAATATACTAGTGCTGACCATAAAGCCTTAGAACTAAATTCCAAGGCCATAAGCTTGATATATTGTGCCTTGACTAATGATGAGTTTAGCAAAATCTCTAGCTGCAAAAGTGCCAAAGAGATTCGGGATACCTTGGAGGTTACCTATAAAGAAACCGCTTAAGTTAAAGAGGCTAAGATGAACATGCTTGTATGTGAATATGAAATTTTCAAAATGAAAAAGGATGAATCTATTAGAGATATGTTTGCTAGATTTAATGCTATTATTAATCCTTTAAATTCTCTTGGAAAGATCTACACTAACTTCGAATTGGTGAGAAAAATTCTTAAAAGTTTGCCTAAGCAATGGGATGTCCTCACCACTACTCTACTTCAATCAAAGGAGCTATCAACAATGACTTTGAGTGATCTTGACGGCAACCTAGTCACATCAAAGTGAAGAATGTGAGATTAATGATGATGAGGACATAGCATTCATCTTCTACAAACTCAAGAAGTTCTTTGCTAGAAGAAACAATCAAGGGAGAAAAGGCAACGAGGGTGATTTTTCTAAAAGAGCTCCAACTAGAGGAAAATCTTTAAATAGAGAACCTCAAGTGTGCTTTGAATGCAAGAAACCTGGACACATCAAGATGTATTGTCCCTAACTCAACAACAATACCAACAACAACAATAATAGGGACAATAGGAGGTTCAAGAAGAAAGCTTTCACTGTCATTTGGGATAATGAAGCAAATAGTGATGAAGATGAAGAGGATACATCTTGTAATAAAAAAGTTGCAAACTTTTGTCTCATGGCAAAAGAAGATGAGGTAATAGATTCTAACTCAAATGATATTGATGATCCTCCTACTTATAATGAATTGCAAGATGCTCTTGAAGATACCTTTATTGAACTAAAGAAAATTGCTCACAAAAACATTGATATGAAAAAGACCATTACTTCTCTTATGAAAGAAATAAATGTTTTGAAAAGTGAGAACATTAGTTTGAAAAACAAAGTAGAGCAAGTTTCTATTGAGCCACCTCCTTCTATCTTACAATCTACTCTTGAAAGTGAAAATTCTTCATTAAAAGAGAAGATTGAAGACTTGATAAATACCTTAGCTAAGTTCACCCATGGAAGGGATAACTTAGATAAGCTATTGGCAAGTCAAAGATGGTGCCTTGACAAGGCCGGAATTAGTTATCAAGAACACATTAAACAAAAGTCCTATATCAATTTCTTTCCAAAAGCTTCTAACACATCCAAAGTCTTATGTACCTATTGTAACAAGAAAGGACATAATTATTATTCTTGTAACATAAGAAGGAGACCTAAAGGTCATCCTAAGAAAGTGTGGGTGGTCAAGGGAACTTCCCATCCTATAGCTAACACTTTTGGACCCAAGAAAGTATGGGTACCAAAGAAAGTTATTTGAAGTTGTTGTGTAAGTATGCTTGAAGCCTTCAAGCAATGAAAAGTGGTTTCTTGATAGTGGATGTTCAAAGCACATGACCGGAGATAAATCAAAGTTCATCTCCTTGAAGACTAAGGATGGCGGCTTCGTGAAATTTGGAGACAATGCCAAAAGAAAGATAATTAGCATTGGCATAGTGGGTAAGAATTCCTCTCTTTGCATTGAAAATGTTTTATTGGTTGATGGTTTAAAGCACAATCTTCTTAGCATTAGTCAATTATGTGATAAAGGCTATAGAGTTACTTTTAAATTAAATAAGTGCATAATTGAAGATGATGATAAGACCTTATTTGTTGCATATAGGATTGGTAACATCAATGCTATAGAGTTTGAAGAAATCGCATTACAAAATGTACATTGTTTCTTCGCTTTAAATGAAAATCATTGGTTGTGGCATAAGAGACTTGGACATGCAAGTATGGATTTAATTTCAAAACTTTCAAGGCATGATCTTGTGAGAGGTTTACCAAAAGCTAAGTTTACAAAAGATAGAGTTTGTAGCTCATGCCAATTTGGCAAACAAACCAAGTCTTCTTTTAAACCAAAAGCTCATATTTCCACAACAAGACCTTTGCAACTTATTCATATGGACTTATTTAGACCTATTGCTATTGCAAGTCTTGAGGGAAAGCATTATACATTTGTTATTGTTGATGACTACTCTAGATATATATGAGTCTTCTACCTTGCACATAAAGATGATACTCATGCTATATTTGTGACATATTGTAGAAGAGTCTAAAATGAGAAAGGCTATACCATTACATATGTTAGAAGTGATAGGGGGAGTGAATTTGTCAATAAAGATATTGAACAATATGTGAACCACGGGTTTCGATCGGGGGAGGGAAACCTTCTTTTAAAAAAGACTTGTAGAAATTTAAATGAACAAAAATCTGGTTTTTAAAAGGTTCACAAAAACATAACAAACAAGGAGTCGCCACCTCATTTTTAGGAAAAGAGGAAAACCATAAAAACAATTTTTAAAAAAAAACCTTTGAAAATAAATAACATGACTCCGATTAAGGAAAAGCAAGTCTTACAAAACAAGAGTGGATTCGGAGACTAAGTTACGATGTGGGAAGGTTCTAAAAAACATCCTATAGGCACCCACATCGCCCCCAAATGGGTCTGTGAATTTATATGAGCTATTTCAATCACTTCCTAATTAGTCACCATCCATATACAAAGAATCATCCATAAACCATCCATATTCATCCATGAACATCCATAAAGCATATATAAACTTCCATAAAGCATGTAAATACCCATGAACAAATAAGAGAGATATGGAAAGCAGGTAAGAGAGATAGAGAATAAGAAACAGATCCATCCTACTCCTCTAGCAATCATATGTGATGGGTACATGAGTAAGCATGGATCCATCCTACTCCTCTAACAAATATGTGATGGACAAATAGATAAAAAAGAAAAGAAAAAAAAAGAAAAAGAAAACCTAAGATACTTAGTATCCTAGGGCAGACTTGAACATCAAATGAGCGCCTACATACCTTACATACAAAAATGTAAGGATCAAAGTCCACGTAGTTCGATTGAGAAGGGGTTACTCCCTTTACAATGAACTATAAACCCTAAGTTTCCAACTTAAAAAAGGTTTTAAAAACTTAGGAGTTTCTACAAAATAGTTTGAGAAAAAGTAGGTATTTGAGAAAGAACAGAATTCTAACTCAAATAGACTTCTAGAATGATTTGAATTCAAAAGAGAATAAAACTCTAAGTAAAACAGACTTTTAAGAGAGTTGGAAACCTAGGACTTCTAATCCAAAGTAAAGACAATAACCCGAGGGGGGAGAAGAGAACAATTCACACAAAACTTACCATGAATCACTTACCATATGCAAATTATCCCAAAACATCGAGAAAACACTAATTAATCACCCCATGTATTCTATAGAGCAATTATCATGCTCAAACCATTCATATTCATGCTCAAATCATCATTAGCAGACCTAATTCAAATCTGGATAGAATACTAAACATGCACATAATGACCTAATACTCATGCAAATAACAAAAATCAAAAGAAGGACAAAACCCTAATATGCTCTTATATGCTCTAAACAACCTAACATGCATAAAACTATCAAAAACATGCTAAATATGAATTATCATGATAAAAATATCATATGAAAATCCAAAACATGAAAAGAAAATCTAATATGATGCCTTTGGTAAGTATTTTATGTAAGAATGTGAAATAATCATCCTTACGGCGAGCTTTCTTAAGTAAAACTATCCGGAGATAATTTTACGTAGAAATCACTCCGCATGAATGGTTTCTTCACATATCCTACGTAAAATATATACCTAAGAATGCAAAGAAACTCACAGCGCACTTAAACACACTCCAGAAAGCACCTATGCACAATCTCAACCTCTAAGGACGATAATTATCATCGAAAAGAATAATCATCCATACACCTATAAAGATGAGGCTTACACAGCAAGTGTCCTATACAAAAGATGCTTAAAATCATGCATAAAATTGAATCATGAAGAGAAAACGACCTAAACACATCAACTAATTTTCTGTGCAAAACGTACATCTATCCTTAAGAGAGAAACTATCCTAACAACAAACAATTCGCAATCCTATTCCACTAATATGCTTTTACATTATATTTGAATCATATACGCTCTAAAATATAGAGTATATATGATTCCTAATTCAATACTAAGCCATAACTATACAGAGAATGGAGTAGGAGAAGAAGGAATCGTAAAAAGATGCAAAGAAGACTTACAACAAAGCAAAGGTCTTAGCTGTGTTCTTCCTTCTCTTTGGTTTGGTTCCCTTCTAGTTCTCTTTTGAAATTTTAGTCGAAAGCCTCCTCCAAGTGATATGGGTGAGTGCCAACTCGCTCTCCCTCTCTCTCTAATGAATATAAAGTGTTAAATGGTCCAAAAGTCCAACCAAAGTCCCTTATGCTGATAAATGAGCCTCTATTTATAACCAACCAACCATGTGAACCAATAGTTGGGATTAATTCACCATAAAACCAATCTAGGGCTATAATTAAATCCTCTAGATGTTGGACAACTCAGAACCACATCCCAATAGGTTTAGAATACCTTTGGAAGGCTGAAATTTGGAGTGGTAGAGTCCTATTCCATCAAAAACTCAAAGAAGGAAAAATCAGGACGGAGGCCTCGAGTGACCGGTTGGGGTGAACCGGTCACCCAAGACGGATTTCAGGTTTCCTCGATTTTGAGGATTCCTGACCCGTTTCGGCTTCATAACTTCAAACGGACACAAATTCTTCATTTTAACTCCAATTTGAGTGATTCAAAAGCCAAAATTTCAAGGATTCAATGTAGAATAAGTCTAGAATATTCTTGAATCAAGAATCCCTAACCACAGTCAAGTGACTGGGTTTTTCATGAGGCGATTAACCAAAAAAAAGTCAATTAACCATAAGGTAATGTGGTGAACCAATCCAAAACCTATTAATAAATTAAATTGGCTCTTAAATTAGACTCATTTCATCATTCTAAAATCAATGGAATACTCTGGAACAAATTTGGAGGTCAATTGGAAAATATACGAAGTGAAAGACGAAATTGCCCTTCAAGTCGCAAAAGTGCTAATTAACTATCCAAACCTATCTGGAATTGAACCAAATTTGACACCCATATCCAAAATGATCCTAGAAACTAAATGCATGTGATGGGACTCAACAAAAAGACAAAAATATGCATGCAATGATGACCTATTCTCCTAAGGCTTAAAAGGGCAAAAGTGTCCTTTAAGGCTTAGGGACTCCTAAATGCTTCTATCCCTAAACAAATGTGATCATGAACTTATGAGGGTGAAAAATGGGGTGTCTACACAATATTGTAATGAGAATGGCTTTGGTCACAATCTCTCCGCTCCAAGAACTCCTTAATAAAATGGTGTGGTTAAAAGAAAGAATAGAATACTTGAAGAAATGTTTAGAACCATGCTTAATGAACATTTATTACCTAAATATTTCTGGGCCGAGGCCATTAATACCTCATGCTATGTAATGAATAGAGTGCTATTAAGATCTAAGATTGGTAAGACTCCTTATGAATTATGGAATAATAAGAAACCTAACATAGGTTACTTTAAAATCTTTGGTTGTAAATGCTTTATATTGAATGATAGAGAGAAACTCTCCAAATTTGATTCTAAATCCGATGAAGGCATATTTATTGGCTATTCTACTAGAAGTAAGGCATATAGAGTTTTCAATAAAAGAATTTTAACCGTACAAGAATCTATGCATGTTGTTTTTGATGAGTCTAACCCCCTTGCTACAAGGAGAAATGTGGATGATGATGATGTAGCTATAGATTTACAAGAACAAGTTAAGAACTTGAAACTCAATAACAATCATGAATTAAAAGACAAAGATAAGGAAAAGATTGAAGATGAAGTTATTGAAGCAAAGAAACCAGAAGAAGACGAAATTGAAGAAGCTCCAATACATCTAGACGTTACAAAGACTTGGAAATTTGTGAGGAATCATCTTAAAGATCAAATCTTAGGTGAACCCTCACGTGGGGTAAGAACTCGTTCTTCCATGAGAAATATTTGTGATCATCTTGCATTTTTATCTCAAATTGAACCTAAGACTATATTTGAAGCTGAAAGTGATGAATTTTGGATACTAGCTATACAAGAGGAACTTAACCAATTTAAGAGGAATAAGATTTAGACCTTGGTTCCTAGACTACATGACCATGGTGTAATAGGCACTAAGTGGGTCTATAGAAACAAGAAAGATGAGTTGGGTACCATTGTGAGAAACAAGGCACGATTAGTTGCCCAAGGTTTCAATCAACAAGAAAGCATTGATTATGATGAGACTTATGCACCGGTTACTAGACTTGAAACTATTAAGATGCTACTTGCATTTGCATGCCATAAAGATTTTAAACTCTTTCAAATGGATGTCAAAAGTGCTTTCTTAAATGGTTTTATCGATGAGGAAGTTTATGTTGAACAACCTCCCGGATTTGAAAGTCATGAATTTCCAAACCATGTGTTTAAATTGACAAAAGCTTTATATAGTTTGAAACAAGCACCTAGAGCTTGGTATGAAAGACTTAGTGGGTTCTTGCTTAAAAATAGTTTTAAAAGAGGAAAACTTGACACCACTCTTTTTATTAAAATCATTAATGAGGACATGCTTCTAATTCAAATATATGTTAATGATATTATATTTGGTTCTACTAATGAAAGTTTATGTGAGGATTTTGCTAAAGTCATGCAAGAAGAGTTTGAAATAAGCATGATGGGTGAGCTTAACTTCTTCTTTGGATTACAAACAAAGCAAACAAAGGAAGGAACTTTTCTAAATCAATCCAAATATGTTAAAGATCTCTTTAAGAAGTATGGATTGGAAGACAGAAGAAACTTTAGCACACCTATGAGCACCTCCATCAAACTTGAAAAAGATGAAAAAGGTAAATCCGTGGATCAAAAGAAATACCGATGTATGATTGGTAGTTTACTTTATCTCACCGCTAGTAGACTGGATATAATGGATAGCATATGTTTATGAGCTAGATTTCAATCATGTCCTAAAGAATCTCACATGCTTGCCGTTAAACGCATATTTAAATATCTTAGTGGTACTATAAATCTTGGCATATGGTATCCTAAATTCACATCTTTTAATATGCTTAGTTACTCCGATGCGAACTTTGGCGAATGCAAAGAAGATTGTAAAAGCACAAGTGGGATTTGTCATTTTCTTGGACATTCCTTAGTTTCTTGGTTTAGCAAGAAACAAACTTCGGTTGCTCTTTCTACAGTCAAGGCTGAATATTTAGCAGCCGGAAGTTGTTGTGCACAAGTGTCGTATATGAAACAACAACTTGAGGACTTTGGATTTCATTATGATCATATTCCCATAAAATGTGATAATACAAGTGCAATCAATCTAACTAAGAACCCCATACAGCATTCATGCATTAAATACATTGAAATTAGACATCATTTCATAAAAGATTATATTCAAAGAGGAGATGTGGAAATTGACTTCATTGGTACCAAGAACCAATTGGCAGACATTTTCACAAAACCTCTTCAAGAAGATAGGTTTAATTTTATAAAACGTGAATTGGCTATGTGTTTGAGTGATGATCTTTCTGTTTGATGCTTATAAGTCATGATATATGCATTTTGAACCTTTATGTAATCTAAATGCTTTTTCTGCATTTTTATGCATTCAGTCATCCGAAAAGACATTTCAGACGTCTGAAAGTGCACTTTGGATGACCAAAATATATTTCAATCGTCTGAAAGGGAAGAAGGGTTCCAAAGAACCTCCCTCAGACTCTCCTTTGCTCCACCTAAAGACCAACTAACTCCCTAACTCTTTCTGCTAATGACAAATGGGGAGAGAGATTTAAATGGATGTTTTGTTGCTGAATATTGGAAAGGAAATATTTTTTTTGAAATGGGATCAATGTAGTTTTTGGATATTAGATATTTTGATCTAATGATAATTGAGGGATATTTTGTGATATATGACCATTTTGTTGTCCATTATGCATATTTGTGAAATCTGTCATCAATCACTTGCACTTTGTGAAATTTGCTCATGTATTTTCAGCAAAATGATATATTCAATATATGCATGTGTTTAGGAGGAGCTTTACTGCTCTTTTATTCCTTTGCAAAACATTATTGGTTTTTCATCATCAAAAAGGGGGAGATTGTTGGCCCCTAAGGTTCAATCCCTCATTGTTTTGATGATTAACAAAGCTTAAATGTTTTGATTTGTATCTAATGACAAGTGAAGTTCTTGATGAGACAGGTATTATAATGTACACTTCACAAAATGGCTCAAATGGAATCACAAAGCAGGCTGTACAGCTCAAATCACAAGAACAATCTTATGGAACCTCAAAGCTATATCTTTCAACTTAGATTTATTAATGGTTTAGCACCTTTGTGTAAGATTGATCCATCCTATGCTCACTTAGGTTTCCAAGGTCTTTATAAAATAGTAAAACTATTTTAAAAGACACAAAAGGTTTTTGGTTAGAAACTGTCAAGTTGGTGGACTTCTTTTGTAAAATATGTTTTTCCTGTAAACAATAACTTTTAGATGACCAAATGATCTTTTTAGTCGAGCAAAAATTTTTAGACAACCAAAGTGCCATCTCAGACGACACAAAAATTCCAGGCTTGATCTTCAAGTCTTTCATCCTTCTGGAATTTTCAGTCGACCAAAATTTCATTTTCAGATGACCAAAATGCCATTTCAGTCGACCAAAAGGTCATTTCAAACGACCAACTTATCTGAGGCATTCATCTGGAAAAAGTCATTTTGAAATTTTCAGTCGACCAAAATCTCGTTTTCCGATGACCAAAATGCCATTTCAGTTGACCAAAAGGTCATTTCAGATGACCAACTTATCTGAGGCATTTCATCTGGAAAATGTCCTTTTGGAATTTTCAGTCGACCAAAATCTCGTTTTCAAACAACCAAAATGCCATTTCAGTCAACCAAAAGGTCATTTCAGACGATCAACTTGTCTGAGGCATTTCTTTATGTCCTTTGGAATTTTCAGTTGACCAAAACCTACTTTCAGTCGACCAAGCCCTTCGAGAAAAACATAACAGCTAGTTTTTAAACAGCCATTTGAAGCATTTAATGCTTCCCAACTACTTTTCCCGGCATTTAATGCTATGGAACAGTAATATTGGACCCAAGGGCTATAAAAGCAACACTTGAACTCATTTATGAGTAATTGATTAAGATAAAACAACATTCATTGTCATCTTCATAAAAATCCTAGAAATCTCAAGTGAGCATTCATTGTGATCAATCTTTAGCTGAGTGAGCTTGTAAATCAGTGTTTATCTACTCTTGTGGAGAGTTTATTGTACACAAACAATCATCACTTCATCTTGTATTGAAGGGTTGTGGAAACCCTAACTTTGAAGCTCTTAAAGAGGGCTTTGTGCAAGTGTTTAGGGAAGAACAATTGTGGTTGTGTAAAGGTTTGGTCTTCACCTTGGAAGAAGATTGAGATAGTGGATTTGAATCCTCAAGCGAGCTCTTGAGGTGAAAACGTAGGCGGGGAGCCGAACCTCTTTAAAATTGTTTACATTTTCTCTCTCTATATCTCCTTATTATTGCATACTTGTGATATTATTTATTCTTGCAATAATCTGATTTTAATTTTTATATTAGAATTTTATTTGGCCATAAATTCTATTCACCCCCCTCTAGGGTTGTATACTTAGGACTACAGTAACAGCAACTCCATTTAGGGGGGGTTGGTCTATTGATTTACAAGGGTAGGGTCAATAGATGCAAATGAAGCATTTTAGGATTGCAAATGAAGGTCTAAGTCTTCAGTCATTTTTGCAGCTTCACTTCTGGCCTTTAATCAAAGTTGTTTATGGCTGGATCTCCATCTGTAGTGTTTGTATTTTGCTGATTGAAGGTTGTAGGGTCGATATTCTTCAATATATCGATGATATATCCATGAAATATCCTCGATAAATCAACGAAAGTTGATGAAATTTAAAGAAAAAGATATATCGTCGATATATCGTGATATATCGACGATATCTCTCGAAATTGTGTTTTTTTCAAAACCCTTCAAAATCGCAACACAATATCATATCGCCCACCTCCGATATGATGATATATCGCATATATCGTGATATTTTGGTCCTTAGTTTTACCAACCTTTAGTGCAGTTATTACACCCAAAGATACCCAAAGAGCTAACCATAAGGTTTAATCACAAGACTTCGTGGTTGGTATTCCAATCACTCAACGATTTACGCAACACCTCGTGATTACCTTTTATCATTTCAATAATTATTTTCAACAGAAAACCTAATACTAGGTAAGGGAGAGAATTTTTGGAAAAATGGAGTTTAAAAAGTTATAAGTCAATGCAATGACGACTGCGTATTTTGTCAAACTTAACCTATCTGTGGGTCGGAGGAAGTATCATTTTAACTTGCCTATGTGGGTATAGAGTACCTCACGCGAGTTGCAAGTTATTAAGGAAATAGTCTAGATTAAAACGTTGGTGAAAGTAAGGTCTGAAATACTTCTAATCATTAATAAAATATATATATATATATATATATATATATATATATATATATATATATATATATATATAGATATAGAAAAGTAATGCTTGTATTAGATCAATCTTGGGAAGGCTTTTGAGAAAGCCCGCTTAGGTTTATTTATTGGGCGGTTATTGTCAACTCTATACTTTATTTATATCCTCCAATCCCCTGCATCCAAAACCAGCTAGTATGGAATACAGACGTGTGTATGCACAAACCAAAAGTGCATATGAATATTTGATTTATGCGTACACATATCTTAGCACAAGATCCGAATATAATTATAGTCATAGATTTAATGCAAATGACAAACCAATAAATTTCACTACAATTTCGATAATCCACAAGAACAAGTCTCAATAGCTAATTATGCATGAGATATGAAAACTCCATTAAGAATAAATAAATATGAAACGAGAATCAAATCCTAGATCTGCATATTCTTGGTGAGAATGATTAAATGGCAAACAGATTAAAAAGGGTGCAAATGGATCCAAACAAAATGACAAAAAAAAAAAAATGAAGGAGAGACAAATTAAATCTTAATCAAAAGCATCAAAATATGATCAGATGAATACAAAATACTCTGCATGCAACTACATGATTTAACCCCTAGACAAAATCTAATCATATAAGAACAAAGAAATAAAAATTAAGCACGAAAGTCTAAAAGATGGATTAAATATGAAATAACACCCTAATTAAATATCCCAACGAAGAAAACTTAGTTACAATAATACAAATACACTAACACTATAAAATATGAATATCAACATGTTTGTGCAGAAAATATTTAAAGGTTTGAATGAATTTTACATGTGTCTGTAGTCTAATCGTATGATAAAGTAAAGGAAAAACATTAAAATATCGCAATGACTAGGAATAATCATAAATCATTCTAATGAAGAAATGATGAAGATAAATTGAAGTCAATCTTAGGTTTTAATAGGATAGATGCCTTGACGAATCCTCCTCTTTAAACTTTTTTTATCATAGCCGTCCTTGCAAGGTTTTTCTCTGTAGTGTCTTGCCTCTCAATTTTAAGGTTAGTAGAAGGTAGTCCTAGAGATTCATTTCCAAGTTGAAAATGATATATCCATAAAGATAGGATTAGGGTTCCATTAGGGTTAGGTAGGATTTATGGGAGCCTATAGCCATCATAAGACGGTTGCTAAATAGGTGACATAAAGCAAGAAAAATGATTCCAAATCAAGAGAGTTTAGATATAATGTGCGTATGCACATATGAATTATGTGTACATCATATGCATGGGCAATCATACACTCAAATACATTGACTCTTTGATTGCACTCGTCATTATCGGGCTTAAAAGAAGTTGGAAAGGTCAGGTAGTACAAAATAGGGTTTTTACAACTAGTTTTATATCTATTTAATATATGAAATTCATCATATTTACCACCTTCTCAAGATTCATCAAAACTCTCTATTTTCTATCAATAGTCTTTCTTATTCTTCTGTAATATTGTATTCCCTTTGTTTGGTTGATGAGAAAATGGAAATTTAAAAAAATTGAAAAATTGAAACTTTTATGTTCTTTTGTTGTTTTTGTTTACAAAAAAGAAAGGGAAAATAATGAAAACTCAAATCAAAGGAGTTTATTACATTCAAAATTTTGATTTATTCTCTTTTCTTATATTTTCCCGACAAACAAACAGAGTCCACATGATTTTTATTTTTTCATAATTTTTCTAATTAATAATTTTGGGTAATCGAAGTCAATAAAAAGTTGTTTCAAGAACTTTAAAGTTGGTTAATGTTTGAGTTTGTGACCTTGGATTATGTATTCAAACTGGTTAATATGTGAAAATGGAGGATACAAAATGAGCATTAGTGAGCCAGTTGCTTCATTATGCTCTTATACCTAGTGTCAAGAATCCGCTTTGATGAGATTATCATTAGATTGTGTATTCAATTGGGCTTAATGCTCTTATACACAAGTGTTGGTGGAATCCCTACCCCACACCTCAAAAAAAAAAAAAAAAAACAATTGGACTTAATGCTCTATTTTTGTAGAACAAATCAAAATTTTGATGCTTTGTTTTAAAAAAAAAAAAAAAAAAAGTGTTATTAGGAAGCAAAAGAAGTGTTTTGTTTGCTTTATTAAAAAAAAAGAGGGGGGGTTATTTAGGAAGTTGAAAGTAGAATTATGTAAGATTATATTGTATAGATATCCAAAGAATAAGTATTTAATGCAAATTAGCATATTTTCAAAAAATGTAAGCATCGTATCATTCAAGTGGAATAAAGTTATTGGCAACCATTACATTGAAGGGATATCTCTTTAAGTTATTTTATAAAGTATGAGGTGACGGTGTAATTTCATAAAAGAGAGGAGTGCATTTGTAACTATAAGATACTAAAGGGGATGTAATTGTAATTTAAACTCTTTAAGTTATTTTATTCGTTAAGTGAATTAATTTCAGCCGGCAAAAACTTTATCAAAACTCAAAACACGATTCGTTGTAGGCACAATCATTAAAGCCTTACTAACCGAAAAACTTATTGCCAACAATGATAAAGATGGCTGGCGAATAAAACAATCAAGGCCTATTTTTTCAAACTGTTGGCAAAGTTTAATACTAGACAGCCCATGCCATTCAACCCATGCTATTTATAAAATTTATGCCCCAATATATTTTACTCGACCGAAACCAAAGCTTCATCAACTTTTCTACACAACCCATATTTAATACTGGTTCTATATTCACAACATATTGGTTACACTCATAGACCTGATACAAATTAACTTTATGTTCTTATACTAAAACTTGTCCATACTTTCAACCTACAAATATAACCTAACAAATAATACTTTAAACTCTTTATACTCAACAAAACATAATGTAAGCTGACAAATAATCTTAATCCAACATATATTCTTCAAATGAAATCCATTTCCAGTATAAAAAAACATAATATTAATGTTGTTACAACAAAAAATTAAAGAAAAAAATTAGTGATGTAATACAAATTTTGCCAGCCAAGTTATGGTACAGTTATTAACATGTTTAATGGTTTAGAGACGTCTACGAGGTCTTATCAAATGTTCGTCCCTAATTATCAAGGACGGATCCAAGAATTTCTTTCAGGGGAAGCAAACTTTGGTTGGTTGTTAATACTTTTTTCTTATTCTAACAATTGAAAAAACTTTATTTAAAAATTTTTCTTCTATTTTATGATTTTAAGGTTAAAAAAAATTATAATTCATTAATAAATCATATTTCAATGGAAAACATTAGAGAGAGTGTTAGGTTTAGTGAAATGAGAGATTGTGGGGATTGAGACTTTTATAAGGATGAAAAAATAATAATAATAATAAGAGAAGGTGAGAAAGAAATATAAAGGGAGTTAACAAAATTGAGGGGGGGGGGGGCAGATCTAAAATATCTAAAAAATTCAAAGTATAAAAATTTTATTTTACAAAACCAGGGTGGGCTGCTATCCCCCTCAAAGGAATTAACTCCATTCATGTCAACCATTGTGTAACACCTTTGATAATAATTATTATAAGCTAGTTTTATGTTATGTTGGGATTGATTTCTATTTAAAAAGTAAAAATATTGCTACTGTTATGATGTTATGAGTATTATTAGTATTAAATAAGATCATTTAATTAAGCATGATGTAGCAATAATAATAGAAAGTAGCAAAAAAATAATAATAAGTTGTAATTGTAGAAGCATGAGGTGGTACACAAAATGTAACACCTGTAATTTGAAAGTGAGGTATTAAGGGTTTAAGTTGCTGAAATTTGGCTAAGTGTTGGGAAAAAATGAATTTTCGTAAATCTTTATTTTTAAAGAAAATTTTTGGCGGTTATGGAAGTTTATAATATTATAAGACTTATGTGATTTTATGGGATTTTATTAGCATATTTGGATTGGGATCCTCACATGTTTGTTTCAGGAAAATCTGTCGGGAGACAGATTTTGCACTAAAACTTGGAAATGAGATTTTGATATACTAGGAATTTGATTTTTTTGATATTTTATTTGGATTCAAATGGGGGGTTATTTGCTTATTTTCATTAAATAACTTAAATTAAAAGGATAATTACTTAAATGTTTTGGATGAAAATAAGGCTGATGTCTGTGCTGATGGAGAGTTGCCTGACTAATTGTCTATTTTCTGCTGTCTGTGTATTTCAGACGGCTGAAACATGAGACAATTTTCAACCAGCTGAAAGTTCATGTTAGCCGACTGAAAATTCCAGAGATGATTGTTTTGTGTTGGACATTTTCAGCTAACTGAAAATACTTTTCAGCCGACTGAAAGTGTCTGCAGACAGTTTTTAAAAAGGGCTATTTGACGATTTTACCCCCTCTTTCCCTTATTAAACCCATTCCTAATAGGTTTCTTACCCATTTTTTTAGCAGAAAGGAAAGAGAAGAGAGAGAGAGAAAGAGAGAGAGACACGAAGGAGAGAAAGAGGAGCTCGACGGTGAGGAGTGTGACCGCGAGAACTCGGATCCGACCTCACAATGCTTGGATATTGCGATTTCCACCTCGATCTATGCGTATACACCCTTAGATTCACGTTTCTAGCTACCATTTGAGAGGTAGGTGCATTTTTCATGATTGTAAATCATTGTATGCATGATTTGGTACATTATCATGGGTTTTTGCATGTTTACATGATATGATATATGTTTACATGGGATTGGGGTTTGAATTTCTTAAAAATTCATATATTTGGGAAATTAGGGTTTTGTTTTATACCCTATTTAGCTATATTTGTGTTGTTTTACATACCCTCACATGATTTGGGATACAATGGGTTGATTTTGGAAAACCTATTTGTTAAATCTTTACAATGGACTATTTAAGGGTCACTTTTACGTAAGTGTGGGAAACCCATTTTTCTACAATTATAAATAAAATGGTTTTGTGAGATTAACATGTAAATGGAAGTGATGAACAGGAGTACTTTCCGGTCTTAACGACCGTAGTGTTCCCAAAATGAGGTTACTTTCTGGATCCATGTAGGATTCATAGTGTTTTCTCAAGATGAGGTTACTTTCTGGACCCATGTAGGGATCCATAGTGTTTCCTCTCATTTCTTCGCGCGAGGACCCCACATGACCTGGGGAGGATTATTCAGTTTGAAAGACTGATGATGTTGTGGATTGCTAGATATGGCGGATTTACGTTATGAATGATTTTCATATTCTCCTGTACTTATTTTAAAATTTGTAATATGCAACCCCTTATTATCTCATTTTATTTAATTGTTCATAATGGTTTTAAAACCTTGACATACAATTTTGAAAAATGTATCCTACTGAGTTTATACTCACGCCTATTTTCAAAACCTTTTGTAGACTTTGAGCAAATTAAGGATGACTCTTATGAGGAGGCATCACATCGGACTTAGCATAAGCATTTCATTTTGGATGTTGTGCAGATACATTTTATAATTTTTATGGCCTGTATATTATTTAGACAGACTTATTGTATTATATACTACTTGTATTGACAATAGAACTCTGTGGGAACTAGTATGCCAGCTTATTTTAATTACCTGTTGTGGATGGTTGAATGATTTTGATTTTAAATTGAACAGGTTTGAACAGTTGAGAATTTGGTATGTCCTATTTTCAGATAAGACCATACCGGATTTTCTAAAAATATTTAATAAAGCTATAATTTTTATTATAAACCATCTTTGAACTTCATTTTATTTATTCTTCTTTCTATTGACACATCATAGCCTATTTTCGGGTCGTGACACAAAACATGAGGTGGCAACTTGGTTTAGGTGTATACCTAAATGATGGACACATCAAAGGACACTTGGTAACTTGGTTTCATGCAAGAATGCATGTTTAAAGATACTTACCAACAAAAGACACATGGCAATTTGATTCCAAGCAAAAAGTGTAAATCTATATAGTTAGACATTTGTTTTAAGAACCTCGGGAGAGCAAACGAAGAGAAAGAGAGCAAGTAAAGAATAAGGAGATTGTAGGATCCGTCACTATTTTAAAATTTTGATTTGGAAATTTAAGGTAGGGGATTTAATTCTTATGCAATGAGTGATGGTTATTTTTACATATATATTGAACTCTAATATTATGTATAGTTATATATATATATATATATATGTATATATATATATGTATATATATATATATATGTATGTATTAGGATGATGATCAAGTAAGTGTGTGTTGATATGACTTATATTAACACCTGTATTAGGGGTTGTACCTTGTCTATTAGTAGGTTATGGGATATAATGGATTAATGCACGAAATACAACTCCCAATACATGATACTGATATAACTTATATCAATACGTGCTAATGAAAACATAACTCTATATATATATATATATATATTATTTTATTCAAGGAATTATGATCATTATCATTATTAATTTGAGAAGGTTAGTTAGTATTAAACACAGGATTATATTTGAGATGTTTTCATTGAAGATGTGATGTAGAAGATGAATAAGATATTTGAAAGATTATTATCTTTATTTAAAATTTATTTATAGTTTTGAAAGTTTTGTAAATACAAATTGTAATTTCTATTCCAATTTTTTATGAATGTATTGTAGGTTAACCACATAGGTTTCGCAGATGTTTTAGAGTTTGGTAATTTTAACGAAATTCATTTTTGGGAAGTTTATTTTTGTAGAGCTCATATTTAAAATTGTATTTCAGGGCATGACACAATGCTACCCCAAGATACACTTCCCAAAAGTGAGTTAGGTCCCAATGTTATCCCCCAAACCATTTGTAAACACCACATTTTGTACTTCTAACTTTTCAAAACCCTTTTAAACTTAAACCCGATGATGAAGGGTGGAGTTAATTGAAATTTTGGTAAATAATCTTCAAAAGGTCAACGTGATTATAGTCCAAACTAAGGTAAAAATCGAGTAGAAATTTACCAAATATGCGTACGAGTATTTCATTTGTGCATACACACTTTTAATTTCTGCATATGTATGTCATGGACAAACTTACTTTGTTCTTATTTTTAGTATCCCCTCTTACTTTATTTGACTATTACTATATTGTAAACTTTACTTAACTCTCATCCTTCCTTTATAAATACATCATTTTCAACTTGGAAAAGGGAGAACCACCACTTCTACCATTTTCAACCACCACTTCTAACGCTCTCTAATCACCACTTCTACGAACCCCTAAAGCTAGTAGAGAAAAAGACGATTGTGATCTTGGAGACTTAAAGGAGAGAGTTTATCAAAGGTTCATTTTACACACCACTAAACTTGAGAGCAACATTTAATTCTCCATCTTTATCATTATTCCTAAATGTCCGGATATAATATATACTTACATGATTCTCTTTTTCGCATAACTTTATATTTATTTTGTTTAGTTATTTCTTATTTCGTAGTAAATTCATTTATTTAATTTTATCTTTCGATTCTTATTTCTAAATTTTTTCACATGATTAAAAAATTTATTCATCGTTTAAATTATGTATATAGTTGCATGGTAAAATAGGCGTATTCATCTCTGCATATGTATTTTCATACATTAGATTATGATTTTTTTCTCTTGGTTCATTTTCATTTATTCTCATCTCTTCTCAATTATACTTTTATAATTTATTATGTGCATATAGATTTAGGATTTGATATTCGTAACTCTTTTATATATTTGTGTATTTTATTAGATTTGACTAGGAGAATGTTATTTAATATTAATTTTTGCATTCTATTAATCCGAGACTCATACACATATTTCATTTATGCGTACACATTTAATTTCTACATACGAACTTATGTTGCATGAGTAGTTGACTTCGACTTCAGCTAACCATTGTTGGGTGCTTAACACCTTCCCAGTAATGTACCCTAATTCCGAACCTAGATAAAAATATCTAGTAATAACAAATTTACCCACACTAAAAGCCAATTGTTTCTCGAAACCAAATTGACTGGTAACTCTTCTCTATGCTAGCCATTCGTGATTAGTTAGCGTACTCCCAAGCCTTATGGTTAAGACATGGTATTCACACTATTGTAAACGAATTTGTACTCATAACAGTTTCTATTTTCAAGTGCCACACAATGTTCAGGCACATAGAAGCTCATCAAACAAACTTAGCCTCTACCCTACAAATGATAATACAAATACAAATGAAACACAGTTAGTTTGAAAATTATTCTAGAGATAGTTGTTGTCCATAATTTTTGAGTGCCTATTTAAAATGTTCTTAATGCATATCGTATTCTAATAAGCATTTTTTCTAATCTCAAATAATTATAGTTTCCACTGTTCAATAGACATTTCATTTATCGACATCTTTTATATAGTTATTATTAATACTACTATAGCAAGATATGTGCATTCTAGTGTTCAATAATATACAATTTGTAATTAGTGATTAAACTTTGATATGTTTTTTTTTTCAAGAGGCGAAAAAGAACGACTCACGCATGACAGTTGGTTTAGGTGTTCCCTTCATGCCTTTCTTCATATTGTTTTTTCATATTTAAGAAAATAATAATTGCTTCATTTATATATTGTTTTTATCTTTAAGAAAATGATTACACAAATACATTATATTTCTTATACTCTTGATTTGCATCTTTAAGATCTTTGATGTGGAATCGTAAAATGTTTACAATAAACCACTTATATCTATTTAGTATTTACCACATTATTAGGACCATGGCTAGACATCTAAGTTCTTCCAGTACTTTCCTATCTAATTACTTGAAAAGTTCACATTTGAAGAAAAATATAAATATATTTATGCTTAACGTTGTAATATGGTTATTGGAAACACCCCGTTTTGTACTGGTTGTTATCGAAAGTTTCGGGTTCCTGATGATGAGGTCAATGTTATTTCATTGCTTTAGTCAATCGATATTCGACAAGAGAAATAAGTACAATAAATTTCGAAGTAAAAAAAACTACAAAAAAAGGGTTAAAATTTGATGACCATGTGTATACGCGCTTTGACTATACGTAAACATGGTTTATCCACATACATAACTTGAATATATGTAAGCATGCTATTGAACTTCGTTTCTTACCTGAAAATTAAATTTTTTTTTTATACCTATTTTGAGCTCAAAAAACTTAGAAATTGAGAGAGAGACTTTTCTAAGATATTTCTAACCTAATTTTCACTATAAATACCTAACCTAAAGTATAGAGAAGGATCCTGAACCCTGGAAGCTAGAGAAAAACAAAAAATGGAGAAAACCCTAGAGAGAAAGACCTTAGAGAAAGACAACCCACCTTGTGCCTACCAAGAACTTTAGATCGACGACAAGCTTTCGCAATAGACCCAAGGGAATAGTAAATCAACCACGACACCGCGTGTGATAAAGTTTTTCTTAAAACTCATGTTTTATTTGTTTATATGATCAAAGTATTATGATATAAGGTGATAGAGTAAGTTTCCTTCTTATTTGCTTGATTATATAGATATTATGATGTAAAAAGTATGTTGAAGACATTGTGATAACTTTCGGTAAGATAACTTGATTAGGAAGTTCGATTCAACTAATGTTGTTTTGTAGGGAAAACTCATGATATGTTGTGTAGAGAAATAGTGCGGACAAATGAAATCATATGTGTATGCACCACAGTTCATGCGTACGCATATTACATTTATGCATATGTGTGAATAGCCTTTGACAGTATTTAATTTCTCTGACAGTACTTCATTCTTTCTCTTTTATTTATTTGTTTAGTATATTATATTTGCATTAAGTGATCATTTATGTGTATATTTAAATTGTCGCATGATTTTGGGTAATCCCAATTAAATTGAGTTATTAAATATGGTTAATAAATATAAAAGTGGGGGCCGGTTTAATGATCGGGCGATGTCAGGTGCCTAATAACTTCCCAACGACGCACCCTAAGCTCCGAACCTTCTCTGGTTATAACGAGTTAGACCCTTGCAAATGGTCATGCTTAGTTCTCGAGTCTTTCTGAGTAGCGACTCTTCTTTGCGTTAATCCTCTAGAGTTATTGGCGTACTCCCAAACCACATGATTTAGGGCGCAGCGTCTCAGTTATTATAACTTGCATTGATTCTAAATCATTTTTAGAAATTTTGCATGGTGAATTTTTCTTATATAATTGGGAGGTTCCACTATAAATAAGGACAAACTAAGAAGAATTCTCAAACTACTATGTAATTTTATGTTGCTTTACATTAAATAACGACAACCTGAGGGAGGTGCTTAGACTAACAAATGAATTCATATATGCGTAGATTTCAGACATGGCTTAATATACCCCACAACTACATCGATAAAGAGATGAGTTTTATATCATTTCAGTTATATATAGATATATATACCGAATGTTTTATATAAATTTTGTATCTTTGTTGGTTTTACGATGGTATTATATTAGTTTAACATGGATCATAAAAAAATACATTTGGATCTGAAGAATTACATGGGTATGTTGAATCTATGGTTGAAAAAAGCATGATTTGTATATTTTGAAAATGATTGATCATTGCGTTGCGAATATGGGAATATTTTCATAACAGTTACAAAAGCTTCCAATTAGTCTAGCTCACGAGTAGTGTTGTTTACGATTAACAAAATATCTAACTATCTAAATGGAAAATCAGTAGGAATGAATAAGGTACTCGTCTATGGTCAGAACAAATACCATTACTAAGAAGTTAAGGATCATCTTTTTAACTATTTATACGAAAATATTGGATCCTTCTAAATTTTGTACGATCACACTAAGAATGGAGAAAGTGGGTCTAATAGTCACATCAAAATTTAACTTAAGCTAACCATCTAAAGGATTAAGCAACCTGCCTAGGGAGTACGGATGGTGTGACTACTCAATCAAAATGGCAATATATTTTATTGCTATTTTCTTAATTTGATTTAAGCAAGGAATATAGTTAACAATAGTTTCTTCAAAAATGACTATTTTTTCTATTGAATCGTATGTTTTCAGTCCCAACAAGCTCATAGATTACAAAAGCAAAAGCCTTTTATTGATCTAAGTTTAGTTATAGATCGGTGGAAAGACACACATTGACCAAACAAACAAAACTTAAATGAGAACTAGAAAACAGAAAATCTAACAACCCTATGAGAGTGTTAAAGGGTAAGTGATGAAAAAAAATAATACACAAATATAGCAACAAATACACATGGAAGGCTTTATACCAAACTGACATCTTCGTCTACTATACTCTTTTTTGTTCTTTTGTTTTTTTCACAAACAATTATAAAAAAACAATATCATTACCCCAATGATGGACAATATCTAGAACACTATCCCTATTCGAATAATAAAGTCTATTTTTAAAATAATATTTGAGCTTGGGGAAGAAAGTGAAATTGTCATGAGGTACCGAATAATGAATAATTGTAATGATTTTAAAGGTTGGGTCACTAGAAATAATGGGGTCGAAGGTCACTTTTGATCGTTAAATAGCTTAGGTCAAATCATTGTATAGGCGAGTAGTTTCAATTCATTTAAAGCTAACAAAAGTTGCAAAAGAGGTATGCAAAATTCATTAATGGCTTTAACATTTACCTATCATCTAAAATATAAAGTTTTGCATTAAAGGGAGTTATAATCTACAATGATATAATGTAATATCGGGAATGTGCTCCACCAACAATCCTTTTTCCATTATATGTGAAAAATAAAAACCCTATTTCTTCTATTTCTTCCATATTTTTATAATTTAATAAACAGATGCTCCAAATAGGTATTTTTTTCATCTCTCTCATTAATACTTATGGCCATGAGTTGGGTACTTTTCTTTATTTGTTCACTTCTAGTCATCCTCATTGTTTCTTCTATCTCTTTTATATTTTTATAATCTAATAAACAGGTGCTACGAATGGGTATTTTTTTTATCTCTCTCATTAACACTTATGGCCATGAGTTGCGTACTTTTCTTTATTTGTTCACTTCTAATCCTCCTTATTGTTTTACTCTTGTAATCTTTTAATAGGTGGCATTTTCGCATTCCTTCTAATGCTTATTAGGCTCCTTCTCGATAATTTATATCATGTAATTACATTAATGCCCCTTAAATCAAAGAATCCAACACACCACATCAAATCAAAGTTCTCTTATTAACTGATCCTAGGGTTACAACAAATTTCATATTTAACAATATTAAAAAATCATTATCAAAACATATCCATGCAATTAAAAAGTTTTCGTTTCCATACAATTATTTGAATGTTATTAAAGAATAATGATAGGATTTTTCCCTAGTTATTAAAACACAATTATAGGATTCATCGCACCCTAAAAATAAGATAAAATAGCGTTATTTGGGTGTTAGAGAAATAATATAAATAACTTTCATTACTAGTTGTTAAAAAAGGTACTCTAACTTTATTTGCATAAAATTTTTAAAAAAAAAAAAAAAAAACTATAACATTTGTTGCAAACTATTAGAAGTAGACTAGCTATAGTATTCTTATAACACTATTAAAAAAAATGTCATACATTTACAACCAACTATTAAAAAAACACTACATGATTTTTTGATACTTCTGAAAAGATATTACTGTATTATTTTTTCATTATGAAAGTAATAACATAGTATCTTCTACTAGTTACCAAAATATAACTTTTTCTACATGGTACTAAGAGAATGCTATAACATTTTTTACACATTATAAAAATAGTGTTATAAAATATTTTGAATAATATAAATATATTACGATAACATTGTTATACGTTTTGAAAATGCTACAATAAAATTCATTGAACACCTTGAAAAACTATGATAGCATCTAATAAAATAAGAGCAACACTTTTGATGAAGAAAAATAATTTTTCATTTAAGATGAAAATCAATTAAATTGTAATATTAAAATTCCATTACTTCTATTTACAATCAATACATTAATGAAAAAAATTAATTATAAAATGATATAATGATTTGTTAAACATTGTAAATAGTATTTCATTCCCAAAAATAAACTTGTTCGTACTTTTTATCCTATCATATAAGTTGATATTAGGCCTCATAAAAAACCCAAGGCCCATAGGTAGCTCAAAACCTAGCCTAAAGTCCGAATATTCGAAATCATTTCCACTATACTCCTGGTGAACAGACGAATAAACATAAGTTTTAGCTTTTTCAAAATTTCTATCTCATGGACTATATTAACTCATTTCGAAAAAAGAAGCCGCATAACAAGTTTTTATTTATAGAATCTACTAAAATTATCTTTATAATTAATATGAACAGATAGCTTCACAACCTTCATAAGCATTCCTTCAATGGCATTATCACTTTGTTGCTGACTGTCACCTTTCCTAATTATATTATCACAAAAAACAGTAAAAAGTTCTGCACCTTATTTTCCAAAAATATCCTCATTGTTGTACATAATAGTATTTTCTTTTAATAATTAAAACACATCTCTAGCGTTCATTGTGGTCTATAAATTGGATGTAATAGTTTTCTTTAGGGTTAGGGAAATGATATAAAGGCTTTCATTATTGGTTGTTCAAAAAAATACTATTCTATGGAATAATGATGTCATAAAGAATGTGTGGCTATGGTTAGAAGATGAATATAGGGCAAGAATTGCTAAGGCTCAAACGGTAATAGCACTCTGCGGCACTGTCCCCAGTTACTGGGTCACCATTTTTCTTATCGATCGAATCGGCTATTTCGATATTCAATTGATCGGGTTTTTCTTCATGACTGTCTTCATGTTTACATTGGCCATTCTTATCACCAGTGGACTCTAAACTAGAACATCAGGTTCGTGGTGATATATGGACTGACATTCTTTTTGCAAATTTTGAGCCGAATAGTATTACCTTTGTTATATCGGCAGAGATTTTCCTAGTGAGGTTTCAGTCAATATGTCATGAAATTTTGGCGACAGCCAGAAAGTAGGGGTGATTGTGGGTGCAATCAGGGTTTTTTGATGCGGCGCAGAACTAGAACAAGTCGAAGACTGATGCAGGGTACCCTGTTGTAATTGGTATGCGAAATTCGCTCATTATGATCAATGTGATTAATATATTTGGGTTGTTGTTTACGTTTCTAGTGCCAGAGTTTAAGGGAAGATCATTAGAGGAAATGTCAAAAGAGAATGAAGAGGCAGAAGAGTAACCTAGAGGGATTGCAATTGTTTAGGATTTCTTGTTATTTTTATTTTTATTTTTATTTTTATTTTTTGGATTTCATGTTATTTTGTTTGAGTGCTCAACAAGTAATGTAATTTTTGTTTTTTCCTTTTCTTTTCTTGTTTTTCTCAAGTAAGTTATCGAGGTCTATTGACACATCAAGCGCAATAGCGTATAATATTACGCTTGCGAATTATATGTACTTGAATAATAGAAACTAATAGTACAAAATTTTGGAAAAAAAAAAAAATTGAAGTTTGAAAATAAATGTGGTTAAAATTTTTACTATTGTGGTTAATATTTGGAATTTTGGTTTATGATTTTCAAATTGAAAATCCTTAACATAAAGAAACCATTTGATAGTAACCTAGTCTACCTATTCTTCCAAATTTTAGGAAAGTTGTTTCTCCACAAAGATGAATATGTGGCTAGAATTAAAGGATGAATGTGTGGATAGGATTAAAAGAAAAAAATGAGGGGTGGCGATTGATTCCCTTATTTACAACTATGCCATCATCTTCACCTATAAATATTCTCCCATTCCATCTATTTCACACACCTACAAGCTTCTCCTTTAAACTTTCTTGAATTCCTGTATAATTTTCACCGTGTTTTGAATTAAAAAGATCAATAGATCTCCGATGCTAAGCTCAATTGTCGTGGAATCGTGCTACAATGTACAGCCAAACTTGTATATACACTCTTAAATCAATTATTATTACTCAAAACCATATGATCTTTCATAATATGCACAATGAAAGCATGAATAGCTAAGGGATTGTCCCTGACAACATTCTTCTTCTTCTCAACAAGAGAAGAAGAATCTTAATCATCTTTTTTATGCTAGTGAACTTGGAGTAGAATTCAAAATAATTAGTGGGTGAAATTATTTGTGTTTGTTTCTCTGTTAAGAATACTATAATTCGCACATGACAAGGATCTTAATAAACTGTTGACATCATTATCAATCAAGTTTAACTAAGTCTTAATTTATGAGTAACTCAATCGATCTGCTTCATTGAATAAAAACAAAATAAGCCTAGGAGGGTGTAACTATCAACTCCTTATATCATGGTTCAAATAATCTAATGATCATGCAAATACCAAAAGAATGCATCCATTTAAATTTGCGGCACTCATTTATTGTCTCATAGAATTCCTCAAAATTTTCAATGCACTCAAGCATCTCTACTGAGAAACTTTGATTAATATATTTGTAAGTTGGCCAAGAATTTGCACGCACGATAGCAACTGACAAATCAATTTTGGATGTGTGTGGATTTTTGCTAAGATGCTCCTGAAAATGGGCTTGAGTTTCTTTTACCCCTTAATATTCGAAATCATCTCCTCTATATTCCTTTTGAACGGACGAACAAACATAAGCTCCAACTTTTTCAGAATATCTATCTTATGAATCATATTAACACTTTCAGAAAAAAGAAGCTGCTTAACAAGTTTTTGCTTATAGAATCTACCAAAATTATCTTTATCATTAATATGAACAGATAGCTTTGCCACCTTAATAAGCTTTTCTTCAATAGCACTATCTGCTGACTGTCACCTTTTCTAAGAATATTATCACAAAAAACAACAAGTAGTTCTGCACCAGATTTTCTAGAAATATCCTAATTCTTGTACATGATATCATTTTCTTTAGTAATTAAAACACAACTATAGCATTCATTGTAGTCTATAAATTGGATGTAATAGTGTTTTTTGGGAGTTAGGAAAATGATATAAAGGCATCTATTATTGATTGTTCAAAAAGATACTATTCATTGAATAATGCCAAAAAGATATTATAACGTTACTTATCTATTATGAAAGTAATATTATAGTATCCTCTACTAGTGTAAAAAAATCTATATATTACTTTTTTTATGTTCTATTAAGAGGATACTATGGCATGTTACACCATAAAAATGTTAAAATGCATTTTTTGAAGACTACATATATATTATAATAACGTTGTTATACGCTTTGAAAATTTTTCAATAGAATTCTTTGAATACCATGAAAAACTATAACGGAATCTGTTAAAACAATTGAAACCATTTTGGTTTCATGAAATTAAATTATTTTTTTAAAATTTAAAAACCAAGTTATTATTAATTATTATGAATTGGATGTCTTAACTTAAAAATCAAATTATCATTAATTGGATTTTTAGTTTAAAAATCAATTAATTATTAAGTGTATTTTGTGAGGACCCAAGGCTTGATTCATGAGAATTTTGGGTTAGGATGTGTTGAGGTATGCTTTGGGGAGGCACACACCTCTTTTTGTGCATATTGAGTGATTTGGTCGACTGTAGGTTGTTTTGGTCGACTATATTACAGACAGAATGTCACGGTATTGTTCCTTGGGGAGTTTTGGTCGACTACTTTCTATTTGGTCGACCGTAACGCACGAATTTCAGTTTAAGGGCTAGATTTTTTATGAGATGTAAATACCATTTTACCCTCACCTATGCTTCCTCTAAAACTTGAATTCTAGAGGGTTCTCACCCATTTTGCTCAGCTGATCGAGAGAGAGAGAGAAAGAAAGGAAGAAAAGGAGAAGGGAGTAGAGGCTCGACGGCGACTTGTCGGAGCAACGCAACCCCGATCCGACGCCGGCAAGCTCGGATCTAGCGTATTTTGGCCTGATCTACGCATGTATAGTTGTGGATTTGCATTTATTCACTCTATTTTTGAGGTAGGGGCATTTTCTCATCTTAAACCATTGATGCATGGGGGTTTTGGGTTTAAATCATGTAAAAATACATGTATTTAGCATTCTTGGTATAAATATCATGCATGTGGGCATATTGTATGGGTTTTGATAAATTTTAGAAAAATATAGGGTTTTGCATTATGCCTTATTTGGTTATATGCATGTTATATTTCAAACCCTCACATGATTTGGGGTATAATGGGTTGATTTACATAACCCCTTTCATTATATTCTTGTTATTTATGAAACTCTTATATGTTTAAGGGTTTAATAGGTTGGTTTTTAAAACCTATTAGACTATTTTTGTGTGGTCAAAATATTGGGGGTTATTTTTATATAAAAGATTTTGAAACCATTATTTTAAAAAATGGTTGGCAAATGATTACCATGATTTTTGGAATTATTTCATATGGTTTTCAAAGCACAAACCTAATATGTGGTTTTTGGAAAATTTATATATAATTTTCTAGATTATGTGAGAATTATGGAATTGATAAATAAATAGACAAGTGGTGATGTTATGGATGTGATGATAAAGGGTACTTTCCGGTCCCAACGACCGTAGTGTTCCCGAAATAAGGTTACTTTCTAGATCAAAACAGATCCATAGTGTTTCCTCTTGAGGTTACTTTCTGGGTCCAAGTAGGATCCATAGTGTTTCCTCTTATTTCCGCGCGCGAGGGCCCCGCATGACCTTGGGAGGATTTATCAGTTTGAAAGATTGATGTTATGGATTGCCAGATATGATGGATCTTGGTTATTGGCTTATTAGGCCGTGATATGATATCACAAAATGATGGTTAAATTCATTTGTAAAAGATGATTTTGATAACAAATAACTTGAGTTATTTATTACCTCTTTAAAAAGAAAAAGGGGTGTTGGTATTTAATGATTTAACTTTCGCAGTTTATTTCATTTTACCTATATCGGTTTTATTTACTGAAAAATTTACATTACAACTAATCAATGGTTTTGCAGGGCTCTTGAAAAGTATATAAATTATGGTTTGTAAAACCTTGGGTTATTTTGAGAAAATGTTTTCCTACTGAGCGTATAACTCATACCCTCACAGTTTTTCTTGCAGGTCATATTTTCAAAATAAAGCTTGACCTGGTTTTTGGGAAGCATATCAGCATGCTTGCACTCATATAGAGAAATCATTGTATTTTTATTTTGGCTGAAACCCTGCATGTATTAATTTTAATTCATGGCCTGTAATAATTAATTCGTAGTAAGGTGGACTTAATGGGACCCATGTGGCTATGATGCAGCCTTTAATTTATTTATTTGGAATATTGTGTGGATGGCTGGAAATGATTATAAATGTGTTCTCTACAGGTTTTATGGTTAGTCAATAACTGGTATGTCCTATTTACAAACGGGACCATGCCGGATTTTCTAAAAATGTTTTCAAAAGAATTATTATTAATAAACCTTCACCAAAATTGGATTTAAAATGTATTTTCTTACTATATAACTAACGGTCCCCATTTCGGGTCGTTACAGAGTGGTATCAGAGCTGGCTAGTAGATCCACATGGGTACCTCAAGATATAATGATTGTAATGAGTTTAGAAATAATGCATATCCATTGCATGCCTATTTGGCTGATTCCTACATGTGTATATTGTTGCATAGTAGAGTTGTAGGAATGCATGTACTCGCTACAAACTAGCGAGAGATTTCATTTGGGTTGGGTGCACATTGCATTGCATCATGTATGGGGTATTGGAGAACCCGATGAGGTCGATGGTCATAGTAATTGCTGACCCTTAGTGCAGTTACCTTGATTTGGATGAGGTTTAGAGCCTTGATCTTTCCTTGAACTTGGGCTTAAGGGTTAGATTACACCCATTTATGCGAGTTTCGCAAGTTTATTGTTTGATTTCCCCTATTATTGAGACACTTAGTCTCGTGGTTCCACGATGTGTTAGATCGTGTCTTCAAAGATGCGATTAAGCTAGTCGTTTAGACTTAGACTATGCTTAGAGCTACGACTTGAGGTGCATATTTGTATTGATTTGTATATATGTGTATATATATATATATGTATGAATGATATATATGATTTGAATCGTGATTGCTTCTATTTTGGAAATTGCCTTGTATTGCGATGGCTTGTTAATGGGTGAATCCCATTTGTATCTGAGTTTAGTAAGTATGATTTACTAGCTCGTCAGGCTTCCTAATAAAGGATTAGTTGAAGTATGTGATATAGATATAGTACTATCTATATGGATTGTGTTGTGAAATTATATTTGAAAGGTCGTGAATATTTGTTTATGTATGTATATATACATATGTAAGTGACTCGATTGATGAAGTAATTTAAAAATCAAGTGTGATAAAGCGCGAATAGGATTATACCTATATTAGTTATATCGCTAGTAAAGGATCTAGCGTGTGTGATACGTGAGCGTATCCATGTTGAAAGTGATGTTTGAAAGAACTGAATGTATTGTGATATTGAGATGTGTATGTATTGAATGTATGTGTTGTGACTTTCCTTGTAATGGAAATGTGTAATTGTTTGATTTGTTTAACGCTTAGCTTGTGATGTGCTATGTGTTATGACACGTGATGTGTTGTGATGTGCCATATGATGTGAGGTGATGTGATGTGATGTGGTGTGAGCATTGTGTATAGTGTATATGTATATATATACATATGTATACATGTGTTGGAATATATGTTGATATATGTAAACCTATCTGCCCAGTTGTCATTGGGATGTAATATTATTAGTAATATCAATATGTAGATGAATAGATATACATATGTACATATATGTGTACGTGCGTGGTTGAATTGTGATGTGATTTGAATGATATGTATGGTTGTTATATATACATATGGTATTTGTTGATTTTGAGATTATGCACTTAGTATGCGCTATAGCGACCTTAAAAGGCGTTATCTCGTATCTAGTTACGACTACCATGGAAGTTTTATTGTATTTGTAAATCGCGTATATAGTGATCGATGTTGGTTGAGAATATCGATCGTTAGAGGTAGTTATGCATACTACTAACGGGTTTATGTGAAATTCGGGGACGAATTTCTTTTTAGGAAGGGAGATTGTGAGGACCCAACGCTTGATTCATGAGAATTTTGGGTTAGGATGTGTTGAGGTATGCTTTGGGGAGGCACACACCTCTTTTTGTGCATATTAAGTGATTTGGTCAACTGTAGGTTCTTTTGGTCGACTATATTACAGACAGAATGTCACGGTATTATTCCTTGGGGAGTTTTGGTCGACTACTTTCTGTTTGGTCGACTATAACGCACGAATTTCAGCTTAAGGGCTAGATTTTTTATGGGATGTAAATACCATTTTATCCTCACCTATGCTTCCTTTAAAACTTGAATTCTAGAGGGTTCTCACCCATTTTGCTCAGCTGATCGAGAGAGAGAGAGAAAGAGAGGAAGAGAAGGGGATAGAGGCTCGACGGTGGCTCACCGGAGCACAGCAGCCCCGATCCGACGCCGGCGAGCTCGAATCTAGCGTATTTTGGCCTGATCTACGCATGTATAGTTGTGGATTTGCATTTATTCACTCTATTTTTGAGGTAGGAGCATTTTCTCATCTTAAACCATTGATGCATGGGGTTTTGGGTTTAAATCATGTAAAAATACATGTATTTAGCATTCTTGGTATAAATATCATGCATGTGGGCATATTGTATGGGCTTTGATAAATGTTAGAAAAAGATAGGGTTTTGCATTATGCCTTATTTGGTTATATGCATGTTATATTTCAAACCTTCACATGATTTGGGGTATAATGGGTTGATTTACATAACCCCTTCATTATATTCTTGTTATTTATGAAACTCTTATATGTTTAAGGGTTTAATGGGTTGGTTTTTAAAACCTATTGGACTATTTTTGTGTGGTCAAAATATTGGAGGTTATTTTTATATAAAAGATTTTGAAACCATTATTTTGAAAAATGGTTGGGAAATAATTACCATGATTTATGGAATTATTTTATATGGTTTTCAAAGCACAAACCTAATATGTGGTTTTTGGAAAATTTATATATAACTTTCTAGATTATGTGAGAATTATGGAATTGATAAATGAATAGACAAGTGGTGATGTTATGGATGTGATGATAAAGGGTACTTTCCGGTCCCAACGACCGTAGTGTTCCAGAAATGAGGTTACTTTCTAGATCAAAATAGATCCATAGTGTTTCCTCTTGAGGTTACTTTCTGGGTCCAAGTAGGATCCATAGTGTTTCCTCTTATTTCCGCGCGCGAGGGTCCCGCATGACCTGGCAAAGATTTATCAGTTTGAAAGACTGATGTTATGGATTGCCAGATATGGCGGATGTTGGTTATTGGCTTATTAGGCCGTGATATGATATCACAAAATGATGGTTAAATTCATTTGTAAAAGATGATTTTGATAACAAATAACTTGAGTTATTTCTTACCTCTTTAAAAAGAAAAAGGGGTGTTGGTATTTAATGATTTAACTTTCACAGTTTATTTCATTTTACCTATATCGGTTTTATTTACTGAAAAATTTACATTACAACTAATCAATGGTTTTGCAGGGCTCTTGAAAAGTATATAAATTATGGTTTGTAAAACCTTGGGTTATTTTGAGAAAATGTTTTCCTACTAAGCGTGTAGCTTATACCCCCACAGTTTTTCTTGCAGGTCATATTTTCAAAATAAAGCTTGACCTGGTTTTTGGGAAGCATATCAGCATGCTTACACTCATATAGAGAAATCATTGTATTTTTATTTTGGCTGAAACCCTAGGCATGTATTAATTTTAATTCATGGCCTGTAATAATTAATTCGTAGTAAGGTGGACTTAATGGGACCCATGTGGCTATGATGCAGCCTTTAATTTATTTATTTGGAATATTGTGTGGATGGCTGGAAATGATTATAAATGTGTTCTCTACAGGTTTTATGGTTAGTCAATAACTGGTATGTCCTATTTACAAACGAGACCATGCCGGATTTTCTAAAAATGTTTTCAAAAGAATTATTATTAATAAACCTTCACCAAAATTGGATTTAAAATGTATTTTCTTACTATATAACTAACGGTCCCCATTTCGGGTCGTTACATATTTTTTGCTAAAAATCAAATTATTATTAACTGAATTTTTGACTAAAAAATAAAATTATTTTTCCCTAGATTTGTAAATTAAAAATTAGGGGACTTTGGCCATGGTCTATATTATTGTATTTGTATAGCCATAAGCTTATGAAAAAAAAGAACTTTTAAAGCCTTAAGTTCACAAATATAACCATAGACACAAATACCCTTCAATAAGCGTTGAAAGGGGACCTTATCTTCACCATTTGTTTAGATCCAACCATTCTTTTATCAAGCCTACTGATTGAACCAAGCATACCTATATATATATATATACACATATATGTTTTTTTTTTTTTTTTTTTTTTTGCCTCCTCTACATCCTGACTAAAAAATGATAATCACATGGCATGTAACTGTTTTAAAAGCACTATATTCTCTTAAATTAAAAAAATTTCAAATCACTAAATACAAAATTTAGTTGTTTTATTCATGATATAACTATTATAATTACTCCCAAAACAATTAATTTTAATTTAAACTCTACTAAAAAAAATTAATTTAAATTTTTTTAAAATAGTTACGTGTAACTATTTTAAAACAGCACATTTATTCAATGTAACTATTTATTTGTCATTACCAAAGTGGGTTTGGAGTTAGGGTACGCCATTGGGAAGCAGTTATGCACCCAATGGTACCCGATCCGTAGATCGGCTCCCACTTTATGTTTATTAATCATATTTAATTATCCGACTTAATTAAGATTATCCCTATTCATGCAAATGATTAAATAGACACATGTTATGATAGTTATGTACATCATGCAACAAATACTAAATTAAATAAAGTAAACCAAAGAGAAATAATAAACAACTAATAAAGAAGTATAAAGAAACAATAAATAAAGAAAAGAATAAACAAGTAATAAATAATTATACCTATCCTGCAAAAGAAGAATAAAGAAATAGGATAGAAAAATAATAATAAAGTAAGAATAAAGGAAAAGCATAAAAGTGATCACGAAACCATGCGTACGCACACCAAGCCATACGTGCGCATAGGGCCCTATGCGTTTGTGTGGTACAAGCTACGCGTACGCACACCACTTTTCGTTAGGGGTGTTAATGGTTTTGGTTAAAACCGAGAACCAAACCGAACCAAGCTGAACCGGACGGTTTGGTTTGGGTTTTTTGTGATTAGGTTTGGTTATGGTTTTAATTTTAGAAAACCGAACTCAATTTGTTTGCTTTTGGTTTTCAGTTTTAAAAAACCAAACCAAACCGAAAAAACTGAAAAATATAATATATATATATATATATATATATATATATATATATATATATATATATATATATATAAACTTAAAGTTTGTAAATTCCCAATTCTAATAAGGGTAAAATAGGTAATGGGCTTGTTTTTGTTGATTTTAAGTTTCTTATTGTTTTCCCTTTTTTAGATTGGCATGTATCAAACTAACTATTAATGTTGTGTGTATTAACGTTATGTGTGATATTAACATATTGATATATGTCAATATCTTTCTAGTTTGATACAATGTTTGGTCTTTTTAGTTGCTAATGTAATGCTTTTATTAAAAATGTTTTTATTTGGAATTTGGCATGTCATTTTTATTCATTTTCAATTATTTGTCGTTACTTGATAGGTTAAAACCGAAACCGAACTGAACCAAACCGAAATATAATGGTTTGGTTTGGTTTGGTTTTTTTATAGTATGGTTTGGTTTTGGTTTGGGAGGAACAAAACTGAAGTATAATGGTTTGGTTTGAAATCTCCCCTAAAACCGAACCAAACCGAACCATTAACACCCCTACTTTTTGTCCCTGCAAAATAAAGATTAAACGCGCATACATGCCATAAGACAAAGCCACGCACGTAATAATGTGCATACGCATATCGCATTTATTTCCCTGCAAAACAAATGATTAGATCTATTTTTTAGGCATGCGCGCGATTAGAAGGGCTATGCGCACTCCTATATATATATGCGTACACGCACCTATTTCACATTCCCTATAGCAAACAAGCGTACGCATGGCAAACAAATCGCGCGCACATTCATGTGCGTGCCTACCATGACTTATGATTCAAATACCCATTTTCTCTGTAACATCCTGTTTGAACCAATCTTAAACCCATGACCACAATATTAAGCATGCATGTTTATTCGATTAAAAAGCTATCCTACTACCCCAAATTGTCTAGTTTTAATCATCAAAATTATTCCTAAAATACATACAAATAACCAGCAAACCATTTCGATATGTAAATAAATTAAATAAGTGAAGTGAGAAATGTTTTACCAACTATAGGATATAGGTTGATCGTCTCCTCAGATCCACTGTCAATCCTTCTTGGTTCTTTCTCTCTTTCTCTCAGTTTTCTTTCTTTTTCTCTTGTTTGTCTAGCCTCCAAACACACAAAGATCGATCCCTTCATTCCTCCCTATTCTTTTCTTTTTATAGGGGAGGATTAGGTCGCCTCCTTTTTCAGAGGAAGCTCTCCCCGCTTCTCTCTGTAAGTTAAGTTTTCCTCTATTCCATGATACCGAATCACTGTCTGAACGAGAAAGGAAGAAACCCAATTCATGCGTACACACTGTCAACCGGTGCGCACGCACGTCAAATTTTGAATTTAGTAGGTGTACGCATCACTTTGAACTAATTCGTACAAGTCACTCGTACGCATAATGGGTCATGCGTGCGCTTGACCTCACCATATGTGCACATAGTGGGGTCATGAGTACGCATGCCCCATTCATGCATACTCATCTCCCCCACTTTTATATGTTTATGTTACTTTAGGTACGATCGTGCGTGCGCGTGTGTATCTTAGTCAATTATACGTACTGGTCAATTAACTCACTTAATGAACCCAGGATTGGTAGTAAATTTTACGAACCTCATCATTGGGAACTCACAAAAATGTGGGGACAAAATGGGGTGTCTACATTTGAACTTTTAAATAATAAAATTTCAAAACATGGAATCTACAATTCTAGTTTAACGTTTTTCCAAAATTCACAGGATTAATAACCAATTGTTTCTCTATTTGTCCGTTAAAGCGCATTTTTTGAACTGCATTTTTTAAGCCGTTATGAGAACACAACAAATATTTTGAATGACTATATAAAATGCCGACACATGTGTCAGTACTATGATTATTAATATTATTCGTTGATATTATAAACTATGATGATAATGTTTATATATTGTTAATTTTATTTGTTAGCATTATTAATATTATCATATATTATTATTATTATTGAGATGATTATCATCATTATTGTTAATATTTAGTATTATTATTGTTGTTATTGTGTTTGTGAATAATATGATTATTAGTATTATTACTATAGATAGATTTTTAGAAAGATATTAATAAACATGATTTGGCATAGGTAGATGATTAGATGAGTGAGAGAGTTTGTGTAGGCATAGACATCTAAGGGTAGAAATTGCCTACTATTATTAAGGTATTATTTACATGAAATAGATGAAGTGTCAAGCATTTAGTGCATGTCTTGCATGCTTAGGAAATGTGTCAGAACCAAGATGACAAGTGGCAATGTTTATCCGTGCACAAGCTCCTATGTATGGATCCCAATATAACCTTATTAAGTTAGATACCAAAATCCAAGTTCTAGAGATAGAAAGAGAGTGAGAAAATTTGAGCTCTAGAAAGAGAAGGTTCATGTAATTTTCAGTCCAAACAAGGGAGCCATATTTGAGCTTCAATACTTGCTATATTTGGTGAGAAACAATATTTATTTTACTTTATGATGATATATAATAACCAAGGGCAAAACCAGGAATTTGAAGATGAAGGGGCCAAACTTTAAAAAAAAAAATTCTAATAGTATTTTTTTTATCCCTTTCACCATAAAGTTTTACTAGATATTAACTATTAAAAATATCTAAGATACATTTATTTATAAAGCAAAAGTGCTTATAATCCATTAAGAAGATACCAAAAAAAAAAAAAAAAAAGAAAAAAACCGTATAGCAAGATAAAAAATTAGGTCCAATTCGTGAATTGTAAGATTCCTCTGATTACAAATAATTTGAATTGAATCTTGTCAATGTCTCACTAAAATTCAAATAGAAATAAAAAAATAAAAAAAAAATAAAACAATTAGGTCTAATAACAAATAGCAAGTGCCAATATACTATGATTACTATCTATCAAGTGTATATTTGTATATACCAACAACAATGTAAAATCAACCCAAAATCATAACCTTATTTTACATTTTTTAAGAAACATAAATTTTTGAATACAGTCATATATTGAGTCATAAAAAATAAAGCTTAAACCATAAAACCTTTTTCTTTTCTTTTTTTTACAAGAAAAAATCCCTAATTTTTTCATAGGGAAAAGAAAACCCTAATTTTTTTAAATAAACAAACTAAGCTACAAAAATAAGACATGATTTCAAGAATCTATTACATAGTATAATTTTGAATTATGATGACATCGGCACTATATGAGGTGGCTTCTTAATAACCCTTCCCTCCAAATTCTATCATTCTCCTCATCCTTGGGCCACACCATGATGTTAGCAACCCCTTTCCTCTTTTTTTTATTTTATTTTTATTTTTTATAATATTTTTTCTTCCCTTCCCCATACAGCCTTTCCTCTCATTCCTCTAATATAAGTTGTAGAGAGGATAATCTTAACTATAGGATCAATACTGAGGGGTTATTTGGTAAACTTGAAAACTTGCCCACCAAAGTTTAACCATTTTTTATTTCACATTGATTGTTAAATCTCTTTTTCCTAATAATCCTGTTTAGCTAGACCGAGAGAGAATAATAATATCTTTTTATGCTTATATAAGTACTTTAAATGAAGTTACTGTTTAGTTCCCGCACATCGCATGAGTCTATTCTAGTAATAAATGATTAAATGATTTTTCCTTTCTTTTCCTTCCATTTTCCCCAATTTTTTTTCTTGAGAATCAAACTATGCCTAAAACCCTAATGAAATTCAAAAAAAAGTATGTAGAGAGAGATTGAAGAATGGAGAGTATATTATATATGTACATTCATAGATACCTGCTTTCGAGGGATGGATTTACTTGGTGAGAACCTTCCAATTTTCATCACAGCATGGGCCATGGGAAGTGGGAAGTGGGGATAGAAGAGATTCTTCAGAAGAAAGTTTGCTTTTGGGATTGGTAAAGAAGCAAAAAGCCAAAAGCAAATAAAAAAGGTGGGATATGGGTTGTTTTTACTGAAAAGCCCCCATTGTAAAGAATCTTCCTTTTTAAATTGAGGGGCTTTTTGGTAAAATCATGAACCATAATTTTTTTTTTGGGAAATTCGCCGTAGGTACATGATTCTCGTTTTGTTCTAGCATCAAGTCATCTATAAAATCTTTTTTTGCTAGAAGTCCACTGCGCATTCAAAACGACCACGTTTTGAAGGCAACTGCTAATTACCTTACCGATAATACCACCCTTGCCCTTATAAACATATATGGCAAGGAATTTAAATGGATTTGCTCCACGATTTCTGAAATTGAACCCCAAGTTAAAGATTTGTATAAGGGTTCCATTCCTGCACTTCATCTTCTTCGCCCATTATTTGTCGTGTAACTATTCTCATGCTTGCACTTTGGGAATCAGTTACATGTAACTATACCCATGCTTGCACGTTGACAATCAATCACATGTAGCTATTTTTGTGCCGTAAACATGTAACATTTCATAAAGTTCATGTAGCTATTTTTGGGTAAGAAAAATTCTCATTCATATAATTTTTATCAAAACAAAAAACAATTACATGTAATTGTTATCAAAACATAAAAATAATCACATGTAACTTTAATCAAAACAAAAAACAATCACATATAACTATAACAATTACATATAATTGTTACCAAAATAGTTACATCATTTTTCATTCATATAACAACTACATGTAATTTTTACCACTGTTTAAGTCAAAATACCATTTTAACCCTAGTCTTGAAAATAGCCTTAACGACTTCGGCTTTAAGTGCCGTTTGAACTATTGCGACCCTTGTGATAAACTAAACTCATCAAGGTGATTCATGGACAGATCTATACACATTTTATTTTTAACCCCATAAAGGCTCAAAATGACTGTTTTTGTCACACCCCAAACCCAAAAGATTGGATTTGGCAACATAATTGACACAACTCACAAAAGTTTACGCCCCACATAAGCCAAATCACTTAACAATATCAACCTGTAATAAAGTTGTCTCCAATAATCCATCCACAATAAAATTCAAACCATAATATAACTAAAGTCTCAACAATTAATTGAAATAACTAGATAAATCCATATTTATCAAAGTAAATTGTCACCTCCAATAACCTACTACAACGTCCATTGAAAATAATAATAAACTAATCCTTCTAACTATTAAAATAAAAGTTCTAGTCAAACTAGAAGATCAAGCCATCGACACCCTAGCTCTTCGCACGCGGAAGCCATTCACATCAAGCTATTCATCTGTTGGGAAAAATATAAGGGGTGAACATAAAGCTCAGCAAGAAAACATTAAAAAAATATATACAGGAAGAGGTCAAGCATATTCGCATGATTGATTTAAAAACATAAGTAACAAAATGATAAAGTTTCACAATAAATCATTCATTTTAATTCAGTAGTGTGGTCGCACCGACCTGTTTCCATCGCCGCCACGCGCGCTCGCGCGTTTCCTCAGTTCACCTGTATTTACCTGCTTTTTTTGCTTTCTGATGGTGCTAATCCATTTAGGATTAGCGTGCAAATGAGAGTCGCCACCTGGAAGGGTCCAGGACCAATTTTATTGACCAGAGATGGGTTCGTAGCTAAGGTACATGTTGGGAAGGTGTTAGGCACCCAACAATGCCCGGTAATAAACCGGCCCTCATTCTTGTATTCATTGACCATATTTAATATTTTAATAAAATCCGGAACACCTGTTAATCATACAATAAATAAATGGCACACACGAATGATGGATTAATGGCATAGGATAAACAAACAAAGCATAAATATTTAATAACAAAGTATAGAAGCTTTAACGGAATGAAAATAAGAGAAAACGCACTGTCGCGAGTACTCGCGGTCTGACCATGCGTACGCATGGTATTATCATGCGTACGCATGGTCTCACCATGCGTACGCACCTACCATGCATATGCATAATAAATTTATGCGTACGCATGACATTTCGCGAGTACTCGTGGTTTCACCAAATTATCTTCTCCGCGGATTTGGACCTCCCGAAGAACATTATTGGCCAAAAATGGACAGTGTATACAATAAATCAACTTCTAAACATCCTACATAATTATATAAATAAATAAATATTACGTACCTCTTAAAAATAAAGCAAATTGAAATTAAATCCTTCCCTCAGGTCCACCGTCAACCCGGCAGCGTCTCCCCTGTTGCGCAAAACAAGCTTTTCCCAGTCTCACTGGTCTAACTCTCTGTTATATTTTCCTTTCTTTTCTCTCAGTTTATTTCTCTCACCTTTCCCATATTTCTCTCACCCTCAAAATAACTAGCAGTTACTCAAAATGCAGCTCCTCCTTATTTCTCTATCTATTTCCTCTCACTGACCTCCCCTGTTTCTGCCTTCTCCGTCCGTCCTCTCCTTTTTTTCTCCCCGTCCTCTCTCCGTCCTCCCTCCTCTTTTTCTTCTCCTGAGCTCCCAAGAGCTCTGCTATTTATAGGAGAAATCACCCGAGTGAGGTCGTCATGCATGACCTCAAACTCTCTCCTCTTTGACCCCCCCACGTTCCCTTTGCTCAATGGTCGGGCCAACCCAAGCATAAATCATTCCCCCGACAACAACTTTCGGCCGAAGTGGAGAGCAGGCATCATTCAGATGAGAAAAATAGAATCTCATGCGTACGCATATTATTTTATGCGTACGCATGGCTATTCATGCGTACGCATGAAACCCCATGCGTACGCATATTATAAATATGCGTACGCACCACACTCCCCGGCTGTCTAATTTAATCGTTTGAACTCCCATTTGCTTGTTTTGCGCGTAGAAAGAGACCCGAATAGACGGCAAACATTGTGGACCTCATCATCGGGAAATCATCATCAAATGTAGGGACAAAATGGGGTGTCTACAGTTGCCCCTCTTTCGAATTCTCGCCACTTCGTGGGGAGGAATCGAAAGAAAATCTCTAGACGAACATTTTGTCCACATGCAAATCACATGCACTCATGCAATGTGTCAGGTCGTGCTAGACGCATCTAGCTGCCTACGTACTCAGTAGAGATCAGACCCTTACGTAGTTCGAAATGATCAAAGTGGGATTTCCGCAGAAAGTCCCCAGAGTGTGACGAATACCTCGTCCTTATGTATGCAATCAAGCAATGCATTAGGTCGTGCTAGACGCATCCAGCTGCCTACGTAC